>OY987243.1:23997772-24312600 GCA_963920765.1 Ulota crispa | reverse complement strand
CAGGGAAGCATTGATTTCGCCCGGGCCGTGACGGAGGCGCATCGCAACCCCGGCCATTCTTGCTGGAGCGAGGCGGCAGGAACAGCGGCAGGAATAGCAGCAGCAGCTTAAAGGTGGATTTGCTGTTGTGAATTATTGCTAAGAGCAGGGAGCAGTATTAGCCATGGCTGCTGCGCATTTCCTCGGCTTAGCCACGGCTTGGTCCGGTCTCCGCGTCTGCTCTCCGGATGCTCCGTCCACTCCGGGGCTTGCTCGCCGTCCCCGCGCTAGCGTCGCCGCTGCGCGTGGCCCTGTGGTGTGCCGTCTTGGCGAGAAGCCGTTGGCGCCGCGTCTGGAGCTTGCTTGCTCCTCACGGGAGGCGTCTTGTCGTCCGCTTATGGCGCTGGGAGGCGTGAACGAGCTCGGATCGTACAATGAGGCTAAAATTAAAGTGATTGGCGTTGGAGGAGGTGGCTCGAACGCCGTTAACCGCATGCTGGAGAGCGAGATGCAAGGCGTGGAGTTTTGGATCGTTAATACGGATGCGCAGGCTATGGCGTTGTCTCCTGTGCCTGCGCAGAATCGGTTGCAGATTGGCCAGAAATTGACGCGCGGGCTGGGAGCGGGCGGGAATCCGGAAATAGGCTGTAGCGCCGCGGAAGAAAGCAAAGCGATGGTGGAAGAAGCCTTGCGTGGTGCGGATATGGTGTTCGTAACAGTAAGTCTCTTTTCTTTTGTTTATTCCTTCTTAACTTAACAATGTTCAAGTTTTGTCATGTGCTTTTCCGTTCTAGTCCTGTAATTTCAATTGACAAAACCTTCTTCTGAACCTAAGCAATGACCGTAAGAACTCTCTTAACCTTTTTTTTGATGGATATCGAGGAATGTACGTTTACGTGGTTTTTCTTCGTCGACCTTTCCACCTGGAAGTCACCTTTTTTATGTTTCGAAATTGACCTTTCTCAAGTAGCTACGCTCGTATCCCTTTTTGTTCTCTGATGCAAAGTTGATCGGAATGGCGGGATGGAGCAGTATAAAAGTATGTGTTGAGGACTGTGCTTTGTTTTCCATTCTTTAAAAATGTTGACTTTTTATTATATGTTATTCCCTTCTCAGTCCTCTACACTTTATTGGTACATTTTTCTTTGCTAGGTTAATTGATGACCACGGAAACTCTCTTAACCTTGTTGTTTGGAACGTAGGGTTTCTTATTTATTTCTTCGATGCATTCTTGAACCGGAAGTATTTTTTCTTATATTCGGAATTGACTTATCTCAAGGAGCTGCATTTGAATCATTTTTGTTCTCTGGTCCACGGTTAATTGGAACGACAAGGAGTGTGCAGCATCTGCTTCATTTTACAGTTACATATAGATTTACAAATGGCTCTACAGCTACTCTTGACGTTAAAACTCTGATAGTACTTTATAGATGTACGAGCATAGATTCCAAGGCTGGGAGTCTGATAATTATTTTCAGACGACTGATTCTCAGAGACTGGTTTCTGAGTTATCCGGGTGATTGCAGGCAGGTATGGGAGGTGGTACTGGGAGTGGTGCAGCTCCGATTATTGCAGGTGTGGCGAAGCAGTTGGGAGTTCTTACTGTTGGAATCGTCACCACGCCTTTCGCTTTTGAAGGGAGGAGACGTGCTGTTCAAGCCCACGAAGGCATTGCTGCTCTCAAAAACAATGTGGACACGTTGATTACCATACCAAATAACAAGCTTTTAACTGCAGTGGCGCAGTCAACCCCTGTGACAGAAGCATTCAATCTTGCTGATGACATTCTTCGGCAGGGTGTGCGGGGTATTTCAGATATTATAACTGTGAGTGGCGTCCACATGTGCATGTGTAGTCAGTTCAATGCATTTCAGCAGCATACTGTTATTTGTGATTGCGAGGTATAATTCAATGCTTCTTGCAAGTAAGCAGTGATATTGGATCTTCATTGGAGTCGATGTACAGAAAACATCCTTTATATTGAACTGGTGAAGGTCCTTGTTGCAGGTTCCTGGTCTCGTTAATGTGGATTTTGCTGATGTGCGGGCGATAATGGCAAATGCAGGATCGTCTCTGATGGGAATAGGGACCGCCACGGGTATATTTTCTATCTTCAAAATTCTCGTGCTTCCCCTTTTCTTTGTTTCTTTCATCGGATTTGTGATCACATTGTTGTCCTTTTTTTAGGAGACATTATTTTAGTTCTTAATTTGCACGCACCAAATTTGAGAAGTTAACGCCTATCAACTATTGTGCACCAGTATTTTTCTCCATTTTTTGAGTGTCACTGCAACTCAGCTATTCGCTGCTGTTTGGTAGTAATAGTTAGTAAAGAGTAAGCAGTTGAGGTTATATGAGGGAGTACGTAAGTGAATGGTCGTTTAGAAGGATCATGTTGCTACATATTATTTGAAAACTAGAATATTGCACTAGAGTCTCTGTATGTAGTATCGGAATACATTATAGACTGCGGATAGTCGTGTTCTGGAAATAACTCGATTTCTGTTCCCATTGATAAAAATTAGAAGTGATGTTATAGTGACTGTTGAAAGCCTGTTGTGGCATTACAGCCACCTTAATGAATCTTCTGATGCGTTGTATAATTTCTGTGGTGTTAGATTTTGATAGCAACAACTTGTCTGTATTGCAGGTAAGTCGAGAGCCAGAGAAGCCGCCCTGAGCGCAATTCAGTCTCCTTTATTGGATGTGGGCATTGAGCGAGCCACAGGAATTGTGTGGAATATTACCGGAGGAAGCGATATGACCCTCTTTGAGGTATGTTCCACTTCGTTGATGGATTCCTTACTAGTTCTCTTGAATTTCTGAAGAATACATATTTATTGACTAAAATATTGTCAGGTCAATGCTGCAGCAGAGGTGATTTATGATTTAGTGGATCCAAACGCAAATCTTATTTTTGGAGCTGTGGTAGATGAAGCGCTTCATGGACAAGTGAGCATTGTTTCTCCTCGTCAAAATTCAACTCCTTACCTGTTAATTCAAGGATTCCTGTTCGGGAGGTTCATGCATCACCTTTGTTTAATGCCTAACCGGCGAAGCATAGGACCTGGTTTCCTAAAGATGGCATAGTTCTGCTTTTTGCGTTTTTGTGCATTTACTTCTGTCAAATTATGTGGATGAAATGTTTGAACTTGCGTGTTGTCTATATTGTGGTGCAGGTTAGTATAACCTTGATAGCAACAGGGTTTAGTGCTCAAGATGAGCCTGATGCACGTAGTTTGCAGGTAATTCAATCACTGCTCTGGATCTGATCAGAACTTGAACGTTGGTTTAATGATTAGTAATACCTGTAGTGCCTATATTAAAGATAGAGAGTTCATGGCTAGAACACAATTTTACTTTGCAATAGTTTAAGGCATGGTTTCTTCTGACAATTGGTATATTTTAATACATTACTTGAAGCTTCCTGAATGATTCATTTCACAAAGACTGTAGACTTGGAAGCACTGAGGGGTTAATCGCTTTGCGTAGCTTGTCTTTTATACACAATGCTAAACAAATGTGTACTTTTTGAACGGAGGCATTAGCCACTGATTTAGGAGCATTAATGAAAGGGATTATTGATGTAGAAGATCCGTTTTTTATGTTTGTAAGAGTGATCCTTAATATGTTTATCTTATCACTGCTGGCCATCTTACGTGTCTCTGCGGAGGAGGTTTGTAACTTGGTTGATCATAATGTTTCAGTCGAGGATCTTTTCTAAATTTATGTTTCTGTTTCTGTTGTTCTTGTGCAGCATGTAAGTCGCATATTGGAAGGACAAGCAGGTCGATCTTCCAGTGGCAATGGCTCCTCTAATGGCGCTGGAATCAATATTCCAAGTTTTCTAAGGAAGCGAGGTCAGACGCGTCATTGAAGGTAGTCGCTGTTGCAAATACTGAATCCTTAGGAAGGGAAGAGTAGCTGGATCTTAATCTGCTCCCTAACACATAATAGATTTCACACGATACGAATAGTGCTTATAGTGGTAGTTTGATTGCGTAGACGAATGACAAGAGTTTTCTTAGTAATGAGGCAAAACCTTTGTGATGACTTTTTAACTAACGGAAAGAAGAGCTGTTCGTTATCAAGTAATCAGTGCTTTTAGGTTATGTAGGAACCTATCTTGTAAAGTGTGAATTTACTAAAATGCCAATTCTGCTTGGTGTAATGGATGTTTTCCAATTTTCATTTAGCTTTGAATCTGTGACTTGTTTTGTGATAGTTCCGATGTCATTGCAAAGAGTATGGAGCACTTGACTTGTGGTAGCGAGTATATGAACAGTAAGTTGCTGCTCGAAATGATCAACCTTGTGAAGCTTTATGAGGTTTAGCTTTTATTCTACTACGTGACACATGTGAGATAAATCTGATTGGTGTAATTAGCTCAGTTGTGAGATAAGTTATTCATTCCTAATCTTAACCCCTAAGCGCCCAAGCCATTTCCACCAAAATCCGGGTTTTGGGAAACCAACAATTGTGATATATTGTATCCCAGTCAATCGGATGATCCACAAAAAGTCACCATTGAAAATAATTGAATACCTACTTAGAAAATGGCTTGCAAATTTTGGGAACAATTCATTGTGGGAGATGCGAGATTATAACATTTGATCAAACAACATGTGATGATAAAATCTCATTTTTTGGTTGGTAGTTGCTTTTTGATGTTTTTTACAAAATTCTATAAGCCCCTAATTCATCTCAATTTTTGTGAGTACCAAGATTAGATGTGAATACATACATTGGTGAATTATTGAAGATTGCACCTTTCTTTATGTTAAGTTTTAGGGTTTCAAGTTGCTATTGCACAAAAAACAATGATCGGCATAGTTGGTGAGCGTTGTCATAATAAGGGTCTATGGTAGTACAATTCCATATTCAATCAATGTGGAGTTGTTAGTTATAGATGGAGTGTATCTAGACCAATACAAAGTCTAGATGCACTCCATATATAGCTGACAACTCCATATTGATCAAATATGGGATTGTACGCTTTTAAACTATTTGCACATTTTGAACCGTCTAGTAGCTTGTTGTGAAATGGTGCACTGGTGGTTCTTCAATTGGCCTCTTACAACTCATTGAATGCATGGAAGAAAAGGTGTTTTTAATTGCAAGAGCCAATCATTCTCCTTGCTTCCTCAAATCTCTTCACAATTTGCAAGTGAACTATTTTTGGAAGGTCTAAGGTCATTAATAGGTACCTATGACACATGCACTTTGAGAATTCATAAGTAACTCAAAAATGCTTCAAAAAATATGAAACGACTTGTGTTGCATTCTACATCTATTTCTCTTTGTTTGAAAAATGAACTAAAAATCTTTCCATCCACAAAAAACCATGAAAAAAAGGGATGAGCCCTTAGATGGGAGGTTTTCAAGCATACTACCTTAGAACATGCTTGAACCCTTACCAACAAATTTCTTACTACCACAAAGCACACACAAGGAAGCTTGCAAGGAATATTAACCCTTTAGAGACCACCAAACCATATTTTGGTTTGGGAGATTGGTTTTTAGCTAATAGAGTAAAATTGTTCAATAATTTAGAAACCAAGCTTGAAGAACACTTGTGCTCACAAGCATTTTGCATCCAACCAAAAAAAAATACAATAAAATCAAGCATGTGAGTTGATAAATAATGATGTTTATACGGCATGGCCTCAAAATATGTATCCATATTTGGTCAAAGATGGATAAAAGCAACAACACAATTCATCAAACATGCAAGAAGAATGTCAAATTTCAATTGTGCAATCCTAAAAAATTTCAAATTCTTCAAGAAATACGCTTGTGTTGTTTCTCTATATGGTAGTAGTATAATTGTAATATTTGAAGATCTATTAAAATGGTGCTGCCATTTCATATTAAAAATTCCTTGTCCTACGTTTAAGGCCAATTCTTTATTGTTTTCACCAATTGGATTTTCCATAGTATTTATTGAGTTTCTTGTAAAATTGTTTTTGGGTAGCAAATAAAGTGGGTTTTTTTACCCTTTTTGTCCACTTAGCTACTCAAACAAAGCTTGTATGAAGTAGGAAGATCCAAAACCACACAAGCACAAAAACTATAAATTTTCCACCTACAACTCACTCAATCATTATAATATATATTACCTCCAATGGTAGATCTAGTTGAAATTTTGATACTTTATAGTAAACAAGGTGTAATTCCCATTTGTACGGTTGGATTATTGAAATTAGGTCCATATTTGATTCAACCACACATCCAAGTTTACTACCCTGGTTTCTAATGGATTTTGTGAAAATGTGTGATCTTTAAAGGGTTAATTAGTTGCAACTTATAAAATGTTGCTTGCCACCACACCCCGTGTGGTGTTTCACCCAATCAAATCTCTTGCAATATTTATATAACATTTGGCTTTCCTTGCCATTAATCCATTGGCATGGACAACTTGAAAGCCTTCATAATTGCAATTTATAGTAAGATCAAAAAAGTAGATCCAATGCCTCTGACAAGCCTTTGAAATCATCAACAACAAGATTTTGTTGATGGAGCACTCAAGGGTTAAGCAAGCTCATTTTCATGAGTAAAATCAAATATATCCCAAGAAGCTAGAAGTTGTCAAAATGTCCATAACAATTCATAGAAAAATGGTTGATATTTCATAAGAATTAACCTTTAAATGCCAAGGAGGCTGATTTTTGTCCTCCATCTTTGAAAAAACTCTCCAATAACAATGAGAAAGCAATTATTCATCTAATTTTTTTTAGAAGTGATCATAAACACATGGCTCATCATGAAAGGCAAAGAAAAACCTCATCACATACTATCATATTTTCTATTAACCCAAATTGTGAGAAGATTCACACTCACAATCTCAAGTCCCATACTACCCTTCTTGCAATTTTCCTGCATTTTCTTGAGGCCAACATGTACTGTCAACTTTTGCAGTGGCTGGGCACTTGCCACACCAATGGCAGCGCTGGAGTTCGTTTAAGGGTTAAGGCCACCAAAACTTAGATATGTAAATAAGAATTCGATCTCACTGATCATAACAATAATCTCAAGCATCCATTATTAGTTTATCTTTACACATAAAGATTTGGAGACCAAAAGGTTTGGAACTACATGCTTCAAAAATATCAAAAGCCAAGGAAATGAGATTTCACTCCCATCCTACAATATTGTTCTCCAAAAATGTACTTTGAATCAAGACGTTTGTACTTCTTTAGAATGTCACTAAGAACTTCTAACACAAAAGAACTGACATTCCATTCTTAGTAGTCCCAATCCTTAAAGTTGGAACTGTATTACATCTTATATTTTTGAGCAATAAAATAACTTTCAAATTTTTGGTCATTTCAGGCATTCACCAGTGAGTATCAAAGAGCTGCTTGAGCTTCTAAACAGCTTCAACGAGATCTTAAATATCTCATTTTATAAGAAGAAATCCTGACACCATCTGCAGTGAACACCATCAAGCAACACAAAAAGAAAAGTATCAAAGTAGTCAACATTTTCATCCAATACTGTTGATTTGAAACCATTTAAGTACCAACTGATTATTGGCGTCCGAGGCGTCACAAGGGTCACCATTACCTTGTCAAAAAACAAAAACTCGTGCTCAAATAGTGTCGTCCCACTCAAAACTCTCGCTTAAAACATGAAGGCTCTTCAGTCAGATCTCCTTTTCTGTCCTTTGGATTGTCGGTGCAATTACGTTTCAGAATTGAGTCGAATGGATTGGCTTTACAATAAACCAGGGACAGCTTTCAGCATAAACTCAACAGCGAAAATATCGTAACAGCATAAGCGATAGAAATATCAAGCCGGTGCTAAGGTTGTTGGAAACCACATAAAATTTGGAGTTTCAGGAATAATTAATACCCTTCACGATTTGAGGATTCCTGAACAGAGCTCTTCTTCAAACCATTTTTTACCGACATACCTCTTGCCAGGGTCGAAAGCTGGAGGGGAAATATCGAGGAGCCACGATTCTCAGTAAGAACAGAATCTCCAGCACATGAACAAATGAAGAGTGAGTGTTTCTTATGGTGTACGCTCAGATTCCATTGATAGCAAGTTATCTTCATGCTGTTGTACACTGCGGATCTCCCGTAGCATTGCTTTGGCGTCTTCCTTTGCCTAAACAAAAAATACGTGTCACCACATAGTCAGTTTTACACATAAAGTGTCACACAGATCTAATCATGATAAATAACAGCGTGGGTATAGTGCAGAAGAAAGACAGTCTCCAAACAAACATGCCAAGCGCAACAAAGGCCAGTAGTTGATCTATATATGCCCTGATTGACTTAAACATCTATAGAAATAAATCATTTATGAAGCTTCAAAAGGAAGACTACCAAATGTAGCAAGAACAAAAAGAAGGCACACTACACGTTTTGGCAGATAAAGAAAAAATGTTTTTAAAGTTCCTGCCATGAACTTCTGAAGAAAGATTAACATGTAAGAAAAAATTTACCGGACCACCATAATCCAGCACCCGTGTGCAGTAGACCTCAGCCTCTTCCAAGGAACCGTTATTTTTGCTGTAATTCCCCAGAAACAGAAGGGCATCCACGTATTCTTGGCTCTCATTCTGATCAGCCTCCATTCTTTCCAAGTTCTTTCTAAAATAAAAAGCAGCCTGTTCATGTCTTCCTAGATTGACATGCAACTTCGCTAGCTTGTTGAGGGCAATACCTTCCCTGTCGTTATTGTTCACAGCCCGCTTGTAACATCGAATGGCTGCATCGTATATTTGCAATTGCTCACTTTCGTAACACTGTCCCATTGCACACCACATGCGAGCATCGTGAGGTCGCAACTGAGTGGCTCTACGATAATAATAGAGAGCATAGTAGGGCATGGCAAGAATCTCGTACGTCTGCCCCAGACCATACCATGCCCGATAGTCTCTCGGATTTATATCTACAGCCCTTCTGTATGCATCAATAGCTGCTGGAGTATTCTTCATCTCCACAAACTCGTGCCCCATCAGTGTCCATGCAGATAGAAACTTTGGATTTAACCGCAGGGCACGCTTGAAATATAGAACTGCCTTTTCATGCTGTGCCTTCAAACTGTAGTAATTCCCAATGATGCAGCAAGTTTCTGATCGGTATTTCTCTGTGAGAACCGATTTATGCGCAAGATGGCTTAGTGCCGCGAAACATTCCTTCACATACAGTATGTTGGAGTACGTGTCCATACCTGAAAAGAACAGAATAATTCAGTGCCGAGAATAACTATTTAAAGCATTGAAGTTTCCGTCATGGGGCACATCCCTGTAAAAGCAGAATGCACACTTATTGGCTTCAAAGTACTTCAAGCACGACTAACGCTACTAACAGCACAAGAGATATGAATCAGAGGACCTTCAATCCGATAAGGATCAACTCGAAGTAGCTCTTCAAACAGGCGCTCAGCATCATCAAATTCCCTCAAATTATAATGTGCTACGGCTGTCTGAGCCAGTATGTGATCGCTTCCGGGAAACAAGAGATACAGAGATTGATATCGTGCTAATCCTTCGGAATTACGCTGCAGGTCTAAGAAGAGACTGGCGACGAAAAAATCCCGCATCCAATGGTCTTTCAAATCCAAACTATGAAAGATATCTGGATCTGTACACAGGGTCTAAAAACGTAGTGCATCAGTGCACAATGTGATATACTTAATAAAACAAAAGAGTTTCTCCGAAAATCAATCAGGTCTTAGCTATAACCAAATTAGTTATGCCCGTTCAGGTTTTTAATATGCAAATATGACATCCTAATCTTCAATATCCGTTAGCGGAACGAAGACGTATCAAAACATCCGACGCAGTTCTCACATCTATCAAGGTGATGAAAACTCTGCCAAACCAATTAAAGGCGTCAGTGAAATGCTGCAAATTTCATTCCCGTCCTCAGGGTTTAAGAAATTACCTGCAATTCAAGCCATGCGCTCCAGTTCCAGGGATAAGCATTTACTGATGCACAAAGCATTACGCAAGCTTCGGCGTGTTTATCACGCTCACGCAAAATCACACCGTACAAGTACATCCCAAATGCATCCAGCGTTCCCCTTCGATGAAGAGAAAAAAGCTCCTGCTCCAACGATACAAGCTCCAGGTTCACTGCATCACTTCTCCCCAATGGACCAGCCAAGTCGACCGTGTCTTCTTCTTTCCTCTTCTCTCCTGCCTTCACAGCAGAAGCACAGCGTCTTACGTTACGAAAATCTAACGTATTGTGAGGAAGAAAACTTACTTTATTTCGAGTTAAAGCTTTCGAAACGCAATCAAAGAATTATCCAGTTCTCTAAACAACGAAGAAGTCTCCCTTCTAAACCATTGATATTAATTATTTCAAAATGTCTAGCAGGAAAAAATCTCCTCGGAAGACTTCGGCACAATCGATATTCGCTACAATTTCAAGCTTGCCCTAATTATTTAAGTTCTGAATCAAACTCCTGTGATTATATCAGACAGCAAAGACAATTGTTGATAACAGTTAGCTACTGAGCAAAATGACCGGAGGGACACCCTTCATCGCCACCCTAAAATCTTAGAGAGTATTGATTAAGAGGATGTAGAGCACCTAAACATCCGTTCGAGTGCCATTTTTTATTTTATATTGTCTAAACTTCGATCTTTCGTAACTTTCGGATATATAAATTCATATTGACGCATTCATTGATGTACTCGAACCTCTCTCTTTCGCCAACAAGCTTCATGCAATAACTTGCTCAGTCCAATAATAGGAAGCTTTGCTGAACAGCAAAAAGTAGCGATCTTAGATGTCTCAACCTTTCTACGAGGAAATTGAACGGTGTTTTGGTATAGACAGGTTTCAAAAACACAAAGCGTGCTCCCATTCCAAACGATCCATGCTCAAAGCTAGAAAAGCTCAAAATCAAATTGACGCACGTTGCACAAAGTGTAACAACAAGGCCAACAAACTCTCCATAGAACCTTCCACTGGAAAATATCGATAAATCTCAAAAATCCCGATGCAGCAGAAAAATCGAGTTTAAACAACCTCCTAGAGAGAGAATTTAAAAAAGAAAGAAGCAAACCAAATCACCAGATATGTCGCGTAGAACCGCAAAAAGGTTGCTCGGCTTCCCGACGACCCCTGCAAAGCATGAGCGGCTCTTCGATACTCTCGCGTGTCGAAGTACGATCTCGCCAAAAGCAATGCATCGTCATCCTGGTCGCTCTCCTCATCATTATCATCGTCATCAGCTGCCGCCCCTGGTTCGAAAGTACCTCTTCTACCTCTCGTCTCAAATCCAGCGCTCTCCTTCACTTTCACACTCTCCACTTTGGAGTCCACACTACCACTACCACTTCTGTGCTTATCAGAAAGGCCAACTAATTGCTCTGCAGCCCTGCCAATACAAGCCAGAATCCGCCAGAATCGTTAAGTCCTTAATATCAAAAAAATAAAAATAAAACAGAGAGATAAGAACGATCAAATCCTGAGAACTGAAAATAGAGTAGGAGAAGATGGAGACAAAGAGAAGAGGTCCTGCCAATGCAAGCCAGAATCCGCCAGAATCCTTAAGAAAGTCCTTAACATCAAAAAAATAAAAACCAAACAGAACAATAAAATTCCTGAGAACTAATAAAAGAGTAGAAGAAGATAGAGAGAGAGAGAGAAGAGATCCTGTCAATGCAAGCCATAATCCGCCAGAATCCTTAAGAAAGTCCTCAATATCAAATAAAAATAAATAAATAAAAAACAGAACGATCAGAATAACAAAATTTCCTGAGAACTAACAAAAGAGTAGAAGAAGCTGGAGATCCGCAGCCCTGTCAATGCAAGCCAGAATCCTTAACAAAGTCCATAGTATCAAAACATAAAAATAAACAGAACAATAAAATTCCTGAGAACTGAAAAAAGAGTAGAAGAAGATGGAGAGAGAGAGAGAGAAAGAGAAGAGGTCCTGCCAATGCAAGCCAGAATCCTTAACAAAGTCCTTAATATCAAAAAAATAAAAAATAAAACAGAGAAACCAGAACAACAAGATTCCGGAGAACTAAAAAAAAGAGTAGAAGAAGATCGAGATCCGCAGCCCTGTCAATGCAAGCCAGAATCCTTAAGAAAGTCCTTAACATCAAAAAATAAAAACTAAACAGAACAATAAAATTCCTGAGAACTGAAAATAGAGTAGGAGAAGATGGAGAGATGGAGAGAGAGAGTAAGAGTACCATTTGGCAGCGACGATGAGGCCGCGGGCACGGAGCTGGCGAACGGCGCGACGGAGCTCACGGCGGTGAGTAAGAGTGGAGGGCGAGGGAGCCATGGCTGAAGCGGACGCGAGGGAGACGGCATTCAAGCCATCGAAGAAACGTGTAGAGTTACAAAAGTCTAAACCCTAAAGAGCCGTGGAGGCACCTGCGATTACGACGACAACGCTCGCGTGAGGCTCAGAGCTCGGGCATGGCCGCGGCGCGCGCGGGAATGCGAGTTTGAAACAAAGGCTTCGGATGTCAAGCTCGAGCATTCTGAATTGGCTGGGGATCCGACATGTTGCCTTTGGAGGAAACATTTGGAGAACAGTAGTAAAAGCAGGGTCCGGGGAGAACCGGGTGACCGGCATTTGAGTGTATTGTCAGCCGGTTGAAATTGTAAAATAACATGTTGGAACCGGAGATCCCAAATATGGATTTCACTTTTAGCTCAAGTAGCTAAAAACAAATTTAATACTGTAAAGTTTAAAAAATAATTAGTTGCATAAGGTAGTTTGCTTGTAAACCAACCATCTAAGGGAAAGATGACGTCTGCATTAAAATCAAGCCATCCTAGCAATCTAGAAATATTTTTGGTGGAAAGTCAAAGAAGAAATAGTTCTATGGCCATTTAATTTTGAAATTTTCTAAGTTGGTATGAATTAACTACAATTTATCAAAGCAAAAGGTGCATAGGTATTTATTCTTGATCATAGGTGGTAGCATTCATGATGCAAAGGAGGTTTGTAAATGGAGCTCATGAGTCCTAAAAGCAACCATTTCAAAGCCAAGAATGCTCCTATAAGGCTCTTAAAGCATGCAAGCGGGCATGCAAGCACCCATTCCATATTCCAATGCTCAAATCATGATTGATAACATGCTTTTATTTATTTTAGTATGACATATATTTGTATTTTATTGAGAGACAAAACTCAACACAATTATGGCCAATAAGCACACTTGATGGTAGCTCATGTCATTCTCTTGAGGTTCTAAAATCGTGCATGCACAATTACAATTTCTGAATATAAAAAAATGTGACCCATTAAGAACCTCTGTGCATTGTTTTTGTGACCCTACATGGTTGGTTCAAAATGACAGAACGGTTTTAGAGCCGACTACCTTATATTGATTAGTAGCAATCTTGCAAAATTTAGCCAATTTAAAAATTGCTAGTTGGAACTTGAAACCACTAGCCCCTAAATGCCTAAGGCACTTTTTGAGCGTCTAGGAATTTGTATTAAGTTGAAGAAAAAAAACCAAAAATTTTGATACATTGTATTCTATTTTTTGAAATTGTAACCATACAAAATCAAACTACATATGTTAGAGATCACATGGGAAAAGAAAGCACAACAACGTCATTTAGATTATAATGTTTAATCAAGAGGGTGTTATAAATGTGAAAATGACTTGAAGTCTTTCAATCCTCTCTTCACATGTCAAATCTTAAAAAATGGTCACATGAACCGTATGGGGTTAAAGAACATAATATACATAACACCAATCAATTTACAGCTTTTCAAAATCTCCTCTACAATTTTTTTAATGAACTTCTAGTGTAAATTTTTCTCCAAGGCCTAGTGTATTTGAGGCTCATTTCCAAGAACTCTCAACACTAAAAAAAGTCAAGATCGTAGTGGTCAACCTTGCACAAAATCTTGAATAGAAAAATCATATTCAATCATTTACAAAATTGATTTTTTGATACTAAGTCTAAACTTCAAAAAGTATAATTAAAAAGCAAAACCTACTAAAAATAGCAACTTAGTTAGATTCTATAGAATTTCAAAGTATTGTCAACACCATAATGTGATGCCTTGGGCATTTAGGGGTTAAACAAAAACTGGCTTGATTTTTCAAAAAAAAATTATGGTATGGGAATTGATACATTTAGCACACCCTTTTTATTATCTTACCACACTTGTTATATAGCCAATATTTTTGATGGTATAATAGATGTGTACCAAAAACAAAATATCACTGATTTGAAGTGATACAGTCTGATATGGAAGTTGTAACTTTAGATTTGTTTGTAGCTCCAAATCCTGACCATAGTATCAACTAAACAAAATTAATTAAACTTAGCATATTTTAGATCTTTTTATTGACACTTCAGGGAGGATTTGGAACTAAAAACTAAGGTGAAGTTGCTAGGCTACATCTCTAAATTAGTGATGTTTTACCGCCACACATCTTATAGTATCATAGATAATTGGCAATGGACTAAAAAAGAAGCAACATGCACACAAAGGGAGAAGGAAGTGACATGCATAACAAAACAAACACTTGAAAATTATGATCCAAGGCTATTTGTGTAGCTTTTGAAAAACCAAAAACACTTGCACAAATATTGCAAACTTCAAGAATATCCATCAAATTTTCCTAGAAATGCATATAGTTTTTCAACAAGTGGTTTTCCATCAACAAGAGCTGCACACTCACTTTGAAGAAACTCTTCCTAAATAGGATTTTGATAATAAACATCCGGTATCAATAAGTAAAATCAGCCCCAATTTCATTAGGGAATTAATATGTGCACACCTTGGGCTTGATGTATGCACACTAGGGGGCGTAAATTTCAGATATATACCTTCAAAAAGCTGAGTTTGAAAAGTTTGAATTTAGATTTGAATTTAGAGATCTTGACTTGGTTTAGAACCACAAAGGAGGTTACAATTGAATAATGTCTAATGAAAAAGCTTAGCTAGGAGGTGATTTACATGAGGAGTGAATTTCAAAAACTCACTTTTGTGCAGCTTATCTCCACGAATGTCGTAGACGCTCAGACCCCCAACTTGTGCGCAAAATCCTAATCACAAACTCATTGATGTTTGAGACTTTGGACATGCGAGTGAACAAAAATAATTTCACTAGTGAACTGGTACATGTGAGGTGAGAAACTTGTAGACCAGATTTTATGTTTGAAACCCCTCTTATCGAATGAAATGCGTACGTCTGTGATCTGGCAAAAATTGTCAGGGCCAAAAAAAAAACGCCCTGGTGTGCACATATTAAATCCCTTTTATTATTCGTAAGCTACTACGTAAGGTTAATGACCTAATTTAAAGCTGTTCCAAAGCCATGGATGGAGGGCAACTCAAACTAACTTAGCGTCACTTCGCCTTTGCCTGCACAACTCCCACGCCCAACCAATCCCGAAAAATCATGCGGTAATGCGATGCACAACATGGCGGAGCACGTACATTATTATCAAAACAAATTTTCGAAGCAGAAAAATTCATGATCTCATGATACATCGTTGAATCATATCTCTCTCCATGAAAGGCAAAACAAAATATTGAACCTCGGCGCAGTGACACAATAAACCGCAAGGTCTCTAGATCTTTATTTCTTAATTAAACATTGTTTCGCAGAATCTATTCACTTGACAAACTTCAAATTGCAAAACATGAGAACTCTATGAATAAACAAATAGAATCGTTTGCGTGTAAGTTGTTGCTGCTTTTAACTGAAATTTTGTCAATTTTGATGAAAAGTCCTTAACAACGAACCAGTGTGCGGGAAGTTTTTGAGCTTCTTCGTCAAAAAGCCAACATTTCTCATTTTCATTTTGTTTTTTTAGTACATGATGGACTGGCTATTCCCTGTATACTTACAGTATAATTAGAAAATTTTCAAAAGTTTAGTCGGTTTTTAGCCGATTGAGTTTTCAATCAGTTTTTTCCACATTTCATTCGGCTGACTTTCTATTGTTTTTCGGCTTTCCCCGTACATTGCAACGAACTATGAATGCATACAGGCACCGGTATTCAAGCTTTGAGGCTATTTATATTGGTCTATTGTGAGAGAGAGAGTCGGTTTTTGGAGGTTGATGATGGCTGCCAGGAGAGTGCTGTATGGCGATCGGTGCAGAGGTGGATCACTTGTTGCAAGAAGGCTTGGGACTTGGAAAGAGAAAAAAGACGTGGCCTGTTATTCTCAGGTACGAAGCCTAATTGAACTTGCTGACAGTTTTTTCCATTCCGTTGATACACCAGCTTTTTCCAATTTTCTTATTACAGATGTTACGATGTTAAGATGTCAAGACGTTAAGATTTTAAGACGTTAAGACGTTAAGACGTCAAGATGTTAAGATGTTAAGATGTTTAATCGCCCGGATGATTTTGAAAAACTTCAGCCGCAATGACGAGAGAAAAAAAGAAGAAGCGATAACTTAGTAGCAACGTTCTTTGAATGTGACGAAATTGTAATAGAAATCAGCCACTTAATGCAAAAGCTTGTTCGTCCTGATTTTTAAAGAAAGGAGTTATTCTTCTTCACCGAGGCTTTTTATTTGATCGCATGTTGCCATTTTATAACAGATCGCAATCAGTCTACATGAATTTCATAACAGATTTGAGTAAAAATCTGTAGTTTGTTTGTGCATTTCGTTGGACAGGATTTTCGCACATATGATGGTATAAGATACAGAACTCTCTTTTCTGCATATCATAACATCAGTAGCAGCAGAGGCTGCCCTCCCTCCACACCATTCAGGTGGAGGGAGGGCAGCCTCTGCTGCTACTGAATTTTATAATCCACGGACACAAGAATTTCCTTTAAATCGGCATTTATTCAAGTAAAGTAGGTAAAGCTTTACACAAACTTAAATATGTACCGATTTTTTGTTAGAGTCTGTTTCTGCCACTAGCTTAAATCTATAACGATTTTTTTGCCAGCGTCTTTTTCTGCCACAAGCTTAAGTTTATACCGATTTTTTAGTCAGCATCTTTTGCTGCCATATTTTCTGGCGATCGGAAGCATGCCGAGTTATTTGAAATGGCAATTAGGTCGTAGCAGCAACTTTCAAGTAAAGTAAGTGAAGTTTTTGCTCAAGCTTGAATTTATACTGATTTTTTTGATAGAGTCTTTCTCTGCCACATTTCTGGCGATCGGAAGCATGCCGAGTTATTTGAAATGGCGATTAACTTAGGTCGTAGCAGTTCAGAAAAGTTGCAACTGCTAGGGTTTGCAGCGAGTGATTGGAAGGAGTTATTTGATGCGGATTGTTTGTTACTTTGGTTGTTGCTGTTGTTGGAGATGCAGAATTGTGACTGTGGGAGTGCGAACTAAGCAAAGTTTTGCTCAAGCTTAAATTTATACTGATTTTTTTTTCTTAGAGTCTTTTGCTGCCATACTTCTGGCTCTTGGAAACATGCCGAGTTATTTGAAATGGCGATTAAGCTTAGGTCGTAGCAGTTCAGAAACGTTGCATGCAATGTGTGATTGGAAGGTGGGATTTGACGCGGATTGTTTGTTGTTTTGGCTGTTGTTGTTGAAGATGCAGAATTGTGGCTGTGGGAGTGCAAACACCTTGCTTCCGAAACGAAACGCTGCAAGTGCGGAAGGAGGTGTGAAGCAGCAGCAGCGGAGGAGGAGCTCGGGGGAATGGAGAGGAGAGCGCACAAGTGCCGTGGCCATGGCGGGGGCGGGGGTGCTGGGGATGCTGGGGTTGGCAGGCTCTGCGTTTGCGGACGAGGCTGAACATGGCCTGGCAGCGCCGTTGTATCCATGGGCTCATGATGGCTGGTTCAGCAGCTACGATCATACCTCGTTAGTTTTCCTTTCCTCTCTCTGTGTACTGATGCATGCATGCCTATTGTAGCTTTTTGTTTCGCTTTTGTTTCAATGCAAGAAGGGGTTTGCAATACGGGTAATCACACCTTCACCCCAATTTGAAATCTTTAGAGAATAGGGGACGTGGCATTCTATCCTTTGATTTGTGGAGGTCTCATTTTTTGAAGATTGAGAAAAAAATTCTTCACCTCTACATGAGAAGAATGGGCGTGAAGAAGTTTTAACATGTGAAGTTTTTACCAAAGCGGGTCTCTTTTTCATCTCACTCTTTGTGATTGGGGACCTCAGTTGAGTGTGTGCGTGCAAACTTGCTTTCTTACCGTATCATCATTTTCAAAGTAGACTCATTCTCCATTCTCCACCCACAAAAGGGGAGTTGCAAAGTCAAGGCCATAAAACCAACCTTGGGGCCGTTTGGACCAATAACTCAACCAAAATTTAGCATAAGTGGCCCGAACCAGAACCTCAAACAGTGAGGGGCGCTTCACACTATGTCCCACATCATCTGTGCAATTCTCACATTCCATCTCTGCAAGCCTCACCTCAACACAAGATCCCGACTTGTTGGATTCTTGGGCAAAAAAGAGTACTAAAGAAAGCCATGAATATTTTATGCAAAAATGTTGGTGAGGGCTGAATTTAGCAAAATGGTTGATCCAAACCATGAGTGAAATTTCACCTTCTTTGGCACCAAAATTTCCTAAAAGTGCTCTCATGTAAGCAAAATGCAATGAACCAAGATGTGGTAATTGGGACGTGGTATGTATGCACCAAATCCCAACTTTTGGCTTCAAGGTAGGAACACCCATAAGCGTTAGTGTCCCCATAACTGTCACCTCTAAAATCTTGGAAAATCTTAGGAAATGAATAGATGTAATTACAAGGATGTATAACATGTGAACATGAAACCTTAGTGTTGGTATTAGGTGCAATTGTAGTTGGCCCTTTAAAAACTCACAACTTATTCTCACAATATCCAAATAATACATTCAAAAATGCAAACTCATTTTATTTCTATTCCTAATAGGATCCTATAATTTGCTAGTTGTTTATTAATAATCATCTTGTTCAAAACCCTTAGTTTGACGTTTATGGGTGCTCCTACCTTACACCAATTGGATTCTCAGATTTTAGTGGGATGTGGGGTATAATGTGGATTGCCCCTCATCGTGATAAGAGGATTCTCAGATTTTAGTGGGATTTGGGGTATAATGTGGATTGCCCCTCATCATGATAAGAGGGGTTGCAATAGGTATCAAGACCATGAAACCAAACCAAGAATTCAGCTGACCTCAAACACTTATGGTGTAATAAGCTTAGGACCTTTTTCTTTTTCCTTGTGTTAGAGGATTGATTTACACTTGAAGTTGCGGCTCCAAACCTTGGGGCCATTTGAATTACACATACAACCAAAAGCAGTCAAAAATTTGGCACAATAATAATCTCAAGGATGGCTTCAAGTACATATTATAATAAGAGTGTAATGGGGGCTTTTTCTTTCATGTCTATAGGTTGTTTTACACTCTCCCTTCACTTGCGTTATAGACGCATGTGTTTACAAAATAAAATTTAGAACTTTCAATCCAAGCCCTCAAGGTTTCAGAAAACTATGACATTGGTATCCATCATTGAACTATAATTGAAGGTGTAGGTTGTTTCACATTTGCAATTGGGGTCATCAAACCTTAGGGTAGTTTGAACCAAAAATCTAGTCTCGAAAATGGCTCAAAGCACATGTTGTAATAAGAGTGTAATGGATGTCATCTATGTCATTTCTGAGGACCACAAGTAATAAGCTTTGAAAGTTGAGGTCTCGAGTACAAACCTTAAAATTTTGAGAAGAAGAAGAATGAAGGAAATTGAATTGAGGTCGTTGAGAATATAGCTCCATTCTTAAGATAAGAATCATCTAAGTGAATAATATTTTTTTATTAAAAACAACTATGTTTCAATCAAATTTGACAACGGCTCGAAGGCAACATTTTTGCCTTCTATTCAAGTTAGATCCAAATTTTGGACTTGGAATTTTATTATATTGTTTTTTTGAAGCTTGACTACATTAAGCCTTTTTTATTCAACACTAAAATATTCTTCAAGTTTTGGTAAGAAAGAGATCGGGATAATTTTAAGAACTCAACCAATTATATTCATGAAAACACTCCATGTTATATAAAAGCCAAAATTCGTAGGAAAGCTAGTGACAAGTTTAAATCTAAAGAGCACTATGGTTTATTAAGAAAGGTGTTTATACTGAAGTTATTTCAGGACACAACTAATGGACTTTTTTTGTTGATGAAAAAAAAACTCCACTATTAGCATAGTTGAATTTGATTGGACTTGCAAAAAATCACCACATTCAAAGGTGATATTTTTGATAAATCACAATGTTTAGTGAGGTGCAAAAGCCTTCTTGGATTCCAAAAGTACTTAACTCCCAATGTAGACCAACCCCAAAGTGAGGTGTACATGCATCACTTAGAAATTTAGGAACTCAAAAAGCTGCAAAAGCCTTCTTGGATTCCAAAAGTACTTAACTCCCAATGTAGACCAACCCCAAAGTGAGGTGTACATGCATCACTTAGAAATTTAGGAACTCAAAAAACTTTGGTCTAAAAAAATGTGCTCTAAAAGCATTCCCTTAAAAGTTCATTATTATTATGCTAGAGAATTCAATAACACCCCTGTGAAGTCAATTTGCCTTTGTAGAAATTTAAGAGGCAAGTTTTCCAAAATCTACGTTGCAATTATGCAGGTGTGGTTTTTTTGCTTGCATTATTAATTCAATGTGGCCATCACACCCTTTATTTTAGTTGTTTTAATTGTTGAATATTTGAAAATTAAATTGGATTTTATTTCTTTTAAACCTAACCATAGCAAAAAAGGACCAATGGTTGAGGCGGGCAAAGTAGATTGTGCACCTTTCACTTATATATTAGTTAGTGATCAGTTAGAAGCTAGCAAGACAATATTGAATTGTGATTGGTCTAAACCTTTGACTTTGTTTGATCAACACCAATCTTCCCAAAATTTGCTAGCCCATAATGACCTTTGGTTCCAAAATCACTTTGTTCTCATAACAAATGAAGGCCAAAGGTCCCTCAGGATGGAAGAGCCCATGCACCGGAGTCAGGCTGCATATGTATTTTGGAAAAATGCATAGCATGTGGTTGGTTTTGCAAACAAAGAAGAAAAAAAAAAAAAAAAAAAAAAAAAACTTTGCTCTACTAATCAGTAGAAAAATATGCTATGAACCGCGGCCTAGTTGATTTTACAAGCTTGTTGGATGAGCCCAAATTGAATCAAAGCTTTGGAAAGGCTGAAAAGCCGGTTCTTTGATTGAACATGGAAAATGAGAAATGAATGCATTCTTCTTGGGCAAGTGTTTTTTCAATGCCTAACAGCAAGAAGCCGTAAACTGCAATTGACCCAACTCTAAGTCATCTTCTAGAATCATATAACTATCAAAAGTTAGTGACTATTCATCAGAACTATTATATTCTGAATACTCATAAGGTTGGGTCGACGACTAGTCCTTGGTCCCAAGAGCCCATACACCTCCCACCAAACTGTACTTGCAAGTTTCCCACAGACAACTCTCCACGCTCATCAAGACTTGAAGAGTAGAATGTCTAAATTCTTTTTTACTTGGGAATAAAATGTAATATACTACAGTGGATCTTCGGGTACCGTTATCAAGGGTCTCCTTGTTTTATTGAACTATGATCTTAGTGAAACTTTCAATAATTGATTACACATCCTTACACCAAGTAGACTTCAACTGTTACTCCGTAAGCCTTTGTGTTTTCATCTTGAATTGTCTTTTTTTGATTGGGAAATGAACACAAAAACCTCATTAAGAGAAAAACACCCAATTAGTACAACCTTAAGGTTTGTACAATTCAAAGAGGATTTTGCATTGTTATAATTTTGTAGATATGAACTATTTATGTAATGAACATTTTTAGATTTCTAATTTAGTTATAGAATATGCAAAACATTAGAAGATCTTTCAATACCTTTGCACAACATCAAAATATTCCCAAAGACATAAGCAAAACATTGGGAATTTTTTAATTATTTTAATTATTTTAATTGATATAAATGTGACAAAACAAATAAATGTTTTTAAGTAATTCTTTGCTAACCAAACAAGTTTTGTTTATAAGATGTCCAAGACTCCAAAGTTTTACGTGTTTTCAATCTCTCTATTCTATTAATAATTGGCAATAAAACAATGGTCACTCCTAATTAATAAAAGAGAAACCATGCTTGCAATGACAACAACAATTAAAAAATGACTAAAATGAATAATTGTAATTATTGATAATCATTGTGGACACAATTTGTTTCTATAGAATAAAGTACTAAATTTGTGAAGGAGTTTTGGGTTTTAGAAACCTTTGATGAAGTTTTTGTTTGGCTATGGCTTGGTAGGATCCGACGAGGCCATCAAGTGTATAAAGAGGTTTGTGCGGCGTGCCATGCCATGTCCCTTATTGCATATCGGGACCTCATTGGGGTAGCATACACCGAGGATGAGGTGAAAGCAATTGCAGCTGAAATCGAGGTGACAATGCTGAACCTCACTACTAAAATAGCAATTCACACTACCATCCCACGTCCTATCTCCAAAAGTCCCACCTCAATGCAAGTTCCTATTGGGTTGTTAAGAGCAAAAACAAGTTTAGAAGGAAATTTTGATTATTTTATGCAAAAAAAATTGGTGGAACTTGGGTTGAAAGTTGGATCTAGTAAAATGGTCAACTCAAATTTTGAGTAAAGTCTCATTCTTTCTGACGTTAAAATTTTCAAAAAATGTTGTCATGTAGGTAAAATGCATTGCACCAAGGTGTGGGACTTGGAATGTAATGTGAAGTGTCAAGTCCTAACTTTTGGCTTTACACCAATCAAATTCTCAAATTTCAATGAGACGTGGGCTATAGTGTGAATTGCTCTTTAAAGGCATGCAATTCACAGTATGTTCCAAACAACGGTAATAAATCTTGCTAAATTTAGCAAAATTTCTATCTAAAGTTTGGTTGCGCTAAAACTCTATTGTAAAAACATAGAAGAAATTTAAAAAGTAGCCAAAATTTCAAAATGCAAAACTGCCTTCAAGGTGAGGTGTAATTTGACGTGCTCCCCTGTCGCTGATGGGATCTCATATTAAGACAACTTGAGTAGCCATCAATTATATTTGATTCCCCCACCTAAGCTATAATGCAAAGTGTAAATGCGCTTTTTATTCACTTGCCCTCCCTCAAATGCTGCTTGTAGTTATTGTGTTATGGCAGGGTTTGGCGTTTGTACAAATGTATTAAAAAGTCTTTTAGTGTCTTCTTGATAAAATTGCTAGTGTACAATTTGCAAATTTCAAAGTTTAGCATTATCCCTAAATCCTAAAACAACTATGGAAGATTGATGTTAGACATCACCAATTCACATAATTGAAGAATATATGAACTAAACTTAAAAGTTGCCATTTATAACCTAATAAGTTGCCATCACTAGTAGAAAACTGTGTTGAAGTCAACATAAACTACATGATGTTTTCATGCTTCTAATGCAAATTTATGCGTTAGAAGCATGAAAACATCATGTAGTTTATGTTGACTTCAACACAGTTTTCTACATGCATGCATGCATATAGCTAATAGTTCTTAGGCAAGAAAAAACTTGTAAACAAAATACTAAATTAAACAAGAAAGTATTGCAACCTACCTACTACTAAAATTCAAGATAGGTTGCAAAAAATCCAACTTACAACCCATGTCTTTGGCAGGTAAAGCTAAAATCAAAAAATGAAAATAATAGCACTGGTTCCAAATGTGCCAACTCTATACAAATCTCATGTGCAACTTTTGTGTCTCAACATTGTCGGGTTGTGAAGGAAAAAAGAAAAGAAAAAAGGGTTGTATGTTTTTGTGTAGAGCAAAAATATTGGAAGTGTATCATTTTTTTGGGGATTGCCAGTTTCATTGTTCACATCCAATTGGGTAATGCATGGAGGGACAAGCCCACATTGGTCTAAATCTATCAAAAAATGCTATGGTTGAAACATATTCAAGCTCTTAGAAGAGTGTATAATATATAGAAAGATGAACTTTTTGTTGTGGGGGTTCTGTTGATACAAAAATCTCAAAATACAATATTTTTTAGATATTAGGCATTCTTGTACTAAGGTAGTGTGTTCTAATTACAACCCTCTCATGTAAAGCATCCCATAGGTAGTAAATTCAAGAATGGATGTGAAGTGGTCCTTGAATGGACCTCTTTAAGTTATAGAAAAAAAGGTGTATTTTATCGCAAGAGTCAATCATAAGCTTACTCCTCAATTTCTCCTCATTTCTCTACAAGTTACAAGGAAACAATTTATGAGAGACCTAGAGTCAGAAATAGATGCCTACTACATAAAACTTTAAAAGTTCATCAACTATTCAACAATGTTTCAAAAAATATGAACAAAATTGTGTTACATTTAACATCCATTTCTCTTTGTCTAAAAATTAAACAAGAAATATTCATATCTTGAGAAGCCCATGAAAAAGAAGACCAGCTTTTAAATTGACGGTTTCAGAGCAGACTACCTTACTATGGAAAACTGTTTTATGTCAAAAATGTTATTTGGCATATTTTTTGGGCAGGTAGAAGATGGACCAAATGATGAGGGGGAGATGTTTCAACGGCCCGGCAAGCCAGCTGACCACCTCCAGCCACCTTATGCAAATGAACAAGCTGCTCGGTCAGCCAATGGGGGAGCCTATCCTCCAGATTTGAGCCTTATTTGTAAGGTTAATAGCTTAATTTATGCACAACAGAAATTTAATTAAAAATAAATCAGTGTATAAAATGCATGACGTTTATAACCAACAATTAAGTTATTGCTGCCACAAGAAATACTAAAGCAAAATGCATATCCATTAGCTCAAAAGCAATTTCATCAATTTGAAGGATGAAACCTAGGTTTCATTTTGGCAATCTTGGATTTTTGATATCTTGTTTTTAAGGTAATAATAAATTGGCTGCTTGACTTTGGGAGTCGTTGGTTATAAGTATCATGCATTGTAAGAAGACAAGAAAAAAAAAGTTGCCTTTTGATAATAGGGGGTTTCAAACCTTAATTGATTTTTTTTTGGTGAGGCGTTAAAATTTTCTTGCACAATATTGCTTTTTCTTGTGAGAAAGTATAAAGGATTTATTTTTATTTTATTTTATTTCCTGACGACCAGCAGTGGCTAGTTCTTAGCATTGGGAACATCCAAACTCACAGCCCTTTTTTGGGCCCAAATCCTTTGTAATGGTTCTACTGCGCACGTGTTTCTAAGTAAAACAAGAATGTGGGATATGAGATAGTTAGAAGCCATTTTCAATCTTTTGACCAATCAAATTTTGAGAATTTAATGGGACTTGGGACACAATACAATTGTCTGAATTATTGCATTTTTATATGCTTCTTAAAAATAGCTTGAGAAATACAGAGATTAGCTTGACTTATGTTGGACTACTTGAACAATGACTAGAAAATAGCAAAAAATGTGTCTATTGGAAGTAACAACCTGCATGGGAGTGATTAACAATATAATAAAAGAAACAACAGTTATTTCACTTGAAGAGTAGCGGGTTTGTTGTTTCTTTTAATATAGTGCCTGACATTTATAACTAACAACTCCCAATTTTGAGCGATTATGGATGAAGTATAGGTTATGTTCTTCTTACAGGTCCGATTACAAAGAGAATTGCTTTTGAGCTAATGGGTGTATGTGTTGTGCTTCAATATTTCTTATTGCAGAAGATTAGTTGGTTATAAGTGTCATGCGCTGTACAGCAAGTGTCATGTAAATTACCATAATATGTTTCTTCCAATTTTCAATCTCTAAAACAATTAGGTTTTGAAATTTTGTAAGAGTTGGGACATAAGATATAGTATGGATGCTCTTTAGGTCACTTAGTATGGATGCTGTTTAGGTCACTTATTCTCCATTAAAATAAATTACTCGATTGTTGCTACTAATACAATATGCTCATTTTTCCCTTCATTTATGCCCCCCAATCAATAGGCACGACATAATGGACCAAATTATGTATTTGCTTTGCTGACTGGATATCGTGACACTCCAGCGGGGGTCAACGTATGTTACTCTCTTTCCTCAACTTTTAAGTTAAATGTTTATTTTAATTAGTGTGTACTTTACTGTTTTGTAGGCCCATCATACATAATGATTTAGTGTGTCTATTGATGTACATCATTACTCAACTTTAGATCTTGTATGGGCAAATCTTAAGGTAAAATTACTTAAGAGGGTTAGTTGTAATATAAAATGATGGCATGAATATTTTGAGATACAAATGAACAACTCTTTTATATGTGTTGCAATTTGATCAACAGTAGTCAAAGCGTTTATGTTATGCACAATACTTTTACAGGGATTGATATGTCTACCGCACCCTTTCAGCTATTCTACCACATCCTAAGGTAAATTTTAGATTTCTACCATCAAATAGTTGAATTTGAGAATTTGGAATTCAGATTTGGACTTAGAGACCGTGATTTAATCTAAAATCATAATTGAACAACACCTAGTGAAAGAGCTTACTTCTTTTATAAACAAAAGTAAAAATAATACTTTTTTCTCAAGCTAAGCTTTTCATTGGGTGTTGTTCTATTACTACCTTTCCTTTTTATGATTCTAGATAAAATCAAGGTCTCTAAGTCCAAATCTAAATTCCAAATTCTCAAATTCAACTATTTGATGGTAGAAATCTAAAATTTATCCAAGGAGTGTGGTGGAATAGTTGAAAGGGTGTGGTTGACATATCAATCCCCTACTTTTACTCTACTCAAATGACTATTTCATTCAAAAATTTCTCAATGAAAAGTTTCCGAGGGTAGTCTTGATTTTCAAGTTCAAAGGTTGTCTTGATTTTAAGATTCAATATGAGTCTTACATTGAACCATAGATTACATTATTCAAATCACACGACATAACTGGATGAAGTTTACTGGAAGCATGAACGAGTTAATCAAAATTCTTGGGAAGTTGATCGTCATACTAACAAAAAGAGAGTTGAATTTACTTTCAAAATTCTAAAATCTCAAATTATGTTTCATTTGGTGATAAACAAATGAGACCATATTTTATGTTGATCGATTTCCAAAATATTTAATCAAAGCATTAGAATATACTTTGGAAAGCTCCTTGTAAAGTATATCCTTTCAAATTATTGAAAACCCCTTTAGGAAAAATCAAGGTGGAATTAGATTTCATGTCCTTTCAAATTACTAGAAAGAACACTATTCTGCATTGAAGTATCCAAATACTTGAACACATGTAATTTTTCCCTAGTGCACATCATTTACCTATTCAAGACTATGTCATATTTATCCAAATCTAGAATATTCAAGTAATTTTGAATTTTTTTGGATTTTTCATATATTTTTAGAAAATGCAAAATATTGAGATATTTCTCAATATTTTGGCAAACTATCAAAATATCTCCCTAGACATATCAAAACATGAGAGGTGTCATGATGTTTTGCGTATTTCTTCCAAAAAGTTTGGGGGGGGGGGGGGGGTTGTTATGCTTGGCAAGTACCCTTTATCCTTACAACATATTCTAGAAATATAGAGGATTTTGGAAATAGGCACAAAGAGAGGGAAATCCTCTTGCGTAGTAGCATAAATGGTAAGACTGAAAATTTACAAATTTTCATCTTCAATTTCTTGAGATCAAAACACGCCTTGCTAATTTTTGATTTAAAATGTCATCAACACTTTTTATAACAAGCAGCTGTCTTACTCGAGGCATTGTCTTTGGAATGATATCTTGGCTTCACAAGCCAAAATCTAGTATTTCCCATTTTCAATAGGTTTTTCACTCAATTGCACCAAATGTTTTTTTATATTTATGCTATCATATACTATATAGTTTTTTTTGTAAAATTGACCGGCTATTTAGCCAATGGTTTTGGTTTTGACCAACTTTTTGCAATTTCAAGTGGTTGACAATACACTAAATGTTGATTTTTGCCCTTGAAATTGGTTTTTGCTATTGGCTTGCTTTTCAAGTAAAATTACCTACTAAAGCTTTCTTAGGAGTTACTACAACAACAAAAAGAATATGCATGCATAACTTATTTGTGACAATTGCAAATATTCACATTGTCTAAAAAATGACTCAAATATAGTCATTGTGAACTTTGTAACCATTGTGAGTTAATTGTTTAGAAAACATTTTTCTAGTAAATTAGGATAGCTTCTCTCGATGCAAAGCCTCCTCCTTGATCATTCATAGCCAATAAGCAATTGCCATGTATTGTTGTAGGTTCGACAAGGATTATACTACAATCCCTACTTTCCAGGAGGCTCTATTGCAATGCCGAGGGTTATAAATGATGGTGGAGTGACATATGACGATGGAACTTCTGCAACATCATCTCAGGTGGGTAATAAAAACAAAAAATAAATCATATGGTACAAAAGGCTAAACCAAAGTCAAGAAAAAAAGGAGTAAAGCGGTCGTAACTTAGTTTAAAGCTCTTTACTTTATACCACATTTATAAAAAAATTGGACTATTTGTACAATTTGAACTTATTATTAAATTGTGGGCTATGCAAAACATACAAGGATCTCTTGATGTTTTGACAAAACATTAAACTATCTTCCCATATATATAAGCAAGACATTAGGAGGTCTCCCAATGTTTTGCACATATCTTCAAATAAATTACATCAATTTTTTTAGTTTTGGATTTTGGACTTTTTAGAGTTGGTTAAATATAGCGTTGTTGATTGAACCATGAGGTATTGTATAACTCATCTTAAGGTAGGAACACCCATAAGCGTAAGTGTCCCCACAATCATCACCTCTTAAAACTTGGAAAATTTGTGGAAATGAATAGATGTAGTTACAAGGATGTACAACATGTGAATATGAAATCTTAATAGTGGTTATGGGTGCAATAGCAATTTTTTCTTTACAAATTCATAACTTAATCTCACAATATCCAAATAATACATTTGAAAGTGCAAACTCTTGTTTTTTTGTTCCTAATAGGATCCTATAATTTGCTAGTTGTTTATTAATAGTCATCATGTTCAAAACCCTTAGTTTGACGTTTATGGGTGCTCCTACCTTAAACAAAAACTAAAAAAACTAAAAAAAACTAAAATTGATGCGTCCTTTGATGCTTAAGATTTGACTTACACTAGCTTCAATTGTCTCATTTGCATTTATGAGTGTAAAATGCACATTTCCAAGTTGTTATTTATAGAAGCAACAATGAGTGGAATAGGGCTATTAAAAAAATTGACACAATTTTCAAAAGTGCTTGTGATATTTTGGAAGGTTATGCTAGGTGGAGTATCTAAAGAGCATCATTTTGAGCCTTGATCGTTTTTAAACTAAAAAGCAACATTAAAAAATAAGTGGGAATTGCATTTTTAACTACTTGCTTCATATCTTTAAATTTTTTATAGAATTACTAATGAAGAATCTATAGGCATATATTTACGGTTGTAATTAGAAGACAAAAACTGCTCACTGCTACTTTTATTTCAATGAACTTGAGAGATATAAAAATAGTATAAAGACGTCAAATAGGAAATCTTCATAGTTTTGTATGGCATTTGAGTTGTACAACTAATTTTTCATATGTTTTTCTATCAATATTAAATATTTGGTTAAACAACCAATGTTTTGATGTTTAATGACATAATTACAAGTAAGAGCGTCCAAAACAAACAACACCCAACAATCTTCTATTCTTTTATTCATCCAAAAACCTTCCCTTATGTATTTGATTGTACCCTCATTTAACAAATTCCATTTTGAGACCCCCTTGATTATAGATGCAATTCAAAAAGTAACAACAGTTTTAGAGCATCTCATTTTGCGTGTTAAGAGGCCAAATGAAATAAATGCTTGTTTTTCTTCCACCGATTACTATATCTCACCTTGTAAAGCTAAATATTGGTGCACAAAATGCAAAAACATTGCAAGAAAAGGCTAAAAGTACACAAATTGCCTTTGTATATAGACCCGGTCAAAAGTTTGCTTCTATTTTGTATTTGTTGTGCCCCTACTGAAATTATTTCCTTTTTCTAAATGCCAAAAATGGAGTCTCTCTTCATCAATTCGGATTTTTAAGTTTCGAAATTTGATCTCAAAAGTTAAGATCAAAAAATAAAATTCAAACCTCCAGAATTACATAACAACAAATAATAAAATCCTATGTACGGGAATGGGTCCCATCCAACATAGACCGCAAGAATGTTGGGTGTATCATGTGGTTTCTTTCAAAATAATTTGCCTTTTTGTAATGATGGTGGTATAGATGGCCAAAGATGTTACAACCTACCTTGCATGGGCTGCTGAACCGGAGGCGGATGAACGTAAATTGGTGAGCTTGCTATTCTTCATCCATTTTGTCTTTTTCATCACAAGACTTTGAAGTACACAATTTTTTGAATTCTACTCTTTCATGGATTTGAAAAAAATATTACTACAACTCTCAAATGCTCAACTCCTATACTCTCAAAATTTCGTTGTATTCAATAGCTTTTCTAATATTGTCTTACCTAATGCTTTTCCTTCACTTGTATTAGAGACGCTAGTGTACAGTACCAAGCAATCATGAATTGTCCAATGCCTTCCTGCAGTTCAAAGAACCTCGCATAATACATAGTAAAATTGGGATTTTGTTGTTTTGAATCACACAAGTTGATTCTTATGTAATCCCAGCCAAGCATACCAAATTTTGATTCCAAAAAACCAAAACCCTATTTTTGGTAAATTAATTTGTATGAAATTCATGATTTTACATGAAAATCGATTGAAGAAAATTGGTGATGAATTTTTGAGATTCAATTGCATGGATGTGTAGGGAACATTTATATGCACCTTTTTCATGTTGAAACAAATACCTCTAAGTAACAAAATTATGATTTACAAAGAGTTCAATGTGGATTGTGGAAGGACCAAAATTTCTATAATAGATATTTTTGTTTTTAAGCTATCTTTTTGGCTAAGTAAACATATTTATATGTTCAGAGGTACAAATTTAGTCATAGTGCGTATGGATGCCTACACATTTGTGCAATTGAATCTCAAAAATTCATCACCAATTTTCTTCAATCAATTTTCAAGTAAAATCACAAATTTAATACAAATTAATTCACCAAAAATAGGGTTTTGGTTTTTTGGAATCAAAATTTGGTATACTTGGTTGGGATTGCATAAGAACCAACCTCTATGATTCAAAACAACAAAATCCCAATTTTGCTATGTATTATACAAAGTTCTATGAACTGCATCAAGGCACCGGACAATTCATGCTTGCCTGGTACTATACAATACCCGGAAGTAAACATACGTACTGCCCCCTTTTGGCAGTGAAAAACTTGCCTAAAACTTGCATGATATAAAGTATAATTGACATTTTTTTGTTGTGCATCACAATTTTGTAATTCTTATGTAATCCCAAACAAGCATACCAAACTTTAGTTTCAGAAAACCTATACTCCATTTTTAATGAATTTTTTTGTATCAAATTCATGGTTTGTACATGATAATTGATTGAAAAACATTGGTGATGAATTTTTCAGATTTAATTGCATGGGTGTATAGGTAACATCCATATGCACATCCTCCATGCTAAAAAGAAGCCTCTTAAGCAACAAAAATGTGATCTCAAAGGATTTAGTCAATTTTAGTGTGACTTGTGATATGTCCAAAATTTTGTAAAATAGTTATTTTTATTTTTGAACTTTATTCTCACCAAGTAAACATAATCTCATGTTCAAAACCACAAACTTAGTCACAATGTATGAGTCAAATAGCAAAAATTAATTATCATACATAAATATTTGTTTTACAAAATTTTGGACATATCACAAGTCATACTAAATCCTTTAAAGATCACATTTTTGTTGCTTAAGAGGTTCCTTTTTAGCATGGAGGGTGTGCATATGGATGTTTCCTATACACCCATGCAATCAAATCTCAAAAATTCATCACCAATGTTTTTCAATCAATTATCATGTACAAACCCTGAAGTTGATATAAAAAAAATCATTAAAAATGGAGTTTAAGTTTTTATTAAACTAAAATTTGATATGCTTGATAAAAATTGCATAAGGACTACAAAATTATGAAGCACAAAAAAAAAATGCCATTTATACCCTGTATTATGCAAGTTATAAGACAAATCCTTTGGCTGTCAAAACAATCGGTGCATATATTTACTTCCGGGTATTGTACATAATATAAAATCTAGAACAAGAATGATTGAAATCTAAGCTTTAGGCTTCACCAAGTCTCTTGTAGCTATTGGAGTATTAGCTTGAGTTCTTTAGTGCAAAAACTTCTCCAATTCAAGTGGTCCAATTACTTTCAAAAGCCCCTTGGGGCAAAACAATGGGTGGCAAAGGTTTGGTATTTATAAATTAGTCACAAATGAAGGAATAATGACATAATAAAATACTTTTTTTTATAATACTTGTTAAATTTAGTACATACAACTTTCAAATTCTACAAAATTTTGATATGATATTTTAAAGAACGCAACAATACTTTGAAGAGTCTGGCAATGCAAGAACTTATTTATTACTCCCGTGTTTGAATAAAAACAAACAGAAGCAAATAAAACAAAGCATATGAAATTTTGTCAACATTAGTCATAGCTAGTGGTTGCTTTACTTTTACGATTGGGGTACTTTAGTAACTATTCATGTTAATACATTCATGAACCCCATGACTTCAAGTACTCTAGGTAAGGCATGTTTAATGTGAGTATCAAGAATTGCCTTACAAGGGTCTTAGGAACGAAGTCATGTACATTTTCAAAAATTTAGACCAAATTCACTATACTATACCACTCATAATACACTTTAATATGGAAAAGTATGCTGAACAACGTATTACCGACATTTATGAACCTTCGTATTAACGAAAACATGTTGGATTTGTTTGAATTGGCCAATTAGATCGGAGCAAAATGGATTTTTGGAGCATGCCTTGCTCTCTTCCAAGCCGGCTACTTTAAGAGATGGAAATGGGCTCCTTTGAAATCTAGAAGGATTATATGGGATGTTGTGAATTAAACTATTTTGAAATAACTTTTGAAGTGCATGATAAGTTTGATAATCAATGGATTTTTTTTTCCAATAGTAGTGATCACAAAAAGACAAAAAATGGTTATGGAAATCAAATTGTGTTATAATTGGTTGAAAATTAATACAAGCTAGTCGTTGTTTAACTAATGAGCTAACAAATGGTTGTTGTTGTTGGTAGATATTTTTGTTTTTACTCAAATGACAGTGGTTATATAATTTTATTCTTGAACCATTAGATTTTGAGGGACTTACGATTGAGATTTGAATAAGATGAAGAAATTATAATTTGAAATGCGTGTGTGTATGTGTATAGGTAGAGGTAGAGGTCTATTGGTTTGTTGAATAAACAAATGAAGAAAGAATGAATTATTAAGTAACCAAAAAAAAGAATATGCATAAGCATGAAAAACTAGAGATTGTCAATTTTTGGTTTACTCAATCATTATAATAGATCATCTCTAGTGGTAGATTTGGTTGAGATCTTGACACTTCGCAATAAACAAAGTAATTTTTCCTTTCATACGGTTGGATTCTTGTAATTGGGTTCATATTAATTGAATCAATTGCAAATCTAAGTTCACCACCTCTACTTTTAGTGGATTTTGAGAAAATGTGTCTGGTCTTTAAAAGATTAATGCAAGGGTTAATGTAGGATAACTCAAAACTAAGCATGGATTCATAAAGTAAAGTGCCTTCATAAATTTTGACAATGAATGGATTTTTATTAAAGAATATTAAACTTATTGGATGATGTTCAACACTACAACATTGAGTCTAAGTCACAAATTTAGAAAATCTACCAATGAACTTTAACCTTTTAACCTTTTAAAACATCAAAATCATTAACACCAAATAATTGGAGCTATTTGTAAGAGTTAGGTCAATTTTTTTGTCCATCCATACAATTGTTCATTGATAGTGTAATACTAACTTTCAACAAATCAAGCTTTTTCTAGTGTGCAAAAGCAAAAAACAAGCTATCACTTAATTAAATCTCTTGCTAACAGAAAACATTGGCAATCCTCTTATTGTAAGGATAGAAAATCTGTGGGTAAAAAAGAATTGTTTTATTGCGTAGGTAAAATGGAGTGCATGGACAAAAACAAAAAGTAGACCCTCTTATTGTGTGGGTAAAAATGAGAAACGTTTTACTTTGTGGGTAAAGAAAAAACCAAGTTTTGCATAATTGCGCCTGAAATTGGATTACGTGGGTAAAGACGAGGGTAAAGACCAAAATTGTTCTACAACAAAATAAAAAATGCTTTATTGCATGGGAAACATTTTGCAAATTGGGCCTGAAACTATTTTGCATCTAGTCAAACCAAATGGTACATGTACTAGTAGTAGAGAAAAAAAAACACACACAAAAGTTGTCAATTTCACCAAAAATAAAATTTCTTAGAGTGGAAAAGAAAATTCAATACCACATACAAGTATTGTTTGGTTGTTATTTCCTTTAAATATTGAAAAGTGTTTAGGCTTTTTAACAAGGCTTCACATGCTCTTAAAACTAGGGTTTGTTTTTTGGCTTTCTACTGGTTTATTGTTATGCACTCTAGCATGCTTGCAAGTAAGGAAGAAATACGTCGAATCATCCTTGATTGTGTGAATTTCATCCAAATGTCAGCAAATTATCAAAAAATTGAAAGAAGAACAGAAATTTTATCCAAATTGTTGCCTGATTTTGGCAGTGTTTACACAATCAGTGTCAAAATGATGAAGCATTTCAACAAAAAGGTGCCCAAAATATTAGTTGGTTATGGCTTTTTAATAAACACGAGTTTCGCCTCTATCATTAGGAAAAATACAAGGCCCTAATAAGGCCCTGAGTTTGGGGTCCTTAGCCATGGAAACCTAGTTTTTTTGAAATTTTTAGTTATGTATATGTATATATATATATATATATATAATTTTTTGGATTTTTTTAATTCCATTTTTCCGGCCATCAGCAAGCTGGTTCTGCACATCTAGAACCAAAAGAATGGGGGGCTGCCAATTTGTTTTTAAAGGCCTTCTGAAGGCCCCATATTTTTCCTAATGCTTTTTGAAAACCATTGCTCTCATTAGAAGAAAATTATGTACACACCAACTTCAAATGTCCACATTGACTATACAATAGTTATAAAATGATTCAATTATAATTGTTGTGAATATTTGCAATTGTTGTTGATTAGTCATTTAGGACACATTTTTCTTTTAGTGTCTAGTATGTGTTCATGAAACAAAGATTTTAGGTTATTTAGTAAGGGAAACATAATAGACATTTAAAGTTCTAGTTGTAGTAAACCAAATTTGGAAATGTTAAAATCATACATAGTAAACCAAATTTGGAAATGTTAAAATCATACAAAGATCTTAAATTAGTATACTTGTCTATATACATATTAAATAAGCTAACCAAAAAATAGGGACAATGTTTTGCTTTTGTCCTTGAAGGTAAGAAAAAAGTTGGAGTTTTTTCATCTCAAGTCCATCTATTGGGAAAGGAATGGGCTTTAGAAAGGGTTGAGACAAGTCCCAACTGTACATAAACTCTATTACGAGATTCCTAAGCTAGAGGAATAAATTAATTTGTAAGGTATTTTACTAGTGCAATCTACAAATCTTTCAATAGAGAGCATATATAGGTTTTTGCAAGAAAAACTGCTTTATCTTGCAAAGAGATCTGAAAATTTTCTCTAATTGCAAGGTGCAAAAACTTCACCAAATCTGCCTTGTGAGAGAATTTGAAAAGAAAAACATGATGCCTAAAGTTCAAAAGAGTTTCCATATTTGAAACTACCATGAGAGTTTATAATGCTTCTTGTGCAAAAAAGGGCAAAAACGACTTTGCTTGAGAAAATGAGATTTCGGTGGGAAAACAATAATGGATTGAACCCTCTCAAATGCAATCTATTGCAAATAACATTCAAATACCAATAATGAAATTTACCTATTTTTTGAGAAAAAATCTATTTGTGTGTTGCCCACTAGAGTTAATCCAGAAGCGAATTCTTTTAGTTGACAAAGGGCTAACTTGATTTTTTTTTTTTCGGAATCTTGTTCAATTTATTTGAATCTTGGAGTGAAAAAGGGTTGAAATTGGAGATACTAAATATGTGTTTGCATTTGAAGATCATGTATTAGTTTTCATGTAAATAAACTACTCCCTTTGTTCATTTTGGCTTGTCCATGATGGAATGCAACTTGCGATTAATCCTATAAAAAAAAAGTCTAAATGACTAGTTCACAATGACTAGAATTGTCCATAATGATTGCAATTGAGTCTTTTAACATTTGTTGTGAACACAAACCATCATATTGAACTAGTTGTTTTTGGTAATTTAGGCAATCCAAGATTAAGGTCAATTTTGACTTGTCATTTAACCCTTTAAATAGTTACACTCATTTTCTCAAAATTCACCAGAAATAGGGGTGGAAAACTTAGATGTGCAATTTAATCAAATATGGACCCAACGTAATTACTTAAGCTTTATAGATGGGAAGAACACCTTGTTTGTTGTAAAGTATCAAGATTTGGACTAGATCTACTATTGGAGATGAAATCTATATAATAATTGAGTAAGCCATGGGTGGAATTTTTTAGTTTTTCATGCTTATGTGGTTTTAGGTGTTATTGCTCCATGTGAGTTGTATTTTAGAAGAGCCTTATATTTTTAGAAGATAGGATTTTCCATCTTCCAATGAGATTAAGTTTATGCAAAATGGATAAAACTAGCAATCACAATGTGTAGCTAAGTGGACAAAAAGGGACAATAATCCCACTTTATTTGCCACCCTAAAATGGCTCTACAATTTTTTTGGTAAATGTCATAGACAATCAAATTGGTGAAAACAATTAAAAACTTGCCTTAAATGTAGGATAACAAATTTTATGAAATGATAGCACCATTTCAATAGATTTTCATATATTGCAATTATATTGCTACTATACAAAAAAACAAAATGAGAGTATTCCTTAAGCAAATTGATACTTCCTATGTCCCATTATAAAGCTCCAAAAAACTTCTCCATAAGGGATTAACTATAATTTTAGTCATTATGCTAGTGACAAATGCATTCTAGAATCAATATACCACCTACCAAACATGTGCAAAATCTCAAGTTTTTATGTTGTTTAGACACCCAAATTCCAAGTAAAAAGTATCAAATTTGTGCATAATTTGTGAAGGCTGCCGGCTCCTCATTATTTTAATATTTTTACTACTGGCATATGCATTCTAGAATCAATATACCATCTACCAAATGTGTGCAAAATCTTGAGCTTTGATGTTACCGTTTGGGCACCCAAAGTCCATGCAAAAAGTACCATATTTATACATGTTGCTAGCTCCTCATTATTGATGATTTAAAGATTAGTAGCAACAATGGTACCTCATATGGGCAAGGCCAAGCTTGTTAGGAGAGGAATGCTTTTTAATTGCTTAACTTGCCCCTATGAGATCATGGGACATGACATCTGCTTTCCCAGCAATTGAAATTAGCAGAAGGGAGCTTTTTAGTGGGACAATAACTATGCCTAATTTGGAGTTTTATATTGAGACAGAGGGAATAATTTTTAGGACTGCGCAATTGAAATTTGACATTCTTTTTGAATACCTGATGTATTATATTGTCACTTTGATATGTCTTTAACCAAAAATCAATATATATATTGAGGCCATATTGTATAGACAACATTCTTTGTCAACTCACATATTCAATTCCATTGTCTTTTTTTTACGTGAATACAAAGTTCTTGTGATCACAAGCGTTATTCAAGACCAAATTGCAAATTATTGAGTAATTTTATTCTATAGGCCAAAACTACTCTCTGCAAGACTGCAACCAAAAATATGGGTGCGTGGTCTCTGAAGGATTAATCCCTGGAGATAAAACCACATTGCACTATTTGAGGTTTACATGTTAAATCCTGTTTAAAACTCATCCAAACTACACAAAGATCTTGGCTTTTACAATTCAACTAGGATAGAGAGTATGTGAATTGGCCAACCTCAACATGGAATTTTTTTAAGGACTTAACAACAACAATATTGTAGTGTCGAGGCTGTAAAACATGTGAAATTCCAGTATCTAAAACGTTGCATGTACCTTCAAGTGGCTCAACAATGAGTCACAAGGTAAATTTTTAGGGTAGGGTAACTTAATTGTTAAGTCAACTAAAATGCACTACCTACTGTAAAGTCAGTAAGGAGGGTTGGGCTTACATAGCATGTTGTTTTGTGGGATCAAGGTGGCAAAGCTCAACGTTTCTACAAATAAGGGTAAAAGTAATAATTTGTTCCTATATTTTGGCATTTTTAGTTGTGTCTTCCTCCAAGATTTTAGATTAAATTAATGCCTCTGAAACCTAATGTGAAATTAAAATTCCAAAATTCAACCTCCTTATGGTGTATATCTAAACTCTTAGAGCATCATCAATGTGTACACTCAAAAAGAGAAAGGCTTGCATTTTGCTTGGTGGGGGCCACTTTAGCGAGAGGTTTAGGGACTTCTAGGGCTCTAACGTCAACACTAGAACGCAAAAGTAGGAACTAGCCCCATTAGAACCACCTCCTCAGGTGGCATATTCTCTTGTTTTCCTATGCCTTTGCTTGTTTCACATTGCGCATTGCGTTTGCTGATGGAGTGATACATTGCTTGTGATAGCTTGCAATGTCCCCACAACAACTTGCAAGAACTTACATTCTTCTACTATTATGCTTGAATTTGCGGCAAGAGTTGCGTCAAGATTGGGAGGATCTGGCATGTAAAAGGAATTGCATTCTTACGGGCGAGGGGAGCAACGCAAGATTGGCTAATTCTAAATCTCATTTGCAGTGTACACATTGATGATGCTCTTACAATCATTAGCAAGTGAAGAAGGTAAAATTTTCCACCTTGACCCCACAAAAAGGCATGCCATCTAAGCATAGTCCTCCTTATATATTGACTCTATACTACGTAGGGCATTTAGTTTGTCTAAACAATCAAGTTGCCTTACCCTAAAAAGTTATCTCATGACTCATTGCTTGGCCACTTGGAGGCATAAGCAACTTTTAGATATTAGAATTTCACATGGTTAACGGCCTTGACGTTGCAAGTTTATTTTTTGCAAGGTTGTTGTCAGTGCATTTTTTTCTAGCAATTTGTCACCAGTCTAGCTACAAATTGATAGACTCTGATCAATCTGCATCATTTCCTCTATACATTCTCTAATCAATCATCAACAAGTGGAATCTGGCAAATGAAAATAATGCCCTAGTTGTTGTTGTTGGCAAGTCCTTATTGTTGTTAAATTTTTAATATTGCTATTGATGAAAATTATTGGCTATATTAGTAAGTATTTACAAAGTGTAAAACATAGAGAAATTGGTGGGGGGCAACCTAAATGCACAGCTAAGGTAGGAGGTGCAAAAAACAACCCTTGTCAATTAATCAGTCCCATAGGTAGCCCAAGAATGGATATGATGTGGTTTTTGAATGGACCCTCCTCAGTCTTAAAAGAAAATCTGTCTTTTATTGCAAGAGCCAATCACAAGTCTTGAAATCATCTAATTTTTTTATACATTACAAAGGGACGGTTTATGGGAGATCTAGAATCATAAATAGGTACCTACTACAAAAAAATTTGAAAATTCATCAACAATTCAAAAATGCCTCAAAAAGTATGAAAAAAATTGGGTTACATTTAGCATCCATTTCTCTTTGTCTGAAAATCACACAAAAATTGTCTGGCCTAAGACTCTAAAGAAGACCATGAAAAAGCAGATCAACCCTTAAAGGGTCGCTATTTGACCCTCCTACCTTAGAGCACCTCCACTCTTCCTCGCCACATTGCAAAGCACTAAGCCTAGCCTCTGAAAGCCTCAAAAAATAGGTCCAGCCACAATGCGTCAAATGGGAAACAATGAACGGCTTGCCAAACTCTGCTCCATAGAAGCCAAGTTCTAGTGTGCTTGTTAAAACTTAACGTACTTGATTATTGCAGTGTCCTTGCTATGATTCGCTTGCACACCCAAAAAAGTATGAAAGTACTTGCTTTTATCTCGAAAGCGGACTTGCAGTGCTTATTTGTGGAGGGAGGCTGGCTCTCTAGCCTGGAGCTGTGCACTTCAAACAAAAGGTCGCACTTTAAAATGTGCGTGGCGTGTTCCGTTTGCAGAGAGAAAGGTTGGAGAAGCTCTTATATAAGGTAGGAGCACCCATAAGCGTTAGTGTCTCCATAACCGTCACCTCTGAAGTCTTGGAAAATTTGTGAAAATGAATAGATGTAATTACAAGGATGTACAACATGTGAACATGAAACCTTAGTGTCGGTTATGGGTGCAATGGTAGTTTGCTCTTTGAATATTCACAACTTCTTCTCACAATATCCAAATAATACATTTGAAAGTGCAAACTCATTATTTTTCTATTCCTAGTAGGATCTTATAATTTGCTAGTTGCTTATTAATACTCATCATGTTCAAAACCCTTAGCCCCTAAAGGATGTTGCTATTTTGTATATGGACACCCAAGTTGTATACGGATGGGGTATTTGGATAGCACATGAATCCCATTGAAGTTGTAAGTTTCAAGCCAAGTCATAGACATATTACTTGTTAATTAAAATTTTTTGAGAAATTTTTAGCATTTGTCATATAATCATTTCTTTAAGTATTAATTGATTCTTGTACATATACAAACATCACTTTTGGTAGGCAACATCTCTAGGGGTACTAACGCTTATGGGTGCTCCTACCTTAGTGTAGAGCGCGGCCACAATCATGGCTATTAAGGAAATTTGAAATTTGGGCGGGACAATTGGGCGGGGCAATATCAAGCCACGGGTGACGGGCCCTTGAGAGCAAAGTGACACGACACGAGGGACCCTATGCCCGTGAAGACGCTGCCAAGCAGCAGCAGCTGCACCTCTTCGCCGCAAACCCCTCCGACCTCCACCGCCCTCGTCGCCATCGCCCTCGCCATCGCCACGGCCACCTCCTCCCCCGTCGCCATGCCTCCATTCTCTCCCGGTCGCCCCTGTCACCTCCGCCGTCCCCTGCCGTTCCCCCGACCGCCGCTCCTCTGCATCCACTCTCACTCACTCTCGTTCATTCTCGCTCATTGTCGCTCATTGTCTCTCAGTCTCGCTCAATCTCGCTCAGTCCCGTTCATTCTCGCTCATTCGTGCTCCTTTGCATACTTTTTTATTTCGTCGACCAGACGGTTCAACTAAGGCTGCTTGATTTGATTAAAGTAGCCACGCCGTCGTTCATCCGCTGAGTTGAACAACATTTAAGCACATCCAGGTATCGATCGCCAACGCACTCCTCTGGTTTCGATGGAATTGTGCGAGAATTTGGCCGGTCCTAGGGTTTAGTTGTTCGGTTCCACGAGGTGTAGAGCGTTCGGAATTTTATGCACATGGAATTTGGAGAAGAAGTCTGGATATTAATTGAATTTGTTGTCATTTTCGTTAAACCTGGCGAAATCCATTGTCACTCAGTCTCGCTCAGTATCGTTCATTCTCGTTCTTTCGTGCTCCTTTGCATACTTTTTTATTTCCCCGGCCAAACGGTTCAACTAAGGCTGCTCGATTTGATTTAAGTAGCCACACCGTCGTTCACTCGCTGAGTTATAACAACATTTAAGCACATCCAGGTATTGATCGCCACCGCACTCCTCTGGTTTCAACGGAATTGTGCGAGCATTTGGCCGGTTCTAGGGTTTAGTTGTTCGATTGCACGAGGTGTAGAGCGTTCGGAATTTAATGCACGTGGAAATTGGAGAAGAAGTCTGAATTTTAATTTAATTTGTTGTCATTTTCGTTAAACCTGGCGAAATTTCAAGAAAATTGTGACGCTTTTGTGAACTCGTCGGGGTTGAAGTCAGTTTTAGTAGTTTTTAATGCTCTGTGGAGTTGGATGTTGCAGAAGTGGCGCTTGGAAATACGACTTTTGTTTTGTTTTTTTGTATTGATGAGCATGAGTATAATTGCGTTGTGTGCTGATAGCTTTATATCGTGTGTCAGCTCATGGTTTGGACAATACAAAATGAAAGAGGCATTTTGAATTGTATTTTGACGGCCGTGAGGTCGTTTGCCAGTGGTGTTGATCACATGTTAAAAAGGATTGTGTTGCCGAGGGTGTTGGATATGGTGAATTGTTGTTTTGCGTTGGACACTGCAGTAGACTCGGTAATTGCATGTGACAGAAGTAGTTTTTCTTAGTGTAGAAGAGGATCGCCCGATTAATCGACTCAGATCTCGAGCAAATTCCTGCGCAAGAATTGGAGGTGTAGCGTAGGAGCTGACAGATCCGGCTCTGTTCAGGAACTGCAAAGGTAGACAAACGAAATGGCAAAAAAGCCAGAGAAAGGCGGCGACGAGCTGGACATTCTGAAAGCCAGCTTGCTGAAGAAGGATCTTGACGTGATAACAATCACGGACAAGATGCGGCGGCTTGAAGACAGATCTCAGTTCATTGTAGGGAGTATGGAAAAGCTTAGTATTGGAGCAAGAGAGAAAATCTCCACATTGACAGACATCATCGATTTCCTCACCAGGTAGCTAAAAATTATTTGCATCAGCCGCTTGCTGCAGTTTGCTTGACGAATTGCTTGCTTGGTTGATGAAAGGTTTCTCTATCTGGTGATTTTGCTTGATTATTTCATTGAGTTTGAACGTGTGAATGATCGAGTGTTGATTCGGAATATGAATGTTTCTGAACTGTTCTTTCAGTGAGGGAAACGTCAAAGATACCAGAATCGTTGAACTTGAAGAATCTTATGCAAAATGTGAGCAAGATCGCAAAGACACTATAACGCGCATGAATAAACAAATGGCTGATCTTACCAGTGCTCATGAGTTTCAGCTGAATAGTATGAAGTTGAAATTAGAAGCTGCACAGGTGAGACTTCGAGAAATGCAGGACTTTGCTGCCAAGAAGAAAGCCATCGAAGATGAAAATGCTGCGTACGTAAACAGTAACATCTTTCCACTGATGAAAATTATTATCCTCAGTTTAATAAAGGAGCTACTGGTAGTTTTATCTGTTGTAATGAGTTCTCGTGACTCGTGAGGCCTAATACTGTAGGAGCAGATTCGGCATAAAATAATTCCCCAAGATTTTGCCTAATTATTTTACAAATTATTCATGCTCAATGTCAAACAAATCAAAAAATTGAAATGTTGAATATTATGAAAGTCATTAAGCTTAACTAACAATGGAAGGTCAAGGCTGATTCCAAGAGGGCTCAATCTATTACAAATTTTATATCAAGGACTAATTTTAGAAAGTGGAAGATGCATAGAAAGACTTAGTTCTACTAAAAAAATTAGTTGAATGCCAAACAATAACAATTTTTTTTGAAAGTGCCTAATCTTGTTTAATTATAAAACCTCATATTGAATTGATTTTTTTTCAAAAAATAATCAATTTGGCAGAGACTTGCCGAATCTGCTCTCAACCTACAGTAGTTTGCACGAGGTGATGTGGAAAAACCCTTAATGAGAACTGCACTTGATTGATTTCACATGATTTTGTTCTACAAGGAAGAACTTATTCGATTTCAAAGTGTATTTGTCATCAGGAATTTCAAAAGATAATTTAATAAAATAATTAAACTGGACTCCTGCATGAATTGATCATCATCTGTTCTCTAAGTATCGAGCCTGTTTTATTTCAGGTTGAAAGAGCAATTGCTCAAAGAACAAAGAGATCATGCAGAGGCAATTAGTGATGTGGAAAGGGTTTCAGTTCAGGAGAAAGAACGTCTCAAAAAAGAGATACAAACTCGAGTAGAAGAGACAAAAAAAGAAATGTCCAACACGCTCAAGGAACAACTTCACTCTGTATGATCTCATATCTTTCATCGAATTTTATAAAATCAAACTAACTCAATTATCGTCATATCTGTTTATTCTTCCATAGAAGTTACAAACTTAATTCCATTCATCAACTATTGAGGATGTTTGATTTCTGCTTTCTCAGAACATTTTATTTTGAAATCTTCTATAAATAATTCTCTTTTATCTTATATTTCGATTAAAGTTTACTTTTTAGGGAAAAGTATGTAGCTTATAGACTTTATCCTGTTCTATAGAATGCTGTATAACGGTATTACATCTTGTTTTGGTTCTCCATGCATATTTTTCAATATGAGAAGTTCTTAATTTCCTGGTATTTAATTTCAAGAATAACTCAAACTGTTTAATATTTCCACATGAATCTAAATTTGCTATTTGTGTTTTCTTTTGAACACAAGAAAACAAAAAGGACAATTATTGAGAATGAACAACTGAAGAAAGAAGTTGGCTACCACACCCATCAAACTGAGATGTTAGTTCAACAAAATCAAAAGCTCATTAACGAAATGAGTGAAATCACCCGAAATATCCAACTTGGGAAAGAGGTAAAATACTGTTCTCATAAGTTTTATCACACAATGGGGTTATTGTAAAAACCGGTGTTTTTTACGTTTAGTATTTAACCATAAAAAAGTGCATATCAGTACCTATACGTGACGTCTTGTTATGTTGCAATTAGACTGAAATTCCTAAGTGATATTGTTTTTTCGATGTGCCATATACGATTTAATAATATTCTTAGTAGTTGAGAACATGCACATGGCGTTTAAACACTTTGCCATTGTCATTTTGAATTGATTCAGTTCGAAGTGACAAGCTTGTAGGGTAGCCACTGAAGTTACTTCTAAGTTTTTTTTAGTTACTAAATCATGGTCACCACTTCCATTTTGAATGATTTCCACAATAATTATGAACCAAAAGAAATAAAAAAAAACATGCCAATCTCTACTAAAACCGTCACAAAATTCTTCTTAAACTAAGCATGATATAGACTTTATTCATACAAATACTTTTACAAATGCACTATTTCAGGATTTGAACGAGGTGTAGAATTGCTTTCATTTAAAGTCATTTTTTGGATCAAATATAGACTAATTTCATTTTTTTCTTACTTACGATTAAGAATATTTGGTCCCGTTAATCGTTTTTTAATTCATTATTAGGAAGTTTTTTTATAATATGATCCAGATTCTAGTGAGTATTAAATATCAACTTTTTGGGTTTGTGGTTGCAACAATAGCTGGAAGAGGACCTGGCACGTAGAAATCACATGTACCAGCAGACTACCAGAATACTGGCGTACAAGCTCAGAGGTATTCGTTGGTTTTTGTTTGCAGTTAAAACTTTTATCAGTGTTATCTACCCTCTCATGTTTAAAAATTTCCCAACTCGTTTTTGTGTCAGCTTGTTAAATTCAAACAAAAAAAACCATAAATTTAAATGTTTTGATGTTTTGAAAGTGCTAATATGGCATTGTCATTGCATGCTTAGCAAGAATTGAACTTGACAAGCCCTTTACTATACAAAGATCTAAGATTGAGTTAAGATTAATAATAAATGGGTTGTGAATGTTCAGATTTAAAGAAACCAGACTTTGGGGTACAATATTGTTTTTGCTTATGGTCCAATACTAGCTTAGCCCTTAGTCCCACAGGCTCATACCTACTCCAAACCTTGGATAAGTTTCAAGTCTGTGCAAATTATAATGTAATCGAAAGATCTGTAACTTTATTGAAGGTAAAACTTGCCATTTTTAGAGCATAGGATGCTAAAATTTCACTAGTAGAAAATTTTGTTTTTGTTGTTGTTTTGGTTGTGTTGATGAGTGCATTTTTTTGTTGATGTTCAATAGAAATCTGCTTAGTTTTGTTGAATATCAACAAAAAAAGTGCACTCATCAAAGCAAACAAAACAACAAAAAGGAATGAGTTTTCTACGAATGTTTCCACTTCTTTTGTTCTTTTCCTCTCAAATGTTGATTTTGGGTCCTTACAATTTTGTCTGCCAAATTTAAATAATTTTCTTTCAAAATCCAATACTAGTTATTTGTCCTTTTTACTGGTTCAACTTACGTTAAATTACCACTCTGAGCATTTGTTTATGAGGAAGGCATTACATGCTTCTGTACCCTGTTGAGCAGAAGCAAACAAGCTTTCAGGAAATACCAAAAAGGGAGCAGGGCTAGACGAGAAGAATACTGGGCAACCCAAAGGCGCCTTGAATGATAATGACCAGGTAAATAAATCATTCTCTTAACCAAAAAACAATTTATGTTTTTTGGAAGAAGACGATGAAAAATTTCAGCATAAATCAAGTGTCTATCGGTGATAGTCTTACCAACTAATTTACATAGATGTACATTGTGCTTACATTATGCTTCCAAATGTCTTCAAATGAATCCTCCATTCTCTTAACCAACTTTAACAAATAAATTGTTTTGAAACTTTTACATCCTCTCACTTTCACAAATTTGTCATGTCTTAAGAAGTTGCATGCAATCATAGATGAAGTGGTGAAGTTGATGTTTGCAACTTGTCAAGACAAATTTCTTTTGAGTAGTCAATTGTAAATCATATTCCTCCTTGGCATCTCATGTAGAACACTTTTGTAGAGGTTGGGATGATCTAAGGGATTTGTTTTGGCTTGTCAAGGAATGTTATGGACAATTCCTAGTACTTTTTTACTTTTCACCTTTGCATGCAACACTGCACGGATATAATATGACAAAACTTTATATATGACCCTTTAATGCTGCAACTCCAAATTGCACATTAGCATGTGAAATATATCTTGTACTTAGTTGAACATTGTTGAATTAATGATATGCCATACATTAATTTACACAAAATTTGATGTGTTTGCACTTGGGGGCTTATAGTCATACACTCTACCCCAGGAAAATTATAAAGACAAAAAAAGAGGACAATTTCAAAAATAGATAAATTACAAGCTAGAAAGGCATGAACACCATATAAGATATAGAAACACAAAAATCAAAACAGTCGAATTTTTCAAATGTTTCCCAAAAAACCACATATGTTTGCACAAAATGACTTTCAGCGCAAAAAGTCCATGATTCAATACAAATCCATGAAGTTGCTTGTTTTTATGCTGATTTCATGTTTGGTTATTTTCCAGACTGCTCCAGCCACAGCCCAAACTGAGGCCATCAAATTTCTCTATGCTTGTCTCGAAGACATTGAATTGGAAAGAATTGCAAAACTTCCCATTGACAGTATCACAGTGAGGTAGGCAAAAGAAAAAAACATGATCTTATATTTTATTGTTTATCTGTAAAACATGTAAAGCTTCATTTGTTTTAAAATCCATATTTTTTTTAATACATATTTTCAATTTGTATGTTTTTTTCCCCATTATATGTGGTTCTGAAGTGTGGGAAATTATAGACATTCTAACAAATAAATAAAACAAGAAGACTCTTGTAAAAAGGGTTATCTTTTTAGGATTTTGTAATTTGATGAATCCCATCTTTTGAATTTGTTATTGAAGATTTATACTTGTGCAGTGCTAAAACTACTCCAAGAAAAGAGGTTGATATGAAGATTTCAAATTTCACTTTAAAACAACGCCAACTATTACTCACGTACGTGATTAAGTTCTAAAATTCCTCTTAAGCAATTATTGTTTTTGCTGTTACAGTAAAAAGTGCTCAAACCTCTTACGTAACTTCTTGTGAAAACGTATGATTTGATTTTTGAAGATTTTTTTTTAAGGAAGTGAAAATTTAAAGAGGTTTAGTTTAATGAAATTTTGATCCGTATTTACCCTCCAATTTTTTCATGACAAGGTTTTGTTTTGTGAATATATCAAAACTTCGCTTCTAAAGATTATTGGTTAAAACTGTTGTCATCTCAAATTATTTGGTGTGTGTTTTTCACATCAGGCATGAAGCAAAATCCAATATGTCTAGCAAGATAGCTTGTAACATTTATTGGGTTCATAAATATTGTTATAGAAGACTACCGATTTGTTATTATATTTGCATGTGTTTATTTCTATAATCCTAAATGTTAAAGGAATTTAAGTTTCATATGTAGACGCAATTTCATTATATTTGTTTTAATGTATTTTAGTATGTTGATTACTGGATTTTAACAGTGCCTTATTACAACAAGCTATGTCACTAAGTTCAACAACGGATAGTATGACCAAAGAGCTAATGGAGTACCCTTCTCAAGGCCAAAATCAAAGGCCACATTCAGGTAAAACAATAACTCACAATTTGTAACAAGAGTATCTTAACCCCTAAATGCCAAAGCCACCACATTTTGCTGACGTTCAATAAAATCTAAATAAAATGTTAGTTTTAGTATTTAGTGTTTTAGAATTATTCTTTTTGAAGTTTAGCTTTAGAATCAAAAATTCGATTCTGAAAATTATTAATTGTGAATTTTCTATACAAGATTTTGTGCAAGGGTGTCCATTGCAATCTTGACTTTTTTTTTAGTGTTGAGAGCTCATGAAAATGAGCCTCAAATACACTAGATCCTAGAGAAAACTTCACACTAGAAATTTATTTTAAAAAATTGCAAAGGAGATTTTGAAAAGCCGTAAATGGATTGGAGTTATGTATGTTATGCCCTTTAACATTATATTTTTTTGGTGAGCAACATTTTAGATTTGACATGTGAAAAGAGGATTGAGAGACTTCAAGTCATTTTTGCAGTTTTAACACCCTCTTGATCAAACATTATAATCTTTCAATCCATAAGCGATATTGTTGTGTTTTCTTTTCCTATGTGATGTTTAACATATCTAATTTGAATTTGTATAGTTACCATTTAAATTTTTTTGATATAATTGCTCTAAATGTTGGCTTTTGTTCAATTTAGAGCAAATTCCAAGACGCTCAAAAAAGCCTTTAGGGGGTTAAGACAGGAATGTGTGTTGTTGTTTATTACAACACTAACATACTGTAATTTCTTCATAAAAGCTACAATTGCAATTTGCCAATTGCAATAAGAGCACAAACGCATTCCAAAACCAATGTTAATACCAAATTTGATATCTATCCCCTTGAGGTTATGGTCATGCGCTTGGCCCTTGCATTGTTGAAAAGAAAAAAATGAGAATTTCTAAGGGCTTTTTTTTTAAGGGGATTGTCCAGAAGGTAAAAACATTAGTAGGTGACGGAAGAACAAAAATTGCCAATTTTTTCGACTGTTCTTTAAAACAACTCATTTGTTTGTTACACACAATTTTTAACACAAAATGCATGTAATAAACTTCCAAAGTCAAATACTTCTGTAGTCCAATTAAATGATACCGTTGAACACAGTTTATTGATTTTCAGTGTGTTTTGTTAGAAACTAAGTTAGTACTTTATAATCTAATGACAACAAAGATGTTCAAAGCATGAATAGTTGTTGATTGTAGTTTAGCTAACTTTTTTTTTTTTTTTAATTTTGAAAATTGAAAACAAAACAAATAAATAAAATAACTTAAATTCAACATACAATTTAAAATTAAATATTTTAGTTCAATCAAAATTGCAAATGCAGTTTTGAGAATGCGTTTCAAACAAAAATTCAAATTTGGCTTATTAGTTTGGTGCTTTGATGATATTTATTTGTAGAAGAATTAGAGTTCTAACAAAAAAAGTGATCAAACTAGTTGTAGCATAAAGATGAATTCTAGCATCTAAATATCTGTACCACTAATAGGATGATTGGGCTTCAACAAATGGCTCATATTAATATTCAAAATGCATGCTAGTTTATGTTTGAAATCCATTTTGAATCCTTAGGATTATTTAAAATTTTCTATTTGATTAAATTTTTAAATATTTGCAGGAAAATCAAAACCTAAAGTACGAGTAGATGATATATTGGCAATGCCTATTGAGAAAATTCTAGAATCTAAAAGGAAGTCTAAAATTTCTTAGGCTGCTCAAAATATTTTCAAGTAAGTATCTAAATGAAAACAAATGGTGCATCAAGTACATGATAGTAGATTTAAAATATGTTAAAATAACTATTTAAATAACGTGCAAAATTAACTTAATAGAGAATAAGAAACAATATTATAACAAAGCCAAGGTCATATTTGAAATTTATTAAATTTGTTACTAAATTTATATCTAATACTTCTACATGAATGAGTGAGCATACAAAGTGATTTTTATATAATTTAAAATAAAGACTATATTTAACCAAAAACATTGTTTTTGCTTAGGCAAAGCCATCCTTAAAAAATGACTAAAATTGGTGCCAAAATTTTATCTAATATCTCTACATGAATGAGTGAGCATACAAAAATCAGTGCAATTCTTAAATCATCAAAAAACTTGATGGTATTATTCTATACAACTTTATAACAATTTTCAATAATACAACATATTTTTTTGTAAATCATAAAATATATTTTTCAATGTACATTAACAAAATATGTTGAAATCTATCATAATACGGAATAATCAAGTCCATGAGAAGGTTGCTGAATGAAAATGTTTCAAAACATACATGCACATAATTATTTATGGCTTTCATCATTCTCTTCTAAGTTGACTTATTTACTTACAAATGAATACTAGCTACTAAAAGCTACTACATACCATTACACATACCATTATGTTGTAGTATATTATAAAAAGTAAAAAATAAAGAAATGTGTTATAAGCATGAATCAAAACATGTTGTTCTCTCACTAATTATAAAAAGAGAAAAGAAAACCATCTAACGTGGTTGTAGTTTCTATGATTTAAATACTTCATTTTTTTTTTGTTGAACAGTGAATTATTTAAGAAACTATTACAAAGTTTGCTAATTTTTGTAGGATAAAATAATAAACAGTTTTTGATTTTTTCTTATTTTCTGTTGATAATTTCCCTCATTATTATCTTCAGTCTTTCTTACGTAGCAATATATGCAAATAATTAACAATTGACTTATATGTGGTTGTTTCCAAATTCCATTTTTAAGTTACAAGAAACAAAGAAGATTACGGGGATTGTAAGTTGATAACATCAATTTCAACATTGTTTTAATCCATTACTTCAAAAATAGTGGGATAGGTCCTAATATGAAGTTCAAAGTTTTAACAAATGTTATTTTGTTGAGGTTGAATTTTCTATCAACCGCTTAGAATCTCGTGTTGTGTGCTTGCTTGATTTGAGTTTATTGGTGCACAAGTAATCTAGTAAACAATAACATTCCATTCAAACATAAGATTCACTCATTTTTAAGAGATGGATTTGAAAATGAAGTTACATGCATGAATGATGATTTTCTATTTTGATCTCTTTATTTCTTATAAAGCACCTTCACATTCAATTTTGAATTTGAAAGGGTGCAATTATTCTAGTAGTACAAAGTTTAAACTACTAGATTATCATCTATGTTCATAGGGGAGAAATCAAAGTGAAATGCAACATAGTAAGTAGAGGTGAGATTCATCATATCTATATTAGCAATCAAAATATTTTTGACAAACTCAATTGCAATGTGTATCTAAAAGGTCAACTTTAACTCCTAAGGGATCAAGCCCTTTTTCTTTGTAAAAGTCAATAAAAATTGCCATTTTTACGGGAATGATTAGAAAGGTAGGAAAAGAAGGTTTTTTTGGAAATCCAACCATAGGATCTTGCCTTAGACTATAGAAGGTATTTGTGGGAAAAATAATTAGCTCATATCAAATGAAAAGGAGTTTCTTTATGATAATCAATTTTTTTTCTTTGACTCACATATGGCAACTAAGTTTGTACCTTTGAACATGATGTTGTGTTTTCTTGGTGAAAAGCTAGCTAAAAAATATAAACATCTATTTTACGAAATTTGGGCATATCACAAATCTCAATGAATCCTTTGTAGATCAAATTTGTGTTACTTAAGGGGGTACTTTTTGATGTGGACAATGTGTGTAGGATGTTTTCTACATATCCATGCAATTAAATCTCAAAATTTTATTAGTATAGTGCATGACACTTATAACCAACAACTTCCAATTCAAGTGGTTAGCCTAAGGTTTTGTCAAAAAATAAGTTATCAAAAAAATGAGTCCACTTTCTTGTTTGGCCAGTAGTTGTTGGTTATAAGTGTCATGCACTATAGTACTTTTTGATCAATTGTTATTTGAAGCTATGAACTTTGTACAAAATAATTCACCAAAAATGGAGTTTTGGTTTTTAGAAAACTAAAATTTAGCATGCTTGATTGGGATTACATAAGAATTCAATATCAATGATGCAAGACAACGAAATGCCAATTATATTCCATGTTATGTGCAAAGGTCTTTGAATGAAATAACATGATGTTGTATGCTTGTTGTACCCGACTATATAATACTTGCTACATGTTAACCCTTCAACGTTAGAGGGGTCACCATAGATACACGGCCCCCCATGTATGAGCGGGGATGAAAATTGTCCCCGTGGTACTTTAGGGGTAAAAGTTAGTCGCTCATCACTCACCAACCAACTTTTGTTACTCCCAAGAATTCCTCACCAAAAGTGTGCCTCTAAGCAACAAGCATATTGTGCCTTCTCTTACACCCTAAACCTTATTTGATGGACTAATACATTTTAATACATTCTTCTCTATTGCTACAATACACAATCGCATAAAGCAGCAAAGACCTAACGACGATATGATTTATGCATAACATCCCTTAGTAAGTTGAAACTCTTTGTGACTATAAGCAAGGTCTTAGGATAAAAGTAGTGAAATAAGATTGGAGCTACCATTTGCCGAAAGAAAGTTATCAGCATTCAAAGGTAGCAACTATTTGACACTTTTGACTAAAAATTTGTTGGTTTATGGATGCTTGCATTATACAAAAAGCAAACCAAGGATTAGAAGAAAAGAGCGACAACAAACAACATTGTGATTGTGTCCATATTTTGTAATTAGGGAAAATTTCATGAATACTCCTGAAATTTGCAATATTTTCATAGATACCCCTCCCTTTTCAAAAATATCACAAATACCCTTAGACCCTTTGTGCGCACATTACTTCTTTCTTGTTATGTGTGTGCACAAAGGAAGAAGGGAAGTGGCATGCACAACAAAACAAACACCTAATTTGTTTGATCCAAGGATATTTGTGATATTTCTGAAAAAGCAAAGGTATCTATGAAAATAATACAAACTTCAGGGGTATCCATGAAAATTATATTGTGATTTCATGCCCGTGTTTGTGTATTCCCCAAAAAATAAACCCCTGGCAATTTGAATTGAATCCTGTCCATTGCCAAAATGTATCCCTAACTAAGAAGAATCAAGCAACTCAGCTGATCATAATTCAAAATAAAAATCCTACCTTGCAAAGAACCATTACCTTACTCCATTGTTGTGCAACAGATGCATGATCCAATTTTATTACATACAAGGACACAGAATATATTAAAAAGGCCTAACAAAATTGCTTTCTCGCTCAAACCTTTTCCGCATTAAGGTGCCATGACTCCATCCATTGTGTAGGACAATGACTTGAACCGGTCTTGTTTTAAAAGCAGTTGCTTTAACGTATCCATGATGTTGAATTCCGGGTCCAATTTTCTCTGCCACCCCTGAACAACAACAATCATTCACAAATCAACTTTTGAGAGAGAACAACAAAACATCACAGTTCTTCTACACTTGGAGAGCAAAATGACAAAAGCATGAAATATTCTCTGCCTTGAATGTCGAAAAGGACCCTAAACCCTTTTGAGAATCTCAAACAAAACAAATAATCCATCCCTTTCAGTATATCTACATGATTATTTGGGTCTATATAAAAACAAAACAAAAAGTATGAAACCAGGGTGACTACTTTAGTTACGTATCAGGACAAAATGACTGGCATGGATATTTAGCATAACACTTTGCTTTAAGTCCCAATTTTTTGAGCTTTGAGATTTCAGTGGGACTTCCAATGTGGGACGAAGTGTGAATTGCCCCTAAAACTTAAAAATGCCTACATGGCAGCAGTGAGGCTTTGCTTCAAGAGTTAGATGCATCAAAAATGATGAGCTAACTTTGGAGCCAAATCCCAACAATTACTTTTCAGCTTAATGTATTCAAACCCTCTCTTTTTTAATATTTTATCTGCCCTTTACAATCCAACAAAATTGGCACCTAGCATTGAACTGGACTTGCAGATTTGAGACGTGAACCACAGTGTGAACCGCCCCTTCAAATTAAGATCTCAACAAGTCAAAACTCTATCTCTGTAACACGTCTTGAATATAGTACTAGAATGAACATTTTAGTAGTATAAGCATTGCAATACTTATAAGAGTCTATACTTGCAACCAAAAGAACTGTTACAAAATAGACTGTACACACACAACACAATGAAACTATACAAAAAAGAAAAAACACTATAAAAAAAAAGTAAAAAAAGTGTTTGAATGAACTCACTTCAAGAACAAGGGTAGTGACCATAACAGTGCACACGTCACCGTCAATGTTAACTTTGTGACGCCGGACTTGCTCCAGCAACTCCTGCATGCACTGCCCTGCATGGAGAGCATCCCCTTCCTCGGTGTCCCAAAACTGAAAAACCTTGTCTACATCCTATTGCAAAACAACTCACAAATATCAACAGAGAGAAACCATAAACTACAATTTCAATATAAAAGTACTGAAACGAGAGAAAACCGGAAAAAACCTTAAAAAATAATTTCTGCAGGTTTACATTGTATAGAAAGAAAAAAAAAGCACTTACGTCAATAAAGGCCCCAGGGTTAGGACAACTCTGAGACCGGGAAAACTTGAGTGCACATTCAGCTGCCAACCTGCCATCCCTAAAAGCAATTGCTTTGAAAAAGTCCAACAAAGTAGACCTATCCTGGACGTTCAGTTCCGCCGTCATTCCCACGTCAAGCAACACGACATGAGGGCGGGACTTGAACAGTTGTTTATTGGGAGCTCCAGCTTCCATACGCACCAATATGTTGCCAGGGTGAAGATCAGCGTGAATGAAGTTATCCACCTGACAAAACAGCAGCAGAAAAACTATGAGCACAAAACTACAGAACGCATACAAAAAAACCTAAGTACAGTAGAACCTATGTAAACTACTATGGTTGGGACTCCAAGGTCCATATTAATTTAAGTAGGTCATCAATTATTTTTGTGGAGGTGAAATTGGAGTGACCTTGAGGGTAGTGCCGGCTTGCCAAAGATAGCATTGAGGAACATGACTGTTGCTGAATGAAATGTTTTGGTCCATGACTAATATTTATTTATCTGTGGCTTCATTATTAGTTTTGTATTTTTATACTATGGGGCTCACATCGAGATTAGCAATAGACATTAGATTAGAAGGGATATTAGTTTAGAGAATGTTGCTCTACAGAGGTTCTTCTGTAAGAGCTCTGGTTTTACACAGCAAGTTGATGTGAAAAAAGGCCTCACAAGGAGCATCTTTAACAACGTGTGAGTTCCAATTGCTGCCAGAGCGCTGTTGAGACGATTCTTGCCACGCCTGTCCACAAAGCGTGCCACACTCTCGCCTTGTTCAAAAGTCTCCACCAACACGGCTGGATGCACCAACGGATACAACGGCTTCGGAAACGAAACGTCCTTCCATCTGCGAAAGTTGTAAATGAAACGACTTAGATGAGCAGCTTCCCTTGCCAAATCAACCTGCCATACCAATCCTCCTGTCAACAATTACCAGAAAAAAAAAAGAAAAAAAAAAGAGGTGGTCTAACCCTCACAGATGTCAAAGTTTCTGACAATGGTGACTCAAAATCACCCCAGCGGACTTGCTGCTCATCCCAAACCCGAATAGGAACCTCATTCATTTCGGCAGAGGACACTTTCATTTGTTCAGATTTTCCTTGTTACACAAGCAATGTTCTTCACAAATGTGCATTTTGTGACACACGTGTATCGTGAAAAGCAGTCTTTGCAAAGTACTAGAGATAAACAAGCAGAATCAAACTTAATAAAAAAACTACAAATCCATCAGTGACTGCTCAACTCGAGCCTCATCCTTTTTGGCAGTTTTTTATACAGAAACTTTCATCTGTTCGATTTTTTCCTTGTTTCGGTATCAACACATGCAAGGTTCTTCACAAATGTGCATTCTCTGACACACGTGTATCGTGATAAGCAGTCTTACAAGCACTAATGTTAACAAGCAGAAAAAGCTTAATAAAAAACTACAAATTCATCAGTGAGTGCTCAACTCGAGCCTCATCCTTTTCGGCAGTTTTCCATAAGGAAACTTTCATCAGTTCGATTGTCTCCTTGTTTCAGCATCAACACATGCAATGGCCTTCACAAATGTGCATTATGTAACACCCACGTGTATCGGTAAAAGTAACCGACTCTCATGAAAAGTAGACTTACAAGTACTAGTGATAACAAGCACAAAAAACACAATTTTTTTTACAGTAATCAGCTCTTACGGACACATCCTTAGTTAACATAATAGCACTAAGGAACAAGAGCATGACCCGTACATACCTGTGTCAACATAAAGACGGCGAATTGTTGGACACTCTCGTCGAGTCTCAGCCAAGCAAGACCAGGAACGAAATTGGAGATCTTAGCACACCAATTGATGATAGTGAAGTCCCTTCGAATGACTTCACTAACACCAGGATGCCGCACCTTCACAGCCACAACCATGGGCTTGGAGATTTGCCCGGGATACCGGTACCGAAGCACAGCACGGTGAATCTGGGCGATACTGCCAGACGCAACAGGCTCCTCTTCAAAATCTTCAAAGATCTCATCAATCTTTCTGCCAAACGCACCTTCAATGGTTTGCTTCGTTTGGGAGAATTTGTGCGCAGGGGCTTTGCTATGAAGAGTAGCAAGCTGTGCACACAAGTCCGGAGGAAACAAATCGGGTCGAGCAGCTGCCCATTGTCCCCACTTAATAAACGCGGCACCTGCATTCTCCAGGGAAAAATGCACTAACCGGATCCACCGTTTTCGGAACTTGACTCCACAGGAATCAGCAAAAGGAGCTAAAACAACCGCCGGAGTAAACAGAAGTGCGAGATAAGCCGCACGGATGACAAGAATCAGAAACTCTATACAAGAGAAAAGAAAGAGGAGGAAGTATGCAGGATTGTGAGGTTGATTGGATTCTAAACGAACGGCGAAAGGCTCTGTTGTGGAGGCAGCAGCATGAGCAAGAGTTGCCTCGCCGAGAACCACGGCGATGATGCGTGGGATTAGTTGTGAACGTGCACATGCAAGGCTGGCGGCCGTGGCCAGTTTACGATGCGGAAGAAGAACTCCTGAGCAACGCTGCTGCCAAGCAATCCGACTCTCAACCCTTAGTGCTCGCAAATCTGCACCGGTGGAGTTCAACATATGCCGCCACTCGTGCAACACTTCCCGTTTCAGTTCTCCGAATCCATGTTGCAGGAGGTTACGACGTTGCGTCCAAGCTGAGCTACTACACATCCACGATGATGTCCGGGAGGTTGAAATGTATCCTCTCGCAATGCTCGTCGAGTGTTTAGTAAATGGCTGCCAAACAGCAGATTTGCTAGGGTTTAGTAATGGCCGAAGCAGATTGTTACGCATTATAACCCCTGTTGCACCCTGATTGCGGAACAAACTCGCGCCTAGGGTTGCGACTTCCACTCCATCGCCAGTAGTAGGCCTATGAACACCAAAACCAAACCATATTAAAACATACAAACCATGCCAAACATATACAAAATAGCGCAAAAGAGCAAAAGAGCAAACGAGCTAAAGAGCAAACAAAATAAAACAAGCTAACGAGCAAAACAGCAAACAAGCTAAAGAGCAAACGAGCTAAAGAGCAAACGAGCTAAAGAGCAAACAAGCTAAAGAGCTAAAGAGCTAAGGAATTGCCTATAAAAGGCAGGTCTGCGAGGTAAAAAATCACAATCACAATCACAATCACAATCACAATCACAATCACAATCAAAACGACGCCAGAACCCTAAACCCGAAGATTCAAAAACCGGAAGGGGACATCTAAACCCTAAATCCGAACGATGGACGCAAAATTTGATCCTTACGTCCAAGAAAGTGAACAATTCAAACATCACTCAAACCCTAATTCCAAGAATTCCAGACAGAAATCCAGAGAAAGCTACGCAATGCATATCGAGAATGTCACGAAGTGAGAAAATTCAAAACAGGAGTGAGTGAGTTACCGATAGTAATGCTGCTGGAGCTGGCGACGACAGCAGGACCAGAGCAGAGTACTCGCCATTGGTGACACGTTTGGAGATGGATCACAAGAAGAAGAAGAGGAGAGGCTCCATGCTGAGGCTGCGACCCCGTGAGTCGGCTCCCGGGGGTGCGAGAAAGCGCGCACGGAGGAGTCCGCTGCTGCTGCTGCTTGGAGGTTCCATGGAAATGCGAACACGGAAACAGATCGACTTGCAAAGCGACGGAGAATCGTGAGGGAATCGTGCGAGGGAGAGAGAGAAGAGAGAAGGCCGAGGATCCCGATTCCCCGTGGGCTTTGTTGCTGCCGAACTCTCTATTCTTCGGAGGGGATGCCACGTTGATCGTTCTTACCCGGGTTGATGCCCTGTTATGTATAGAACCTTACCCTGCGGGTAAGTCCGGATCTCGAAATACGGGAAGGTTTTGTCATTCTTACCCTGGTTGATGCCCTGGTATGTTTAGAACCTTACACGAAGGGTACATTCCGGATCTCGGAATATGAGATAGTTTTTGTCATTCTTACCCGGGTCGATGCCCTATTGTATTTAGAGGCTTATCCGGCAGGTATTTTTTTGGATCTTGTTATACGGGAATCAAGGTTCAGGAAGAACCGGCAGCTTAGTTCAAAGCTAGCCGGTTGAAATGAGAGAACAACTGTTTGTAATTTATAAAAATCAATAAAAAATTGGTTAAATATCTTTAAAAAAAAATGCTTAGAGTAACTAAAAGAGTTCCTTGAGAAACTGGTTTAATGTAGGGATTGAAGGAAATCAATTGGAAAAAATTCCCTGATCTTGCCAAGAACAAGATTTGAGGAGAAATTTTAGCTTTATTGCCTAAAATCCAGCATTTGTCAATTTCAACCCAATTTTTGCAAACATGCACCAGTTATTTTTTATAAAATTTCTAAATTGCTATTTTAAATATACTGTATTTAATCTTTTTGGAGTAAAGAGCCAATTTTTTAGCCAGTAGTTTTAGGTTTCAACTGAGTTTTTTGCAATTTCAACCGGTTACCACTACACTAACCGCCGGTTTTCCCCAAACCCCAGACAAGAATGCTTCTGTCATTCTTACCCGGGTTGATGCTCTGTTGTGTTTAGAACCTTACCCGGCCAGTGTATACCGGATCTCGTAATACGGGAAGGTTTTCGTTGTGGGGCTGGGTTGACGCTGACCACTCGGTACATCCTTGTCCTTCTTTCACATGCTTGGGCCATTTGGACCGTTTGGAAGATGGGCCTGGTGGGGGAAGAAATCGTGTGTAGGCTTATGTGGAGTCATACAAGTGAAAGTTGGAATTTCTAGTGTAGAGGTGGTGGAAGAATCTAATCACGTACAAAGATGATAATTTCTTTGTTTATCTCTTAAATGTGTCCTTTGGTGCAACCTATCATTGATATTTTGGTCTACAGGTTTTATACACTAAGGAGGAAGCACCCATTTCCACTAATGCTCCATAACCAACTAATATGGTGTGCTATTTCCACCATGAGTAAGGATAGGTGTTTTGGAATGCAATTTTTTGTCCTTTTCAAGTTTGGGGCCACTCAAGTCATGCCACATGTCCCAAAGCAATGTAGGAAGTAATGAGCTAAAAATAATTCAGCTTTTATCAGAATTGCATACATTTAGAAATTGGCAATGGGTCCGGAACACTTTTTGACTCCCAAAATTCACAATGATTTCAATTTTGCTAATAAAATTATGAAAAATTTGCAGTTCCAAAATTTCTTATCTTCCATCATGGGAAAAATATTTTTTGCCTCAAACTCTTTGTAGTTTTTTGTAGAATTGCTTAAGTTATCAGATATGGGTGCTTCCACCTTAGTATGCTTTGCACACAATTTGTGCCGCCTCTCTATTATTTTATGGTAAAATATTAGGTAACCTTTCACCTTTCCTTTCCATGCCTTTTCTTCTCCCTTTTTTTGAATTTCAAATTTTGGGTGACAAAAAGACAAATATGCTTGACACCCAATGTTTTATATAAAATCATTTTGAATTTCTAGTGTTGGTAGAGAATTTTGAATATTGCTTGATAGGCACACAACCAGCTCTTTATAGTGTAGATTATTTTGCATACTAGGAAATCTAATGTTTTTTGAATTTGTAAAGGGAGATGGCAATCTTGTTTGTTTTTAACCCCTCACCGCCCAAGGGGCCCAAATTGGGCTTCTCTAAATTTTATTCAAGGATGTTCAACCTTTCTACAAGATTTTTTTAGTGATTATTATTATTTTTAAACTCTTATTGAAGTCCAGTTTCAGCATCAAGAGTCAGATTTTGAAAATGAACTAAAGTGATTTGTCTATTCAAGATTTTGTGCAAGGGTGTCCATTGCAAATCTTCACTTTCTAGTGTTGAAGGCTCTTGAAAATAAGCTTCAAGTACACTAGAACTTAGAAAAAAAATCATATTAAAAATTCAATTTAAAAAATTGTAAAATAGATTTTGAGAAGCCGTAAATTGATTGGGGTTAAGCATGTTATACTTTATATACTCATATTTTTTTGGTACCCTCAATATTAGGTTTGAGATGCAAAAAGAGGATTGAAAGGCTTCAAATCACTTTTGGAGTTTTAACACCCTTGTGATTAAACATTATAATCTTTCAATCCATAAATGATATTGTTGTGATTTCTTTTCCTATGTGATTTATAACATGTCTACTTTGAATTTGTACGGTTGCGCTTCAGAGAAATTTGATAAGATTGATCAAAATGCTGGCATTTAGTTCACTTTCAAGCAAATTTCTAAGATACTCCAAACTACCATGGGCAGTGAGGGGTTAATTCAACACCCCTACTCAAAAAGTTTTTCCTTGACAATTTTTTGCCCTGAAATGTTACCCCAAACTAACATTGACTCCTATCACACTAAAAGAAATTGGGTGAAATAGTGGATGAAATTGCCAACTCGCTCCCCAAGCAAACATCAAATACACAAAAAATGGATGAAAATGACTAATGTTAGTATATTTTATGGATGAACGTTTACACATTGTTGTCCTTGCCCAAAATAAAGAAAGAACCCGGAAGAACCCTGCCCACTCCCAAAATACAAATACAAATAAAGTAGATCCTATTACTTCCCAACCAACGATCTTTAAACTGACAAAATTTTGCAGAATTGCTACCATAATATTTATGCATTTAATTTTTTTGAACTATACAGTAATACTCCTCTAAACTAATATGGTTGGGATCCCAAGAACTAAATTAGTTTACGTAAGTTATTAGTTAATTATCTTGGGTTAGTGCTGGGATACCACCAAAAGATATTAGCTTACAAGAGTTCTACTGTACAATGTTGAATTTGAATATTTTATCTTCTAAGCAGTATTTTCAGCCACTTGAGCTAAAAGTAAAAATCATATTTGGGATCACTGCTCCCAAGACCCAAGCAGGCCACTGATTTTCCTCTCAGGTGCTGCAAATAGTTTACAAGAGAATTTTAGTGAAGGTGAGCCGCATCTTTTGGAAACTGAAATGTGTGACTGTGATCCATGACAGTGCATGGAGTGTTGACTAAACTCTTATGACTTCATTATTGGTTGAACTCATTCTTTGACACGTGTCAAGAATTTTGGTGAATGGAAATTTTTTAAAATACAGCTATATTTTGCCTTATTTTTAATAACATCCTTGTAATTTTCAAAATTGCCAAAATATCCTTATACAGATTCCATAGTATTGTGGAATTTGTGGTGTTATTGTACACTTGGTTGGTAAAAGTGTACAATCATTTCCTTGATCACCTTTACATGATACAAAAGAACATCAAAATATCTCTTCAATTCATCACTAGAGTAGCTTAGTGTTGAATAGTAAATTTAATAGTCTAATGTATCTTTTCCTTTAGTGATCAATTTTTTGTGAAATGTAAGCATTGCCTCGAGTGTGTGAGCGGGCTCAATATATCATTGCAATGTAGGTGCTTTATAGAATCTTTACAAGAACACTTTTGCACTTTAAATTTTACAAGGGCATTTTTCAAAATATGTCAAAATACAAGGATATTTTGCAGAATACAAAAAATATAGGAATATTTTTCCAATATTTCCTTTTGTTAAACTAGGGTTTAAGGTTCCTTAAGCTTAAGCTTACATAAAATTATGCATAACTTGGCTCTTTGGTAAATATGGGTACCTCTTCTGAGTCGATTAACCCATGAACGCTCAAGGCTTTCAAAAAAGCATTAAATCAAAGACACTTTTAGTCCTTTGGGGCGTTCAGGGGTTAATGACTAGTTATCTACTGACTCTTAACAAAGTTGCTTGTCAACAATTTTATAGAGTATTCTATGTGTATAAAAGGATAAAAGTTTCAAAACCTCAAGTACTACTAGGTAGTGTATTGGGGTGTTTTGAGCTTAACAATTGAAAATATTGCATTTTCTATTTTTGACTAGTTTTTCATGTGCATGCCCAACAAATGCTACTTATGTGTAAACAACAAATTGACGTTTTTTGAATCTCTTAGAAAATGGAAGAAGAAATGACCCAAATACCTATAGAAACTATCACAAATAAAGACGACATAAGAAGAACCATGGAATTGGTAATCTAGTGGGAAGATTAAGGGAAGTGCTGCAAAAACAATAGCAAAAAGAAGGCATATCACTAACTAAAAATACAGTCATCAGGCATTTGACAAAATAATTGTATCCAGCAATTACAATCAATAAGAGAGAGACTTGGTTAAGGAATGGATGTCACTTTTGTGCCAAGTCATCCACTCTAAAAGGCTACCAAAATCAAACAGTTTTAAAGAAATTCTCAAAATCATTGTTTTAGCATGTTTTTTGTGATAAGTAAGGTCAATAAACACAAATACACTTTCATTTTGTTTCTTTTCATGAATGATTGTTTTATTGGGCTAAGTGAGATATTTTTGTAATTCCATGAGTTACTAAACATTACATATGCTATTTTATGTTTTACTAGATATAGTTCTGAACTTCAATTTGACCTAACAATTTGATATTTTAGCATCAATACATTTTTTCATGAACTGATGTTACACAAATTATCTCAATTATTGAAAGATTTTGTGTAGTGCAAGACCTCTTCACACTAATTTGGATGGAATTTGCCCAAAGGTGTAAAGGAGTGTCATGCCTCAAGCCCTTATTCTCCAACGAGGGCTTTGGCCACAACATTAAGAGTGACACCCTTTAGGTATCAACTTGACATCAAAACCTCCATAATGATGGTACCCTCCATACACTTTTTAATCATGTTTCCTCACAAAATCACTTTTGGTTTTGGTCACTCAATCACAATATCTAACATACTATTTAAATGTAGTAGCCCATAACATATTCAAGTTAATTGTATTATTGTGATAATCCCACTAGTATACCTTGCAAACTCACTTGTTTCTTGAAATAGCATAAGTTAACAATGTTACAAAGTAACATTATTAGTAAGCGGTTCAATAATTGAATAATTTGCATAGTACTCTTTGTGAAACAACTTTTTTTACATTGACTTATTTTCCTTGAACAAAAAGCTTTAAAAAAAAAAATTAAATCAAATATATTTTTCATGGTATGATTCTATTTGTCTTATGGGCAACAAGTGCACAATTCTTCTTTTAAATTTTCATAACAAAATTTGCATTATTTGAAGGGAATTGATATGTGCACACTGGGGTTGATATATGCACACCGGGGTTGATATATGCACACCGGGGTTGATATATGCACACCGGGGTTGATATATGCACACCGGGGTTGATATATGCACACCGGGGTTGATATATGCACACCGGGGTTGATATATGCACACCGGGGTTGATATATGCACACCGGGGTTGATATATGCACACCGGGGTTGATATATGCACACCGGGGTTGATATATGCACACCGGGGTTGATATATGCACACCGGGGTTGATATATGCACACCGGGGTTGATATATGCACACCTATCAAGGTAAATTTTTAGATTTCTACCATGAAATAGCTGAATTTGAGGATTTTGAATTTAGATTTGGACTTATAGACCATGATTTAGTCTAGAACCGTAAAATGGTTGCAATTGAACAACATCCAATGAAAAAGCTTAGTTAGGGGTTAAAGTGTTACTTTTACTTTTGTTTGTAAAAAAAGATAAGCTTTTTCATTGGGTGTTGTTCAATTGTGACCTTTTCATGATTCTAAACATAATCATGGCCTCTAAGTCCAAATCTGAATTAAAATTTCTCAAATTCAACTTTTTGATGATGGTATAAATATATTATATACCCTAGTGGGGTGTGCATATATCAACCCATGTGTGCACATATCAATTCCCTATTTGCATAATAAATTGTACTTCTTAAACTGCATACTCCCTATGTGCGTAACGTGTGTTGCAATAACCATGGATGGAGTTATTTTTGTCATAGTGGGACCACTTGCAAAATATAATGTAGTCTCATTGGTGTTTTTTTTTATCAATTAGTGATAATGGAAAGCAGTCATCTATAACTGATGTTTTTAAATGAGCTACATACCATTTATACATCATGCACATGTTGAAATAAATAACTTATGACACTTAAACCTCTTTATATGCATTTTACTGAAATACACTCCCCACCATTCCCACACAATAAGAGAGATTTCACTATATTTGACATTGTGATCTGTAACATCAAATCCATGAGCCATTAATTAGGTAGTACAAAAACAAGTAACATTTTGCACGAATCGGAAGATTTCAGCTTGGGAACGTCTAATATGCTGAGAAATTTTGGCAAACGATTGATTCTCAAGTCAAAAATTTCTAACTCACCTTAGGGTTTTATTGAGTTTTCTGTAGGGTCAAACGTTATCAACTAAGAAAACATAAGGTAACATAAGGTAACATAAGGTAGTCGCACCCATAAGCATGAAAATAAGGGTTTTGGAGTAGGTGAAAAAATTGACTAATTTTGAAATTAATACTACAAGTTAGCAAGAGGAAACTAAAAATATTGGCATCAATTTCAAGGCTCCAATTGCATGCATTTGGTCTTAAAGATTTTTCAAAGTCCAAAATCACTAAAAATGTAAAGCCATGTGAAGGAGATGCTAAAAACAAGGTTTATTGGTTTTTAGATGGGGTACTCAAAACTATCATGTTAGTCACCCACAACCATCACTTAGATATCCATAATTGATTTTATTAATATTAATATTTTTCAATCCTAATAGTGTGACAAAGTCATAGGTCACGGGTATGGAGACCTTGGATGGGTGCAGCTACCTTATTGCAGAAATTTTATGTACTTTTTAATTGATCAAACAATGTTGTTGTCAAATCATCATATTTTTTCCACAATGATATGTTTTTTTTGTAGCTAGGAAGGACACTCAATGTGGTTCACCATGTAACATTTATAAACCATAAGAATTCATTTTTTTCTATTGAATTTTACATTTGAATTTTGAAATGAATTTGTAGACATGTTTTTAAACAATGAACCATTCTATCGGTAATAGGTTTATTTTTGGAACTTGGTAACTATAAAGTTTAAAGTGACCATTTTAATTTCATTGCAAGTTGAATGTGCAATGTTATGTTTCTAAGTTGTCTTGTTAGGTTTTGAATCTCTTTAAGTGTGCAGTTGTTGTTTAGTTAGATGATGAAGAGTTTGAGAAATTTGCATCATTAATTTGATAGAATAGTTTCATAAGCGGTTCTCTTATCAATAAAAAAGCAAGAAAAATTACTTTACTTAATAATGACTAGAGTGCATTATTGAAGAGTTTCAACAACACATAATTTTTTAAACCACTACTATTATCTTTACTTTAAGAGCACTCCATGATTCAAGGTGAAAATACTCTTATATCAAAGGTGCCGAAGAATATTATCTCTGCCTTCTACAAGGCATGATGCTTTTGTAGGATTGCAAAGTAAGTGATAGCTTGAAGTTTTTGTTAGAGAAATTACTCAAGAAATTACATATTGGATGTACATTTTTGTACCATTTTAAAATTAAGTTAGGTTGTTTTGTTACTAATTTTATTTCTTGATAGGTATATTGGTATGTCAAGAAAGTTTAACATTTTTGTTCATGCATACATACAAAATTCCATCTCAAATGATATTAGGTCCAAATTTCTTATACTTAAAATGTTGTATACAAAAGAAAGAAATGGGCACAATAGGTTAAGGTAGCACCACCCATCAGCGTTACCGCCCCCATAAGCGTCACCGCCCCATAAGCGTCACCGCCCCATAAGCGTTATCGTCCCATAAGCGTTACCGCCCCATAAGCGTTACTGCCCCCATATTAAGCGTTAGTACCACATATTAAGCGTTACTACCCCATATTAAGCGTTACTGCCCCCATAAGTGTTACCTATGCCTCTGATAGGGTGACAGCAAGTTATAAATATTAGAAAAAATGATTTAGGGTACTTAAGTGATGGTTATGGGTGACAAAGTGATGGTTGTAGGTGACTTGCATGACGATTTTGAGAGCCCCATCACATTGTTTTAGCATCTCCTACTCACAGTCATGGATTTTCAGTGATTTTGGACTTTGAAAAATCTTTGTGAAGAAATGCTTGCAATTGGAACTTTGAAATTGATGCCAATATTTTTCATTCCTTCTTGCTAATCTAGCAATATTATTTTCAAGCTTGTTTGATTGGGGTATATACCCTATAATGCTTAAACTCACGCTTATGGGTGTTCCTACCTTAGTAGATCTTTGAAATCCGAGCAACAATCTCAATGTTCACATCAAACATCTTGCAACAAGTTATCAACTTTCTTAAACAAACATCATTTAGATTATCATTGTGCACCTTGAGAAACATGCTTGCATTTGGACTTTAAAAAAAAATGGTCAAAACCAATTACAACTAAGCAAGTTTCCATGACAACCACAATTCTACAACAAATCACATCCAAACTTCTTAAACACACACAAACAAATTCTTTATTTGTTTTAGTGATAAGGAAAACAACATTTAATTATTTTGCACCAAATTGTAACATGTCAAAGCCAAAATGGCAAAATTCCCTAGATCCAAGTCTTGATCTCAATTTCCTAATATCAAACAAAAATGAGCCTCAAACATTTTCTAACAAGTGTTTACTTACAATGTAGATTTATGGAAGTGCGAGGCCTTGCTTTCGGAATGTAAAGCAAAAAAAATGAGTCATATACAGAAAAATTCCTTCTCAAACTTCAGTGAAATTAGAGAAATAACTTTTGAGTATCATGTGCCAAAATCATAAAATCAACCAAAATGGAAGATTGTCATGAATCCAAGCCCTAGTTTCAATGTCCTTGTGTCAAACAAAAATAAAGGTTGAACATTAATTAACAAATATCTACCTATACCATGAATATTTGCCTTTGGAATATAAGATTAGTATCTACTCCCTTTGCCCCAAATGGTCGTTCAAAATCAAACTCCAACTTTTTTTCATTAGTTTTGAGTAAGTTGTATGGGATCCTTCTTGCATCCCCTTAAAAAAACAAGATTGGCTAACTCAAGCAATTGGTTTCTTTGTTAACCTAACCATATCCTTTGCTTTCCCTCGAGCCCAAGTGAGGGCAAGCCCATCAATCCCCAACTTTTCACTACTGCTTCAGCCATAATATTGCCATGATAGTTTATTTGGATAGCTTGCACGGTTGCACCTAAGTTTATCTTGTTTGAGAATTATCCCTAATCCCAAAATAGAATTGAATCAAAGTGTTGATTTGTGCACCTCTTTGCTTACTTTTTTCTATATTTCCTTCTTTTTAAGGATACAATCCAACAACTCCACAATCATCCAAATTTCAATTTCAATTTGTGGAGATCATGTGATGCCCTTCCCTATTCAAACATCAAATTTTATATAGGTACTAGCGGTTGGCACTTGCTATGCTACACATTCACCATTAAAATTTTATTAGGATTTTTGTATGTTAAATAGAAAGCAAAGTAATTTTTTTAGTGAGTCTTCAAAATTGTATCAATTTGATAATATTACAGAGAGTGGAGATGTGATGTTATAGAGGTCAATGTGATTTTAGTAGTATTAGTGTGGCCTTGTGCAATCAGCCCAATTTTCATCTTAATTCAATCATTTTATTTTTTATTTTTTATTTTTTGAATATTTATCCAAACACCACAAAACCAAGCTCAAGCACCCCTTCAATTTTCTAAATTTTTAATCCATAAATTCTTTTGAAAATCAACAACTTTCCCGATGTAGGCCCAAATGCCACAAAACCAAACCTGTGCACCTGTTCTTGCCGAGAGCTTTCCAAAAGTACCAAGCATGCAACGGTGGGACACACAATTTTTGGAGATATCAATGTGACAAACAAACAAACATCCAAACAAAGAGCCTAATTTAAAGTATTACTGATAGATAGTATTTCTTTATTTGCTATAAGCTTGACCACATTGATTTTGGTAATATAGAAATCTGGATTCACACAAATTATGTTCTTTTCAACAAAATCAACACAAGTAGTGCAAAAAATCTCGCAACAAGAAACAAGGATAAATCATTTTGGGACGAAGCAATTTGGGATGGAGGGAGTACTTATATTATACGGATTTAGTGGGGCTTGCTTTTTTTTTTTGGGATACAACGCCTACGATGATAAGCATGGGCCAACAACAAACAAAATGGAAGCTCATGCTAAGCAAGGAATATACATCACAACAAGGAATAATGCCAGGAAGGAGAATTTGCTGAGAAGGAGAATTTGCTGAGAAGGAGAATTTGCTGAGAAGGAGAATTTGCTGAGAAGGAGAATTTGCTGAGAAGGAGAATTTGCTGAGAAGGAGAATTTGCTGAGAAGGAGAATTTGCAGAAGGGAACTGATATGTGCACATCCGGGGTTTGATATATGCACATTGGGGTAAATTTTAGATATTTACTATCAACTATTTGAATTTGGTAAGTTTGAATTCATGTTCAGATTTAATGACATTAATTTAACCTACTATCAACTATTTGAATTTGGTAAGTTTGAATTCATGTTCATATTTAATGACATTAATTTAATCTAGAACCACAATGGAATTAACAATTGAACAATGCCTAGTGAAAAACTTAGCTAAGGAACAAATTATTACTTTTACCCTTGTTCATAAAAAAGGACAGCTTTCCCACAAAACATTGTTTAATTGTAACTTCCTTTGTAGTTTTAGACAAAATGAAGGTTTCAAAATTCATATCTAAATTTAAATTTTTCAAATCTAACTTGTTGATGATAAATATCTAAAATTTACCCCTAGTGTGCATATATCAAACCTTGGGTGTGCACATATCAATTCCCTAAAAAACAAAACAAGGACATCCATTTTGGGGTGGAGGGAGTACTTGTACTAAGTTACAAGGGAAACTGTCCAAAATGACAAGAACATGTCCAAATCAACATTGCTAAATCTACAGAAATTGTCCAATTTGACAGTCTTTTTGTTATTTTGGACACATTTAGTCAATTTGGACATGTCAATTAGGACACAATTTCTTGTAGTTACAGTAAAACTCCTCTAAACCAACATAGTTGGGATTCCAAGAACCAGATTAATTTAAGTAAGTTATTAGTTAATTTTTGTGAAAGTGTAAATAAAGTAACCTTGAGGTTAGTGCTAGAATAACACCAAAGAACATTACTACTGTTGAATTTGACATTGAAATTTGTGTTATACATTAGTTTACAAAGGATATTAATTTACATGATATTAACTTAGAGGAGTTCTACTGTAATATGGGCTTGATTTTTTCTGGGGTATAACGCCTATGATGACCGACAAACAAAATGGAAGCTCATGCTAAGCAAGGAACATACATCACACCAAGGAATAATAATGCGAATTTCTAGAATCCTCTAGGGGGTGAGGGGGGGCCGTAGCTTAGTGAAAGGGGCAGTGAAAAGGGATCACCGAATCATCGAGAGGGGCCATCACTCCATCAGTGTTCCCTGGCGATGGCGGAGATCACTGGCGCACGACGACTTTGAAAGAAAGGAAGCCGAAGAAAGAAAGAAGGAAAGGAAGAGTGAGAGAGACGACAGAGAGGGGGGATGGATGGCATAGAGAGCGGTATCATTTGTTGTAACCCTAGCTATGGCGGAGGGTCCCATTCTCGTACTACCCCGCTTCTTATAAGCTGTAGCAACACTTTTCCTCCCTTGCCCCGCTCTGTCTCTATCTCGGCCTCTCTCTCTCCCTCTCTCTCACACTCACTCACTCACTCGCTGTCATCGCCCTCGGGAGTAAGCGTAGTGGCGGTAACCACTGCTCCGTTGCTGTCGGTGCCGTGCTTTGTTGCCAGGTAAGTTGTGCAGTCGTGTCGTGTCGTATGGCGCCGAATTGGTGTTCGGTTTGGTTGCGTTGGCCGTTGTTTTGGCGAAGTTCTTATGCCGATGGAGCTCGTGGTTTGTTCGTTCGTTCGTTCGTTCGTTCGTTTTTTTGTTTGTTTGTTGATTGATTGATTGTGTTTTGATGAGGTGCTGGTTTATGTGGAGGAGAGAGAGAGCTTTTAGAGTGTGATGGAGCGATCGAGAGTAGGCGGTGACTTGACTGTGTCGGTGGATGCGTTGTTGTTAGAGGAGTTGGAGATTTGGCGAAATCCAGCTCTATGTAGGGGGAGAGGAGAATTGGTGCGAGGATGTTAAGTTTTCGGGATAAACGGATTTGTTTGACAGGATGAGCCACAGGGCGGGGTTTTGATTGTTATGTGATGGTGATGATGTGTGAGGCACGTGGAAGCGGTGGTGTATGTGTTGGTTGTGATTGTGATCGTGATTGTTATTGTGATTGTGATTGGTATGTGCGTTGTTGAATAAGATTAGATTGTGATTGAAACATTGGTTGGAGTAATGGTTTTGGAAATTGCATTTCTGTGGCGCGGGGTTGTTCTGTTCGACGAAGCTTGGATGCTGTCAGGGCTGAGGATAAGGGGTGTTCTCTCTGAAATGTGGAGTTCAAGTTCGGCTGTAGGGACTCTGCGAGGCGGATGTAAATGTGTTTGACGTTGAGTGTCATACGATCAATTAAGCAATTTTAGGATCTGTGGGAGTGATTGGAGAGAGTAGTTGTGCGGGTGTCCTGGCTCGGGCTTGCGGATGTGTCTTGTATTTGACGGACTGTTAAGTACGGAGGTCTTGAATGGTCTCTGAATTGTGGTTTTTACTGACAAATTCGGATCTTTCTGAAAGGTTTTTTTTTCGTTGTGGAAAAGCTTCCGGGAGATAGGAAGGTTGATGGTGCTTTATTAGATTGTGGAGTTTGTTCTGATGTTGTATGCTTGCTGGTTTCCAGGTGACGGGTTAGTGAAGGCCGTGGTGTAATTTAAGATTTGGCAGGACGTTGTAGTGGCATCGAAGTGCTAACGAGGTTAAAATGGGAGCTCCAGGACCCCCTGGGGGTTTTGTGGAGCAGAAGTACATGAGAACTGGGCAATATACGCCACAAGTTCAATCTTCTCACCTACCCGCTTCGACCGGTTTGTATCCTCAACAGGCTCCGTCTTCTTACCCTCTCTCCTCCTTTCCTCCTAGTGCAAGTGCTGCACCAAAGTCGAGCTCATTTCCACCCCTTCCAGGTGGTCCGCCCATGTTCAATCCTGCTTCTGCTCCACCTCAAGGACCAGCTCCATCCCTAAATCCTTTTTATTTTGCGAGAGATCACGGTCCGCCAACTTCTGGCTATCCAAGCGGCCCTCCCACTTCTCAGCAAGTCGATTTTCCTCCCAGCGGCGCGATCCCATCGCACCCCTCGTCGACGACGTCAACTTCTCCAGCTGCTTCTATCATCCAAGATAGGGGCGTAGCGCCAGCTTCGAGCTCTCCTCTGGACGGGGCTCGTCTGATGGCTCTTTTGACAACACAATCTGCTGCCGCTGGCGGTGGTGAAGATGAAGTGGGGACTGGCCTTCCTGATTTGGAGTCGGCAACTTCAGAAGGGAAGTTCGCTGCAGTCAAACTGCCTCCAATGCCGACCGGTGTGGCAAGTAGCTTGGCTCCCGCACCTTTGCCCAAGACAGTGCAAGACAGCAAGCTACCCAGGGGAAGAAAACTGAAAGGAGAGCGAATCGTCTATGACGTGGATGTTCGAAAGCCTGATGAAGCGCAGCCGCAACTGGAAGTGAGACCTATTACGACGTATGGATCTGACCCTGAGCCGATTCTGGGAAGGCAAATAGCTGTGAACATGGACTACATCTGCTACGGTTTACGTGGGGCAACTATTCGGATAATCAATCTGACTGCAGAATTGCGGGCACTGCTTCGAGGGCATTCGAATGTACGTGAATGCTAGCTAATGAAACCTCGTATTTCGTGCGGTGATTGCGTTCCTAAGATACGTCAGAATTTTTTCTCGCTTTTTGATTGTAGTTATGTGGAGGGGTTCTTGGTGACTGCTCTTAATGTGATTGTCCTGGTTTTTTTACTTTTGACAGAGGGTGACAGATATGGCTTTTGCGGCAGACAACGTGAATCGTCTGGCCAGGTAATTTCCTAGGATGTCGCAGGGTTGAGGTTTATGTAATCTGTATTCTTAACGAAACCGTTCTGATTGCATTTCTACTTAACTTGTTTGGTACGTTTTTGATACGACAACGAGTAGGAATTTTCTTTGTGCGAGTTCCTGATTGAATTTCTGCTGTCGTTGTATCTTCAGTGCAAGCACAGATGGACGAGTGTTCGTGAGACATGTTATGGAATGTCGTGCGCCTGACGGCAAATTCTCGATACAAGACCAAATTGTTGCTGCCATTCAATTCATTGGCAACTGGGAAGCAACCAATCCTCGTATCTGCTGGCAAAAGCAGGTGCATTTTGTAAAACTTTCATACCAGTGCAAAATACGGTCGTGCGCATCAGGGATGAAAAGGCCCTAGAAAGCATATCAACCTAGGAAGTTATGGATGTGTAGAGAATTGCTATATTTGGTATTTGACCGTATACCTTGGTTTCAACTATCAGTAGAGGTAATCAGGATTTTGCCTTGGAAAATCGGAGTTTGTCACGTTTGCTGGATCTATTGGCTCTTTGATGTTAGAATGTAGGGTACGTTTGTATGCAACGTCGATGTAAGTTTGTACAGCAGCATTAGTTTTTGCTACTACAGTGGAGGTATGCATAATGCATGGGCAATACATGAGAAATTTCTTGTTGTCTAATGTAGGACGTTCTACTCGTTGCCATTGGGAAGTATATTCTGTCGGTCGATCTCAACAAGGTACAACAAGCAGCGCCTGCCGGAGGCTTCTCTGTAGATAAGCCGGTGGTGTGTCACATAAAAGATTTGATCGAAGGCATTACTAAAATTGGCGAGCACGAGGAGGACGTGACCGATTTAGCTATACCCTCGTTCTCCTCTGGTCACATTGCTTCGTCTTCTGCAGATGGCTTGGTTCGTGACTTTGACTTTGGCATTTCCCTTTATTGTTGTACTTTGTTGCTTAGTAGGGTTGAGAGCCTGAGTGTTGCAACTGATGCCGTGCATTCTCCCTGCACCCTAATTGTATCCAGCGCAAGGCAATCGTCCAGAACAACCAGTATGTCCATATAATATGTCGGGCAAGCATTTTCCTGGATTGACTGAGTGTGATGTATGTAGAAGATATTTGTGAATTATAGAGTCTCCGTATGACCTTTGAATCGTCTGTCCCTTGATCATGTTGACGAACATTTCATAGAGTTTGGTTGTCCAGGAGAAGCAGATGCAGTTTCAGGTATTCCTAACCGTTCTGCATTCACTGTCGATTAATGGACTTGTGCCGTTGATTTTGATAGGTGCGAGTATGGGGGCAGAATAAATCTGCTTATTTGTCCTCCTTCGCTCCACACGTGGGAGATATTGTTGGTGCTGTTGCCTTCTTGTCTGCCCCAGGGTTTCCCGAGCACTCAATTCTGCTCACTGCGGTATGTACATGATCTTTTCAGCATTGTTCTTTGGTGGCTTAACCATTGGTTGTCGGCCTTGTGTTTGTGGATAGGAACTCGCTGTTAAGTAGATTGCTTTTGGAGTGAGCGCGGCGCATAGAGGGGATTAATTCTGGCTAGTTTCTGAGAGAATTGAAGGGATAGATATAAAAGTATCACTTGGTTCTAATAGACTAACTGAAAAGAGTTACGTTGTTGTGTGTTGGCAGGGATATCCGATGAATCGGGAGTTGAAATTGTGGGCTCCTGAAGAAAGCGCGTCACCCTCGAAGTCTGGAAGCCATGTCTTGTGGGAGTGCATCCAGACCGTGGAATTTCAGAGCTCCGCTGCCGGAGATGACGTGGACAATGCCTTTTTCAACCAGGTGGCTGTGGCTCCCCAAGCCAACTTGATTGTGGTGGCGAATGCAAAGAAGAACGCCATATATGTGCTTCATGTGCAGTTTGGATCTCGACCGGAAAGAGCTCAAATTAACTATCTCGCTGAATTTTCTGTGACTATTCCGATTCTAAGCTTGACTGTGAAGGAGCAACGCGGTTCCGAAGGGGGTCCAGGAGCAGCAGTACAGATTTATTGTGTGCAAACAGCAGCCATTCAGCAGTACTCGTTACTTGTATCGCAATGTCTGCCGATGTCTGCCGAGAAACTTATCAAGCAGGCTTCTCCGGTGATTGACAAATTAGCTGTGAAGGTGGTAACATCCAGTCCTGTACCAACTCCTCAAGCCTCTTTGGAGAAGATAGCGCCCAACGTCAATTCACCACTGAACGACGGTGGAACTGTACCAGGCTCAGCTCCCAACGTTCCGCCAGGTTACGAACGAGTAACAGCGGGGTTTGAAAATCTGTTGGATGGGGGTCAACCTCAGCCGACAACTGAGATGGCCAAGCTGATAGCTTCCACCAAGCTAAGTGCCACAGAAATTGCAGAGAATTTAGAGGATACCAAGAATTCTGGATCCGCAATTTCTAACTTCACACAAACAGGGGTACCAAAAGGGCAAATCCTATCTCCCCAAGGTGACAAGTTACCGTCAAAGTACGAAGCTGAAAAGGTTGCAAACCTGGAACAGGTTCACGTACCCCCTTTGAAGATTCTTTCACGGCCGAGAAGCCCATCAAAGAGCGCGGATCAGCGGCATGTTCCCGTGTCAGCCGGCGTCTTGGCAAGCAATGGTGAGAATATGGAAGGGAGTAGACAGAGGGCAGACTTGAATTATAGCCCTGGTGGGCTGCGACGCGAACCCGTAGGGACAACAGACGAGTCCAGCAACGTCAAGGTGCGGAATACCGGTTTGGGTCGGCAAGCGTCTGGTAGCTTTGAAAAGGAAGTTGACTACAGGGACAATTTGAGTGCTTCCTCTGGGTTTAGAAGGTTGCAATCAGAGAGTCGGGGAGAATCTGGGATGATGGAAGCGCCCATGCAGCCTGGTACAGCTGCCTTGGACATCATTTCCTCCTTTACTAGTATCGATTCTGAGATGCACAGCTCAATTGAGGACGAGGAGCAGCGAGGGGCATTCAATACATTTTCTACAGGCGTACGAAATGCTCAAAATCACCATCTGATCACTCCTAAAGAACTGATGTCCCTCGTCGATGGATCAAGGCCAGCACACGGAGGATCAACAAATACGGAGGTGGATAGTTCAGGGGCTCTGGATACACGAGTTGGAGCAGAGATCGAGACAGCGCAGTTAGAGTCGGTTAGTTTTCCAATGCCACCCGGCGGAAAGTCAAATGCTTCTAGAGAGTCAGAAGCAAGCAAGGATTTGCATGCGTCCCACTTTGAGGCCAACGAGCAGGAAATGTTGAGCCAAGTGGATGGACCTCCATTGCAAGAGTATGGTTCGCCAGAATACGGTCATTCAGATTTCAACTCCCCGGATGACGAGGGGTTGATGGATGCAAGTGCTGACGACGGGCTGGATCATTCTCGAGAGAGAAATGCTCAGTTGGGTGATATGGGTAGCGAATCAGCCGCGTCGTCCCAGGTGAGCAAGCAGAGGAAGAACAAGAACAAAACCAGCGGTGGAACGATAATTCCACCAGCATCTGCTTTGTTGCCAGTCCCTTCTACTTTGAGCCCTGTGATAGTGTCAGAAAACCAGGCAACTGGCAGCTGGAACTCAGGTTCCGCGGAAACAGGGTTGGCGGGTCAGGTTGCGTTGATGCAAGAATCTTTGAATCAGGTACTTGATTTCTTACTCCAATTTTCAAAGGCTCTTTGCTTTTCGTATGGCTTCTGGGTGTTTTGTATATGTTACGTCTTTGGTACACTTAATTTCTCAACCTGAAGTTATAAGGTTTGATGCTTTGCATATTAAATATCAGTCCAGTACATGACTCGCTATTTTATTTGTGAATTTCTTATCTTAAATTGACATCCATCTGCTTTCAGATCGTGGCCACTCTATCAGCAATCTTGGGTTCCTTTTGTCATCCGTAAGTGCATAGCTGTGACATTGACTGTCTGTTGGAGGGTTGGTTCAGTTGGTCAACATGCAGGCGGAGTTGCAAAAGCAGATGACAGTGATGGTGTCCGTTCCAGTTGCGAAGGAAGGGAAACGCTTGGAAGGTACATGAACACAACCGATGGTACTTTAAGTGAGTTTGAAATTTCTGAGGACAATGATGTCGAGCATATTCATTTTTCTTATATAAGGGGTTCTTCGAGGTTTCACCTTTATTTCCAGATGTTTGACTAAATATCATCACCTTTGTTCGTGAGCAGTGGCTATGGGACAGCGAATGGAGAAGGTTCTGAAAGCTCACGTAGATGCCATGTGGGCACGATTGGCCGAGGAGAATGCGAAGAGGGAGAAGGTAGAAAAAGAGAGGTTGCAACAAATCACCACGCTTCTGAACAATTTCTTCAACAAGGAGATGCCAGCCGTGATAGAGCGTGGCATGAAGAAGGAGTTCCTTGCTCTAATACCTACAATCAGCCAGGCTATTCTACCTCCTATACAGAAGGCTATATCCACAGGCATAAACGAATCTTTTCAGGTACAAGCCCTAAATCATGGCTTCACTGGTTCAAGATGGCACGGAATCATTTGAATTGCAAGAAGAACGTTTTGCTGTATTTGCGGATGTGCTTTTGCATCGTTAACCACCCTGACTCACAGTTTTTTTTGTTGAAGTTTATGGCTGGAGATCACAAGAAGACAATTTGTTGATTTTGTCCGTAGAAAGTGTTGGATTGATTGTAATGGGTTTATTTGGATTGGTTATGCAGAAGGGCATCACCGATAAACTTATGCCTCAGCTGGAGAAGTTAATTCTTACGAAGCTGGAAGTTTCAATTTCAAGACAATTGCAGAATCAATTTCAGACTGTGGGTAAACAGGCACTGCAGGTATGTCATCAATTCACATGCATTTGGCCTGTCGTTGTTTTAGGGTGATGACGCCATGCAGTTTTTGGCTGTAAGCTACTACATTAGCTTGGGTCATTTTTTCACGGAATCAGTGGGTGTCATTTGGTATGTGGTAACAGGATGCGATCCGAAGCTCTTTCGAGGGATACATAATCCCAACATTCGAGCTCTCCTGCCGCAACATGTTCGAGCATGTAGATTCTGTATTCAAACGTGGCATGGAGGAGCATGTCGTGATTGCGCAGCAACAGTTCTCTTCAACGCATTCTCCTCTTGCCTCAACTTTGCAGGTCAGTTGCGAAGCGCTCTTGCAGTCTTCCTCCCTGTGTAGCTCTACCGTCAGTACGATGTTGTCTTTGCATTTATGTGTGGGTCCTCACTTAAGCTAACTGAATAAGACCCTCAAGATGGGGTGTGGCTACTTTTTTTTAACCGTCATGTGTTTGATGACTACAGGACACAGTTATGTCAGCTGTAACGCTTGCTCAATCATTGAAGGGAGATTTGGCAGAAAGCAACAAGAGACTTGCGGCACTGGTAGAGACTTCTAGTCTTGGCACAGTGGTCGGATCCAATCGCAGTGAATCCACCGCCTTCCTAGATAAGGTACACATATACTTCGGAAACGACCTGTTTTTTTACTACTGCATTGCCGATCCTATTGCTTTGATTTGGAAGGACATTCAGATGAGTTTATCTATACCGGTGCTTGTGAATGTCATCTGACTCTGCAAAACGGTCTAGTCTGTACTGCTAATGCGTTGAGTTTTTTTGTGTTTGTTGTGCAGATTCTTTCTCTGCAGCATGTTGAGGAAACAATAGATCCAACAGTGAAGCTGACGAAGTTCCTCAAAGAGGACAAGCTTGAGGAGGCTTTTCATATGGCTTTATCTGCTGATGACGTTGATTTGGTCGCCTGGCTTTGCAACCAGGTAATACAGTCATTTCAGGCAACATTTGATCGGGACTTTCTCTGGAATTCTAGATGTGTTGACCTTCCTGCTTTCAGATGTGCTGTGGTAGGTGTCGCATGGTAAACTCAGACGCACTTGACAAGCGGAGAATTTTTGCCATAAATTTATTTTTTTAGCTACCGAGAGCGGGTTATTATGAGACTTAATATTTTCTCTGCATGAGCTTTGGTCTATTGATGTTTTAGTGAACCAGCCCAACTAGGAACGCCTGGGCGGTCATTTAGTACCTGGGCACAGAGACGTGACGTGGTTCTTGGTTCATCAACCTAAATTCCTCTCCAGCAATTTGATAAGATTCTGGTTCTCTCTGGAATAGAGCCCTGTTCAATTTTTGATGACGAAAACTGAGAGCTTTCTGACTATTCTATTGACTCGTTGATCTGATACTAGTAAAATCATCCTGAGATATTAATTGTGGCTCGCTTGGGCATCGCATCAATTGCAGTTCGAACCATGGTCTTATGAGCTCATACCACGCTATACTTATCTTTTCCGCTTTTTTGTTTGTGATGTTTGCAGATCGATCCTATGGTGGTGTTCCAAAGATCGCCATTGCCACTTGGTCAGAATGTCTTGCTTTCTCTCATACAACAGTTAGGCGTTGAAATCGAGAAGGATACAAAAGGCAAACTGAGATGGATCCAGGAGGCCGTGTTGTCCTTGAATCCCAAGGATCCCACAGTGGCTGGCCATGTTCGTAGTATCTTGGAGCAAGTGCTTTCAAACCTGCAGCGGCAGACCAACATCGCAGGACCTGGAGACCTATCGAACCAAATGCGACTTGTCACACACGTAGTGAACTCCATGCTCACAGCATGCAAGTGAGAAGTTTGATCAAAGCCAGGTACGTGAACGATGGCGAAGAAAGAGAGAGTTGAAGTGAGGATTGCTGTGATAGCCACTAGTCCCTCCAGCACGTGCTTTTTGTTCTCTTTTCGTTTGTATGGCCAGCATGATCGAGAGATTGGCGAGCCAGGCCACAACGAAGAGGTCTCTTAAATGTCGTCGTGTATGGTAGGAAGTATATAGGCTTCTGAATTGAGAGGGGGATTGTGTGGAATGTGTGTGTAGAGAGAGAAAAATGTACAAATATCAAGGCGCTGGTATATGATGGTTCGTTTGGGAGTCTGCTTAGTGACCAGGGGAAGAGTTGCAAGGGGGGGAGGGCGGATTTACTGTTTCCTGACCCTGATCCACTGTTCTGGGTTCGAGCAGCCCTTAGATAGAATAATGGCAGTTCTCCTGTTTGAAACAAATGAAAGTTATATTCTATCTCTTTTTATCTCTAAGATTTTGTAGAGTTTGTTGAATAGATCCTGTGTATGATGCGTATTTGGTGCGCGCTACTCTTTGGGTTTTGGTTTGTCTAATGGGTGAAGAACATGTTGTGAAGCTTATTTTGATATTGCATATCTACCTCTTCAAAATCTAACTATTGCAAGATTGATAGTCCCGACAGTATTCCATATGGTACCAAAGTTACAAACAAAAGCTTATTGGCAGTTGTGGTAACATATCCTCAATGCACGAGGCAAAAATGCCTCAATGCTTTAATATGTATAACTAGAATTCTAAACTAGCATTTGCAAATGTTACGAAAGTATTGTACACATTTTTTGTCTTATGTTGCCTTCAGGCAAAATCAAAATATTCTCATCCATCTCTGAAATATAGGTAGACTTCAAAATGTGATTCAATAAAAAAATTTAATGATTATGAGTACAAGTCTACAACAAAAGTTTGAAGGATTTGGGATACGATAGATTTGTAGAACTCAATGCATGGAATTTATCATGGTATAAAATCACTTAAATAGTTTTACTATGTGATATAAAAGTACTAATTAAATCTAAATAAAAAATTGAAAATACACATCAAACATACAAAATGACTAATTCACGTAATGAATCTTGTTTAATATTAGGCTCATATGACGAAACATACTTAATGGCTTTCTTTCATTTAGGCAAATTTTTATGCTTTCTTTCACCATTTGTGCTCATACTTTACGTAAGAATATTCAAGTCCATTTGATAGTAGGTTGTCGTGTCCTTTAACCCTAAAGGACCATTGTCCCTTTAGGGTATAGGTTGGACTTTGGGCATGTACATATGGTTAAATTATTTTGGGTGATTTTTCCAAACTTTTGTGGAAGGTGAGGAATTCAAAGATTATGTGGGTATCTAATTTTTTTCTTCATTTTGACATTTGATGAAGAAGTTATGCATGAATTTCAGAAAATTTGGGGGGAAGTGCCCATTTGGGCAGCCCAAAAACTTCTTTAAAAATTACTTTTTTAAAAACTCAAATCTGAAATTGGTTCTTTAGATTTTTTTATTCATGAGGAGTTTTGGATCATTTAATCTCAATCAATGACATGAAAGTTATGAGGAGTTTTTATTTGCAAGAAGTTATGGAATCTCTACTCTATAATATACTTTGAAGACCTTTATTTTACTCAATTTTCATTATTTTGGAAAAAAAATTAAACCAAAGAGAGTAGATTGTTTATCACAACAAGATGACCGTTAGGATTTGCATTTTTCATTTCAATAATTAAATTCTTAACAATTTAGTGATTTGACTCATTCTTTACTTCTTTTTACTTATTGATTTTTCCCATGTGTTGTATAGTTCCAATTGATTTGAAAATTCTCCCACACATACCTAACTTGATCCCCTACATGGAAAAAAAAAGCGCAACTTTGGGTAGAGCAACTTTTATATTATGATAGTGGTGAAAGGCTTTTGAAATTTTTGGGCAGCATGGAAAAAACTTTTTTTTCACTTTAGCTATAAATATCTCACTCCTCTCCATCTGGAATGAGCTGATTTTTTCCTATAAGTACCTCTTCTAGTTTTGGGCAAGATCCTATGGTTGGATTTCCCAAAACAAACATGAAATCCCTTTTTACCAAACCTCCTAAAAATGGCAGTTTTCAGTGATTTTCACAAAAAAAAGGGTGTGGTCCTTTAGGGGTTAAGCATGGGCATCAACTCTATATTGTGATTTAGTAGATGTGATATCACATGATAATGGCCCGTATCACTTACAAAAATTTAAATTATCCAAAATTGTATATTAATAGGGTCTATTATTTTTATTATGCTTAGATATTTTCATTCTTAACTTTAACCAAATCCCTAAAAATTTTACACAAAGCTCAAACATGTATAGTTCATGAAAGTTAAAAGTTCTTACTTTTTGTTCTTCAAACAACTTGAGGCCAAATACCTTCTCATTTTGGAAAACATTTGATAGATTGATTTTCCAAGACCTTCAAAATTCATTGAGTTTTAAGTACATTTTGTTAAACATAATTTATTTGACTAGTTTTAAACTACTCATACAATTATGAATCATCATGAATAATGTAAAACATTGAAACATCTAACATTGAAACATCTTCCAATGTTTTGGCAAAATATAGAGAGATGTTTGGAAATATAAGAGCATCTGTACCCTTGCACTCAACATTTGACTTGCCAAGTGTTTACATCTAATTTTGGAGAGACCTCAAAATTCTTGTCCCCCCACCCTAGCTCTTCAAGCATGTTCCACAAAGAGTTAATTGACCAATTGTTAGCTCAAGTATGGGATAAAGCTCACTAAACTTAGGATGAATAGTGATTTCAAGGGCATTGCTTGACCTCAGGGGGGTCACACCCCTTTATGATTGGATACCACCTACAATAATGGGGTAATTAAATGGGGGGTATTTAAATTCTTTTAGGTAATTTTTTCCTCCCTTTCTTTAGATAAAAAAATACTTTAGTATATTTTAGGGTACCCTATGCTTATTTCTAAATGGTTATATGACCTAAATTTTTAAACCCTGTGTTTTACAAACACAAAAGTATCATAAGAAAAAATTATATGTATACAATGGGTTTATAGAAGAATTTGGCCCGCAAGAAAACAACGTAAGAATTTAACACATAGCAAGTCTTTCAAACCATACTTATGAAGCAACCTTCCTAAACCCTAACCTCCATACTTATGAAGCAGCCTTCCTAAACCCTAACCCATTCCTAACAATTCAGATTACCCAACCACATGCATACTCACGAAACTGCAAATGATGAGCTTTGAAGCATTGAACCGTAAAATGAAGAAAAGAAGAGAGGAAGAAAACCAGACAAATGACAACATGTAAGTTTGAGTGTGAATTCGAGCTCTTACTGTTGAAAATTGCAAAAAGAATTGAGTGATAAAGCCAACGTCCACCACCGTCGTTGGCGGAAGAAGATAAGAAATCCAACCCTAAACGCGCCAACAAAGAAAACAAATCCAACCCTGAATGCAAACCCTACTAAGCTCACACTCTTGCGCTTGCAAGTACATTGCTGTGAGGAAAATTATGTAAGGAGGATGAGAAGTTTCAATTGTACAGCACCCTTGCCGCCACTTTCAGCATGCACAGAAAATCCGGAGAGAACAAAATCGCAAACAACAAGTAAGCCATCTCAAATCTGAGAATCCTAAGTGCCGGCAAGAGCAATGGTAAGCTTAGCATAACAGCGTGTAAGAAGCCATTGTGTAAAGAATCCAATGTGTTTGCTAGCACAAATCCTATTTTCAAGATTCCACAACAATGCTAGCCTTCGCCAACACGCCCGACCCTTCTTCAATTACCCTACAGCCCGTTGCTAAATCCTAAACCGTTACAACCCAAAACTTGGACAGAAGAAACCATTTTTCATCCATATTGCTCATGAAGTCTAAACCCTATACTCATCCTACTAAACTCTTTTAGGATAATCATATAATTCCTACCTTTTTTTTCCTATAGTATTCTAAATGGAGGATTATACACCACCATATTTTACATATAATGAAGCAAGACATATTCTTCCAATGCTATGGCAAATCTAAAAAAGATATAAAATTTATCTCCAATGAATAAAGCTGACCCTATTTTTTATCGCACATAGTTTACTAAAAATTGGAGAGTCACCTCCCCAAGTGCTTGACACATTCAATTTGACTGTCAAGAGAACATTTTGAGGGCCCATGAGCACTTATGATCCAAGTATTGCATGTGTTAGATCTTAAGCATGTAACAATGAGGATGCTTGAAGCAAAGCGTCCAAAAATATTCTAATCTTTTGCATTTGTTTCCAAGAAAAATCTTATTAGATTGTTCACTCAAAATGTTAGAAACTTTCATAACTAGTTAAATATGGCATTAGTCCTATAGGCACTATAAGGGATACAATAAATGATGATAAACCACAATACATATTAACTATATGCTGATATTAATGACAAGAAAACTAAATGTGATTGGAATTAAAAAACTTCAAATGAATGAGTTGTGTCTTGCAATCAAAACGTCCATTTAAAGGAACAAGAGACAAAGAGTAATTTGAGGTTTCTAGTAGACAAGTGTACCAAATACTATTAGAATACAATAGAAAGCCCTTTAGACAAAAGATTTGGATAACTATTCTTCACCAAAGAGCTCAACAACCAGTTTCCAGAGGAGCCACAACGCACGTGGCAGCAAACCAGGGACAAATGGGCCAATATGAAGAGCACGTTCCACCAAAAAGAAAAACTGAAGCAAGAAGAGACGGAGCGTTGTCGTCCACATGGGTTCCCTTGTATGAGTTTTTTGACGACATGTACGGTGGTATAGCTAGAATCCATGGTGTCTCTCATGGTGTTGACCAGGTGTTCATATGTAACGCCAAGAGCTTGTAGTTTTTAGTGATGACGCCAAAGAAAACGTGCATAGTACTCCTCATCTAGCCTCTGCTATAGGAGATGATGCATTGCAGTCGCCTCACACAAAGGCAGTGAACCAACTAGGTGTTGAGGGTTGCGGAAGAGGAAGTTGGCAGTAAGAGATGAATGCCAACAAGGACTTTTCCAAGGGTATTTTAAAAAGTGGGAAGATGAAGTTGGAGTTAGCAAAAAAGATAATTGACAATGAGAGGCAAATGAGGGAGATGATGATGCAAAATCAAATGCAAATGGCAGCCATGTCTGTAGAAGCTTTTGAACCTAGGGACTTTGCAAGTAATTTGAAGAGTAGGTGTTTTCTCTCATGTGTTATGTCCTTCTAAAAGTTGTGGACATTAGAATTTTGTTTCCAATTTTGCATTAAAATTATTTGATTTGATTTGAATTTGACTATATTTGCTTCAAATTACAATACGTTGAATAAAAATAATTGTTATTGTTGATTCATTTGTTTTTATTTACATGATCAACATTCATTATGTTAACCTGTGACCGTTCATAACTTTTACATACGATATTGAGATGCCGTGTTTTTTGGCATTTTTAATTTTTCTTACAGTTGCCGGCATTGAAACTGAAGCTCTATAAGAATAGTAACTACAAACGGTAAGTGACTGATGTGAAGCCTAGTTCAAAAAAAAGATGAAATGTGTTGGAATAGCTTCACTTTGGTGTTCCAAAAGCCTTGCATCAATTAAAAACAGCCTCAACAATTGGTACATAGTTTTTTCCTTTGCAGAGATCAAAATGCTTATGGTTTCTTCATTTGCAAAGATCACAATGGAGGTCAAAAAACTATTCTTCTACCACACATTGAAAAAACAAAAAAGAAAAAAGAAAACGTAGGCATACGTGTTTTGAAGAATCAACTCTCACTTGATTCCACATGTCAATACATTGATTTGGACTTCTAATGACTCCTAATTTAAAACACCTAAATTCCAAGATACATTCTCACATTTGGTTGTTTGTTAGATGCAATTCACGCAAATTAGCACTATTGGTCCTCCAGTGTTTGACCACTCTTGGTAAGCTTTACAAAGAACCAACAACTCATCATAAGACCATGGCCCAGTAGGAAAAGCACAGCTGGGACACACACCTTGAATACCTCATTCTCAAGGAGGTCAAGCATTCTAGCATTGCCATGTTCAATCATTCATGGATGACAACTTTGATCTCTTCAACGCATGCAACAAGCATGCTCAAGTGTTACAATACTCTTAGAAACACCCCTCTTGAAACCATGTAGTCATATTGTTTATTTCAAATTAGCTCTCACTTGATCCTACATATGACATATTATTACACCAATTTGGACATATGCTAACTCCTAATCTAAAACACCTTTCCAAGTTACATTACCATCTTTAGTGCTTCTTAGATGCAATACATGCAAATTAGCATTATTTGTCTTAGAGTTTTCGACCACTTTTGGTAAGTTGTTCAAATAACTAACAACTCATCAGCTGAACATGGCCCATGAGAAACTCTAGCATGCAATCTAATCTAATCAACATTATAAATAGAAGATGCAAAAACAAAAAAAAATCAAAATTTTGTACATCAGACGCAGGAGCCAAATCACTTGCTAATTGTAATGTGTCCCAACATACAATTGATGTATCAAGGTAGAATTCTTTAATATCTTAGAGGGTTGTCAAAGCAGTAGGTTATTGTTGAATCATATTGTTTGAATCAAGAACTTTGAAGACATACAAACAATAGGGCCTTGCACATAAGGCCTTACTAGCTCGTGCGAGAACTCAAATAAAAGCCGAGAGGAGTGAGGTTGGTTCAACCCAACCCAGTTTGCCCCACCTTCCTTGTCAAGCCTAGCCTTTACACGCTTCTTTTTACTGATTTTTCTGTTAACTTCACTTCCGAGTAACTTTTTAGATTTTACCGCATGCAAAACAGTGACTCCTCATTGCCTCTTCCATGCCTCCTCCTTGTTCTGAAATTTGTTTTTATATCATCAAAAGTAGTTGTTGAAAATCTTGAGGATTCTGAGGTATTATTTTAAATTACACTTGCACTTTATGGAGCCCCCAATGAGAGGATTTTTTTCTCTCATTTTGCATGACATAAGAGAAGACAATTCCGTAGGATTTGAAGAGAGAGACTCTTGTGGCACATGATTTGCATCTACTAGGTGAGAGTGGAAATATGGGTAAAAACATCACTACACTATCTATTGTAGTTAGTGTTGGCAACACTAATTATTGGGAGTTTTGTTTTTACAAGTTTAAATTTAGTGTTAGAAATTGGTTCCTTTGTATTACAAGTAAAAATTATAAATTAAGTTCATGAGTTAATATATCTAGACAACTATTTGGTTCAAATTGTGAACTTGGTCCAAATTAAGTTTGTCTATTAAATAAAAATCATTGTCTCCATTCATTAATGAAAAATGATAAAAAGAAATCCAAGAAAATCCAAATTTCTAAAAATCTGAAAACAAAAACATAGAAATAAAAATAAATCTAAAGGTCGTCTTCAAAAAAAAAGTTAAGCACTTTATTTAATGTTAGGATTTGATGTTTCCAAAGTTCCCACTGAAGTTCCCTATGTTCCCATACGACGTTTCCAAAGTTCTCAATGAAGTTCTCAAAGTTTCCAAAGTTCCCACATGACGTTCCCGAAGTTTCCAACAACAAATTTCCCAAATTTCCCAATGACACTCCCAAAGTTCCCACATGACGTTCTCAAAGTTCCCAAAGTTCCCACATGACACTCCCAAACTTCTCATAGTTTGGGAACTTATAGTCTTTGGCCCTACAAGGGGTTTATGATAAGGAGAGGAGACAACAAAGAGTGGTATGCACTTGAGTGTGCATAAAAAGAAGGCAACTCTAAATGCAAACTAGTTGAGATTTAGAGTGAGTGAAGTAAAATTGCAAGTAACACTATTAGTAACATAACACTAAATATCATAAATAGTGTAGTTTGAAAACACAACCTAACATAGAAGTTGCTATTTTAACTCTATTTTTGAACTCTAAATCCTATTTATAGTATCCATTTAAAAATCTAAATTAGGTTTTTTAATTGATACTATGAGCCGAATATAAAGCTGAAATACAAAGTCAAGCTATATTTTCAAATTAGTGATGTTTTGCGTGTGGTTCAAACCTACTATAACATTGTAAATATTAGCCAGACATAGTAGGTGTGGTACAAGGTTTTTTTTTTTTTTTTTCTCACCAATGCTTGGGTGGCATTTTTTGAAAATGGTTTGTAGCTTGCTAGCTCCGTCCCTATTTTGGTTGGAGCTAGAGGTGGCCCTAATGCATGGATTTTTGGAACATCATGGGATTATTTTTTGTAGGTAAAAAATATTCTTTGGTCATTTTTTGAAAACATCCAAATAACCATTGTCATTACTTAAATATTGTCTTGATTTGGATTAGGCAACACCTCAAAAAAATTAAAATGCTCAAATAATTTTAAAATGATGGCATCAATTTTCAATTTGATAAGGATTTTATGAAAGCCTAGGGTGCAATGCAATTTTCATTATTGCAATCTTGAATTTTTTGAAAATTTTCCCCCTTTTTTTCCTATAGGCTTGAAGCTAGCCTGTTTTTTTGAGGCAATTGGACCTTAAATTGCCCAAAAAAAAACATTGATGTGGTAGAATAGTAAAAATGGTGTAGTACATACATCAATTTTCTACATTTACATTGCGTTGTACAACTCATCTTCAAATTTTTTGGAGTATAAAGTAGGGAAATTTCATGAATACCCCTAAAGTTTGCCATATATTCATAGACACCTCTACTTTTTCAAAAATTTCACAAATACCCTTGGACAAAAAATTTCAAGTATTTGTTTTATTCTGCATGTCACTTCCTTCTCCCTTTTTGCGCACACTACAATACTTCTTTCTTGTTATGTGTGCTGCACAAAGGAAGAAGGAAAGTGGCATGCACAACAAAACAATCACCTAATTTTTTTGGTCCAAGGGTATATGTGCAATTTCTGAAAAAGCAGGGGTATCTATGAAATTATTGCAAACTTCAAGGGCATCCATGAAATTTTCCCTATAAAGTACCGATTGTTCCCATTGGTCCCATTGTACCTCCAAGGAGGTAAAGAATTAGGGGTTAACCCCTCAAGGCCTAGGCAATGTATTTTGAGCTGTCGGGTGATTTTGGGCAAGTCACAACAAACGGGTTTTGCATTTGTTTTTTATTTTGTTTTCACACATGAAGTATCCAAGGAGTAGCTTTAAGGCCCAACAATTTTCATAACTTTTGACTACATGGTTCAAAAGTTATTGCATGATTTGTTGTTTTCTTTGCTTGTCAAGACAGCCCGGGCAGCTCAAAAACTTCTTTAAAAATTACTTTTCAAGTTTGTTTTTTTATAAAATTGATTCTTTACACTTGCATACATGTGGGAAGCTTTGAATCATTCAATTTTCATTAATGAGATGAAAGTTATGAGAAGTTTTAGTTTGCAGGTAGGTGTGGAGTCAATCTACCCACAAACTAAAACTTCTCATAACTTTCATCTCATTAATGGAAATTGAATGATTCAAAGCTTCCTACCTGTATGCAAGTCTAAAGAATCAATTTTACAAAAAAACAAACTTGAAAAGTAATTTTTAAAGAAGTTTTTGAGCTGCTTGGGCTGTCTTGACAAGCAAAGAAAACAACAAATCATGCAATAACTTTTGAACCATATAGTCAAAAGTTATGAAAATTGTTGGGCCTTAAAGCTACTCCTTGGGTACTTCATGTGTGAAAATAAAAATAAAAAAAATGCAAAACCCGTTTGTTATGAATTGCCCAAAATCACCAAACAGCTCAAAATACACTTCCTAGGCCTTGAGGGGTTAATGGGATTGGATACACTTCAAAGATCCCTTGCTTTCACACCCACTATAACATTTAAATATCAGCCTATATTTAATAGGTGTGGAAGAATAATCAAAAAGGTGTTGCAAAATAGTAGAAAAGGTGTGATACATATGTCAATTTCCTACACTTGGGGCATCTCTTGCAACCCTCCAAATTTCTTGGTCCCTCCAATTCCTCTCTATTCATTTTAGAGGGAATGACCACTTTTATCCCCAACAGTGCAACTTGTTAAATATAGTGTTAACCAATCACAAGTCAAAGAACTTCCAAAAGCAATAAAGTAAGCTAAGATCACCATAATATATAGCTTGTAAAGGGTTTAGAGGCCCCCTTCAAATATGGCTTATTTAAAGGGGGGAGATAAATGTAGAGGCCAACATTGCTAAGATTATTTACTTTTCATCTGGAAGGGACCGGGGCCTAAAAAGTTGGCGTGTTGCAGGAGATGCTCTTACATTTCATTTTACAACTCATCTTCACATTTTTTGGAGTATAAAGTACCCACTAGTCCCATTATATAGCACCCTCAAGAAAGTCTACAACCACCCTCTCATGGCATTCAAAAAAGTTGGTATAACAAAGAATTTAATTGGCATTTTGTCCTTAGATTTTTTGTGTGTGATCCTCATGCAATCATGATCAAGCATACAAAATTTCAGTTAGTAGAAACCAAAATACTATTTTTGGTAAATGGTTTTGTGTCAAAATCATGGGTTTAAAAGGAAGTTGATTCTTGGGGGGGGGGTCACACCTCTTTACAATTGGATACCACCTGCAATAATAGGGCAATTAAATGAGGGGTATTTAGATTTTTTAAGGTAATTTTTTCCTCCCTTTCTTTAGATAAAAAGCTACTTTAGTGTATTTTAAGGTACCCTATGCTTATTTCTAAATGGTTATATGACCTAATTTTTCAGACCCTATTTTTTTACAAACACAAAAGTATCATAAGAACAAATTATGCGCATACAATGGATTTATAAAAGATTTTGGCTCTTACAAGCATTTGGATTACAAAAAAGCACCTTTGAAAGAGAAAACGTAGCAATCAACATGAAGCTAAAGCAAACAACCAATCAGTCCTACACCACACACAATCTTATGTAGACAACCAATTACACTCCCCCACCATATAGAAGCTTAAGCAAAGAACCCATCACAATTCCACATCACACACAAGCTTGCACACTCTTGCTGAGCTGTCCAAGTAATTTTGATCAAATTTCCCTCCATTCTTTTCAAAACTTGGACAGAACGTACTTAATTTTTCATTCAAACTTGTCAAACAATAATAATCAAACTTATCCTACTAAACATTTTTTAGAGGATCCTATATTTCCTACCCTATTTTTTTCTACGGAATTCTAAAATGAAGGAATTATTCACCACCCTATTTTACATATAATGAAGTAGGAGAAATATTTTTGATGCTATGGTATTTCTAAAAAATATATAAAATTTACCTCCAATGAATAAAATTGACCCTATTTTTTATCTCATGTAGTTTAGTAAAAATTGGAGAGTAACCCCCCAAGAGTTGATTAATAAACATTGGTGATGATTTTTTGAGATTTGATTGCATGGACATATGTAGGAGACATCCCATATGCACATCTTTCTTTCAAACAAACATCTCCAAAAAGTTTCAAACTTCCTTCTATAGAGATTTCAATGTTAGGGTGATCATGACCAAATTTAGTAAACTACATATTTCTTCATGGAAATTAGTTTTTGTTATTTGACTCATACATTGTGATTAAGTTTGTACCTTTAAACAAGATAATATGTTTTTTTTGCTAAAATCTAATTTCCATGAAGAAATATGTAGTTTACTAAATTTGGTCATGATCACCTTAACATTAAAATCTCTATAGAAGGAATTTTGAATTTTTTTGGAAATGTTTGTTTGAAAGAAAGATGTGCATATAGATGTCTCCTACATATTCATGCAATCAAATCTCAAAAATCATCACCAATGTTTATTAATTAACTTTCTTGTAAACCCATGATTTTGACACAAAACCATTTACCAAAAATAGTATTTTGGTTTTTAGTAACTGAAATTTTGTATGCTTGATCATGATTGCATGAGGATCACATACAAAAATCTGAGGATAAAATGCCAATTAAGTTCTTTGTTATACCAACTTTTTTGAATGCTATGAGAGGGTGGTATATAGACTTTCTTGAGGGTACTGTTCAATACCCCAAAGGATACATATGTACCTGCCCTTTTTACATTAAAAAAACTTGCAGTTATTGATTCAAAATGGGGGGCGGTTTGCCTCCTTTAGGCTAGAATATTTTATATTTTGTTCTTACCCCAATCCAAATCAAGCATATCAAAATCCAACCTCAAAAAATTCAAATCCAATTTTTGATAATATGTTTTGTGTCAAATATCATGGTTTTACAAGAAACTCGATTGGAAAATATTGGTGATGAATTTTTGAGATTTGATTGCATGGGTACATAAATAACATCCATATGCACATCCTCCATGCTAATAAAAAAGACCTTAAGTAACAAAGCTTTGATCTTCAAAGGATTTAGTGTGACTTGTGATATGTCCAAATTTTGTATATTAGATATTTTTAATTTCTAGTAAGCTTTTCACCAAACAAACACAACATCATGTCTAAAGGTATAAACTTAGTCACAATGAATGAGTCAAATAGCAAACAATTATTATAAAAAAAAATCTAATTTACAAAGTTTGGGCATATCACAAGTCACACTAAATCCTTTGAAGATCAAAGCTTTGTTACTTAAGGTCTTTTTTTTAATTAGCATGGAGGATGTGCGTATGGATGTTACTTATGTACCCATGCAATCAAATCTCAAAAATTCATCACCAATGTTTTCCAATTGGGTTTCTTGTAAAACCATGATATTTGACACAAAACATATTATCAAAAATTGGATTTGAATTTTTTGAGGTTGGATTTTGATATGCTTGATTTGGATTGGGGTAAGAACAAAATATAAAATATTCAAGCCTAAAAGAGGCAAACTGACCCCCATTTTGAATCAATAACTGCAAGTTTTTTCAATGTTGAAAGGGCAGGTACATATGTATCCTTTGGGGTACTGTACAATACCCTTGAGTAAAGTTTGTCGCCCTCTATTTTTTTAGTTATAGGTCATGTCATGTTATGTTTTGAAATTGAGGTCAATTGGGCTATTTTGAACTTGCGTTTTTTATATCTCATTCTTGCCCCCAATGCCAACCAAGCCTACCAAAATTCAACCTCAAAAAACTAAGATTCAACTTTTAACAAATTGCTTTGTGTCACAAATCAAGATTTTACATGGTTTTACAAGAAAACTAATTGAAAAAAATTGATGATGAATTTTGGAGATTTGATTGCATGGGTGTATAGGTAACATCCATATGCACATCCATATGCACATCCATATGCACATCTTCCTTGCTAAAAAAACCCCTTAAGTAAATAGAAATTGATCTTCATAAGGTTTAGTGTGACATGTGATATGTCCAATCTTGTAAAATAGATATTCTTAAGTTTTAGTTAGCTTTTCACCAAATAAACACAAAATCATGTTCAAAGTTACAAACTTAGTCATAATGTATGAGTAAAATAGCAAATTTGATTATTAGAAGAAAATATCTATTTTACAAGATTGGACATATCACATGTCACACTAAACCTTATGAAGATCAATTTCTATTTACTTAAGGGGTTTTTTGTAGCAAGGAAGATGTGCATATGGATGTTACCTATACACCCATGCAATCAAATCTCCAAAATTCATCATCAATGTTTTTCAATCAGTTTTCTTGTAAAACCATGTAAAATCTTGATTTGTGACACAAAGCAATTTGTTAAAAGTTGAATCTTAGTTTTTTGAGGTTGAATTTTGGTAGGCTTGGTTGGCATTGGGGGCAAGAATGAGATATAAAAAACGCAAGTTCAAAATAGCCCAATTGACCTCAATTTCAAAACATAACATAACATGACATGACTTGTAACTGATAAAAAGGAGGGCAACAAACTTTATTGAGGCCATTGTATTGCACCTCCATGGCGTTAAAAAAGGGAATGACTAGGTGGACACCCCCCAATTGCTACAAGGACATCCCCATAGCCCAGTCTATTAACCCCTAAATGCCCAAGGGTGTTTTTCTTGTTTTCAGAAGGTAGTTTTGAAGTTTTTGAATTGTCCTTGTAAGATCATTATTAAATATCAAAATAAAATTGTGACCATTGAATCTTGAACTTCAAGGTTTCTAAATGGCACTACCCAAAAAGAATCCAAAATGGCTGCACATATTTCAAGATATTTGTGATTGAATGATGACAAGTATGGAATTTTTTACTTTTTTGGAACTGCCCAAAACTTCTAATGCAAATTGGCAACTTTTGGATACAAAATTGGGAAACAACCACTTAGGATGTTTTAGTATTTATTGTTGTTACTTCAAAACCAATGGCCCCTCTTCCAAATCCATGACCACAATTTCACAAATGAGCCCTGCAATGCAACTGTCAAAACGCAACCGTCCAATACAAAGAAAATTTTCAGCTTCAATTATTGCCCAAAAATCATTATGAATGAAAGAATTTTCAATGGTGAATAGATTCTAATTAGTATAACAAAGACATTCCAAGTGAAATTAGTCCAAAAGCACTTTTAGATTTTGTTAGATGTCAGAATTTTAGAAAAAAGGCCCTTATTGCCCAAGGGAGTGCCCAAGAGAAATCTTCACCTTTTGCTCAACTTGATGCCCATTTTTTCAATGTGGCAACTTCTCATAGGCTTTGTGACACTATTCACAACACTATTCATGTCACAAAATGTATGCTTGTAATTAACCTTCTACCAAAAACAATTGGAATAAGATATGGAAGAAGTTGAATTTGAACGCTGGAGCTAGCTTGAGCGCGCAACTTTTCCAAAAAAAAACTTGAAAATGATAAAATCCTTACCTTCAACAAGGTTTCAAAGTTTCTTGAAGTTTTTTGGACACCCAATTTGGGTGCCTTAGGCATTTGGGGATTAAATTTGAGATTATTATTATGCTAAAATATGAAATAAAATCAAAGCAATAAATTTGCGTACATTTGTGTTTACAAGCATTGCAAACATACAACAATTCTGTCTCATTTGTGACTTAGTCAAGAGTTAAATCAGTAAATGAAGGGAGCAATTAGTTTAATTCCTAACCGTGTCACAAATAAGGCAAATTTGTTGTATATTTGCATTGCTTGTAGATGCAAATATACACTAAAATATTACTTTGATTTTATTTCATAGTCTCAAATTTAATAGGCTAGACTATGGGATGTCTGCGTAGCAATTGAAGGGTGTCCGCGAAGCAATTGGGGGTGTCCACCTAGTCGTTCTCTTAAAAAATTAGGATTGGATACATTTCAAAGATTCCTCGCCTTTCAATGGAAGGCGAGGCGACCACTGTAGCAACAACTAAGCTCACCAACACTCATGCGCGCGGAGATGCGCACCCCTTGTTGTTGTTGCTGCTAAGTTAGCGGAGAAAACCTCGCAGCCCTCGACTGCTTCCACTTCGCTCTCGAGCGAGCGCGACAGCACCGTCGCCCTGCTTCGTCCATCGCCATCGCCATCGCCATCGCCATAGCTCCATTTCGCCTTGCTGGCCCTCCCATGTTCGGTGAAGAAGGCGCGGCCGCCGTGCCCGGCACAGGCCTCGTCCCCACGCGTTTCGTCTGGCCGCACGGCGGACGGCGCGTCTACTTGTGCGGCGATTTCACCAGGTAACACAAAAACCATTTCAATCAAACCCTGGCGCTTTCGCTCCCCCGGCTCTTCCACCGTTCCATGAATCATCTCCGGTTTTCTTTCATAGCTTTTATTATTTTTGTGCTCGGGATCCTTGCTTTTGTTTTGCTTAGGGCGGGATAAGGAAGGAGAGATCGCTTGGAAGTAGGAGAGAGTGTTGCCGCCAGGAATTTAGTACCGGACGGAGAGGACTTAATTTTGGCATTGTAAAGATTCTTGACTCGATCAGGAGGTCAGGTTTTTTAGGATAGTAAAAGGTATCGTGGACTTAATAATCACTTACTCTTATTCAAGCAATGAGATCGCTGTGCGGATGAGAGACCGTTCCGTGAAATCATCTCCGGTTTTCTTTCATAGCTTTATTCCTATTTTTATTATTAATTTTGTGGTCGGGATCTTTGCTTTTATTTTGCTTAGGGCGGGATAAGGAAAGGAGAGATCGCTTGGAAGTGGAGAGAGAGAGAGTGTTGCCGCCAGGAAGGAATTTAGTAGCGGACGGAGAGGATTTAATTTTTGGCATTGTAAAAGATTCTTGACGCGATCAGGAGAGTCAGGTTTTTTTAGGATAGTAAAAGGTATCGTGGGCTTAATAATCACTTACTCTAATATTATTCAAGCAATGAGATCGCTGTGCGGATGAGAGACAGTGTTGCAGGCATTTTTTATTTATTTATCGGATTTTGGTAGTGGAAGAGGCGATTGATTGGCTTTGGTTTGATTCGGGGAAGTACTGTAGCTGGAATATACGGAATTTAACTTGCAGCTGACGAGCAGATTTTTTCTCTGAATAAATTCTAATCTACGGTAATAATGAAAGTATAAAAAAAGTGGAATGAAACGGCGGATTTGGTTCGTTCTTAGTCGTGATGTAAAGGTTTTCTGATGTGATGAGGGATTAGGTGATTAGATTTATTAAGCTAGTGATAGTACCGTGTGGTTGTATCGCTCTTCTGCACTGAGATCGCTGGTATTAGGGGAGAGTGTTGCAGCCATTTATTATCGGGATTTTGGTAGTGGAGAGAGGATTGCTTTTATAATTTTTGATTCGGGGTTTCTACGTGAATGGATTCTTGAAGTGACAAGTCTTGTCTGATTAGGTTTGCAGGATTATGATAGTATCGTGCATCAAGCACTGTTGAGGGTCAATTGTGGACCTAGTTCCTTATAGGTCAATAGTTTGGCATCCAGGCCGGGTGGCATGGCAAAGCTGTGAATAGAGAGCCGTCTGGGCTGCCTGGTCAGACATACAGTCTAACTTTTATTTGTGACACTTCATAACATGACTGTACTATCGTTTGAAGGATGAATACGTCACAAGTCAATTCTGTGATCTTATCATGCTTGCCACCACGTCGAAATTAAGTTAGATGTAGTCAAACATGTGACATATAACAGCACAGAGAAACGGCAGCATTCTGAATTACCTGTCGATTATGGCATTCTTTTCTGTGCGAGGATGGGCTTATATAAATCTCTTCTGCTGAGCGCGTTCGTGATATTAGTGCGAGCTTGGCTGATATTCGGGCCGTATGCACACATATGTTTGAATTATGTGCAGTTTACTAGATGGTTTTTATCTGCAGACTAATAGGGTTTGGTAGAAATGTAGATCTATAATTAGCGGTACCTAATTACCGTCTACATACCGCTTGATCGTTTACTAAGATTCATATTTGTCTGCCATTTTATTTCTGAGCTGCCTACTGTTTATATGTCTTCTTTCTGTGTTCGAATTTGTAGAACTTCTAATTACGTAGTTAGAGTGTTTGAACTAATCGAATGAGATTAAGTGGCTACGTTATACGTGCTATCGATTAGTTACTAGCGTTTATGGGCTAAACTATTTTTTTGTTAAGCCGTGGAGCCCTTTCAATTGCAGCATCTTAAGAAATAGTGCTCTGAATCGCTTGTATGCTCGGGCAGATTTATGAGGTTTAAACTGGTAGGGATGCGCTCGAATAATCTGTCCTCGTGCCGAAGCAATAGAGTTTATATCCAGTGGATCGATTGTAGCCTTTGCCGGAATTTTTGTTGACTGTGAACCGAAAGCGAGCTGTACATTACTGAGTTGCACATGGCTACAGATGGCAGGAAACATTGCCCTTGTCTCCCGTCGAAGGTTCCTCCTTGGTTTTCCAAGTGATATGCAGCCTTTCACCAGGTTATCACCAGGTATGCTGTTCTATGCGCACCACGTGTTAGACGCCGTTTCGATAGGCTTCCAATTAGGAGAGCATCTGATCGAGGTTTGTGGTTTTAGGTTACTTGACTCCCGTTGGCGAGGTGCCTGAATGCATGAACTGATATGTTTGGATTTGGCTGCAGTACAAGTTCATCGTGGATGGGGAATGGAGGCATGATGAGCAGCAGGCTCACATGGCGGATTCACATGGTCACGTCAACAATTGGCTGCTGATCACAAGGCAGCATCAGCATCACCATATCCTCCCTCCTGATCCTGATATGGGAACCTCTGGTATAACCATGGATGTGGACCAAGAAATGGTTCATCAAGTGGTGAGCACCTCGTCCCTGGACAAAGACGATCTCATTTTGATATTGTCTGTTAATAGTTGTTGTAGTTTTAGGAATCTTGTTGATTGGTAATTGAAGTCATGGAGAAAGTGCTATCAGCATGTGATTCATTTCCCTGTCAGTTGTGAACTCATTGTGATACTCTAGCTTTGCCAATTTCACGTGAACAAAACGGAATGTTTTGTAACATGTATTTGGTTGACGTAGATAAGTTGTTTGACGCTTGACAGGGTTCAGGAGTTGAAGATCTCCTACAACTGCATGACGGTGCGCAGCAGGATCAACATCAACTAGATAGAGCTCTCATGGCAGAATCTGGAGCTACTGTAGTAACCTCTGCTGAAGCAGAAGCGTCTAGAAAAAATATTCAGGAATTTTTGAAGCACCATTGTGCTTATGAATTGCTGCCTGAATCTGGCAAGGTATGATTTTTCTGCCTTATCTATTCTATGCTATCTTTGTTATGCATAAACAGATGTAGTTGTATAAACCAGCTCATTGAGACGTGGATTGCGTGTTCACGATGTCAATGGAGCCAATCTATATGTTGGTTCGTTTTTTACAACAAGGGTCCTCATCTGCTGAAATAGTGGTTGATAGTGAGAATTGATTAACACGCATTGCACTCTTGGTACACAAAGCCGTTGTAGAATATTTCACTGTTTTCATACTTTCCCAATATCCTTTCAGATGGTTATCCCAAGGAACATTTTTAATTCTTGTCCTCTTTACTTTCGATCTAGTTGGCTTTCAGTAGTTTGAGTCGCACCCTGTTGAATTGCAAACTCTATTTAGCAAGGAATCAGTAAAATCTGGTCTTGAAGATGATATTCCTAAACGCTGAGTATTGCAATTTATTTCTGTTGTTGAGAATGGTGTCAACTTACTTAGAACTGCTGAGTATCAGGATTGAAATTATTGGTCTGTTGTCTGAACAGATGCGTGGCGTGTACAGGTTGTGGCTCTGGATGTGGCATTGCCTGTGAAACAAGCTTTTCATGCACTTTATGAACAGGTATCATGATAACCACTTCAAGGATATGATTTACTCGATTAAATTCAACGTCACACTTTGAGGTCGTATTGTCCAACAGCTTCTGTACTCAATATTCTTTGAGCGTCTTTAGAAATTGAATGAGCGGTTGACCTCAATAAGACGTTTTTACTTGCAGGGTATTCCTGGGGCACCATTATGGGATTCTTCATTACAGCAGTTCGTTGGCATGCTTACGGCTTCGGATTTTATATCCATATTGCAACGCGTACGTTTCTGCATTTCACAATTGTCTTTATTTGCCGATTTTATCATATTCTGTCGATGTTGTACCAGGGATGCGATTTCCTAGATGTAATCTACTTAATATTTTCTGAGTGAAGCTGCTCTTGACACAGTTGCATCTTGGTTGATCCCCATTTGCATGAATGATATTTTATAATGAAAAAATTATGGACAATGCTTGTAGTCAAAGACCTTGAAAGATTGCTTCATCTGCTACTCTCATTTGAAACTCATTATAATTGCTCGTTATGTCCTCAGCTTGGAAGCAATGGTGCTTCTGTATTTTCTGAGGAAGAGTTGGAAATGCATACAATTGAAGAATGGAAGAAGGAGAAGCAAGCGCTTTTCCCATCTCCCATCAATGCGCTTGCATATGTGAGTGCTTTGATTTGTTTCCTTGTTTGTGGCAACCTATCAGTAGCGTAAATGTAATATGCTATCTTTTAGAATGGATATGGGATTATACACCTTAAATTGTCCTTGTGCTAGTATCCATATTGTTTCTACATTACATCCTAAATACCTATTTTTTGAGCTTGCGAGTAGAAAATATAGTATGATGAATTTACTCTTTGCTAAAGGGTGGGAGAGGCCTGACATCTTTGTACTTTACTCAGTTGATCGGTCTGCCCATAGTTATCGGTTTCAGTGATGAATTTGCAGGTGGGACCAGATGATACACTGGCTCATGTGGCCAGTGAGCTCATGCGGCTTGATGTCGCACAGCTTCCTGTTTTGCATTATCCAGCCCACGCTTTGGTTCCAGAGCTGTTGCATCTGGCTTGTCTCTCTGGCATTTTAAGATGTAGGTTCTCTTCCTGCCGCCTGTCTTTGGTTGTATAAAGTTGTATGAGCGCACACGTAGATGTATAGAATTTTTCATAAGTTTGTTGGATTTGTGCTGGGGGTTGTGCAATCCCTATCCTACTATCATAAAGTTTAATCAGCGGAAGGTTTTGGTTATTCCAGCACATCGACATTTTAAAGAACCTTTTTATGTTATGCCTAAACTTGGTAGGGCTGGGTTCCTATTTGGCCTCATTTTTCCCATTCAAGCTTTGTGTTCTGTCTTCTGTGTGAGTGGGTTCAAATTTTGCATTGACAGTCTCTAACATAGAATTCAAACATTTCTGCTCTAAAAAGTGCCTGAATGTTGTTCGAGGATTACTCTATTGTTTGATGCTGGGCTTATATTCTCTATTAGAAATCCTCAATGGCATGTTGTACATTAGAGGCCTCGTCAAATTTCTGGTATACTGCTTTCTTTTATAGAATTTGGAGTAATTTTTTTATTGTGTCCAATGTTTGTGACATCTCTGGTCTAAAGTTTCATTCCCTTTGTTGAAATCAAATAGAATTTAATCCTGTTTCTGATGTTTTCTTCGTTTTTGGTTTTGCAGGCATCTGCAGACATTTCCGGCATGTTCCCTCATCCGTCCCTCTTTTTTCACAAGCGATTGGTACATTACCTATTGGAATTTGGGTTACAGGCATTGCAGAACCGGGAAGCCGAACGTTACGAGTATTACGACGTGATGAACCCCTTAGTCGTGCACTAGCTCTACTTCTCGAAGGTTCTTACTCTCGGCTTGCGTGTTTGTCTCGTTTACGTATTCAACATCCCTAGAAAAACAAAATTTGTTTCTGAGTTCAGGATCTCACATTTCAGCTGATTTAGCGTTCGCAATGTATTTCTTTTTGCAGCTCGGATCAGTGCTCTCCCTATTGTAGACGAAAATGGTGTCTTTCAAGACGTTTATGCTCGGGGGTATGCTTCACAACGAGTTTTTCTCTCAAATTTTATTTTGAGGATTTTAGTTTTTTGCCACTCTAAAGCAGGACTTCGTTCCTAGTGTGCATCATTGATGACATTTGTACTTGCCATTTTTGGTGAAATGTTTACTTCGGAAATATTTGCGCTAGCCGTCCTTTCGAGCTGGTTGCTTTATTGTGGTTTTTCACGTTCTAAGGTATTCTTTTAGTGCCGAGTTGATGCAGCTTATAAACGTTTTCATCTGTTGTTGAAATCTTCTAGGGACATTACTGCTCTTGCAAGGGATAGCACATATGCTCGTCCTCAGCTAAATGACCTGACCGTCAACCAGGTCGGATCTTGATTACAGCCTGCATGTTTGGTTTTAACATGATCCCGGAATGGAACTCGGCATCTGCGGTTCTTACTAGTTGTTTATTTAAGCTTGTATCTTTTTTTCAACGTACCACGCGACTTACTGTGTGGCTGCAGCACAAGCCAATTTCGGTTTGGTATGCCACTGGTTGCACAGCTTGGCCTGACAGGTTACGTCTTGGTGCAACAGGCATTGCAGATGGGCACTACACAAGATTGGCAAGGGCCTGGCCTTCTTAACGGCAGTCGTTACCTCGTGTGCCTCAGATCAGACACCTTACGTCACGTAATCGAGTGTCTAGCTCTTCCAGGTAGGCTTTTAGACAAAACTATTTCTAATTGCCGTATTTAAGTTTTGCTTATACGTCCTTTTTTTGATAGAAAAATGGTATTTTTGTTTCTACCGCAAGGGAAGAGGATAATCAATAGTTTAAATGTGGAAAGTCATGATACTCGATGAAACTTGTTAAAACTCAACACAAGCTTTTTGGAGACCCATCATTTTTAAGAATGAATGTTTTATGTTTGGTACAATTGCAGCATGTAGTTGTAGGAACATATTATTGATTGATACGTTAATCAGTGAGCATTATGTTAAGGATTGTAGTAAGGGTTATAAGGAAAGAGACTTGTCAAATTATGCAATTTCTACTTGGGTGTAGGTACACTTATGATTGATTAGCCGGCTTTCGTATTACCTTTGAACCAAACTGCTGATATGAGTGCAAGAGTTATCATGGCGACTCAAGTTGCGTACTTTGCAGTCTATAGTAATTTGCTAATTGTTGTGGCAGGGGTGCGGAGACTAATTTGCATTGAAGCTGGGAGCAGGCAAGTGGAGGGAATTATCACGCTACGTGACGTTTTCCAGTTCTTGCTTTAAATGAAAAACCTCGTCCAGTGAAGGACAGTTGATAGGTTGCTGGCATTTTTTTTACTTTTTCCTGAACGGGGGTTTGAACTTGAGCTTCTGGTTGTTCCAGTTCTCCATTATTTTATGAGTTCGATGCAAAATATTGTGGAACGTGCTCCTAATAGGTTGTTCCTAAATGTTGGACGCCTTCAACTGTGTACAATTGATAATACTCTACACGTGCCAAATTTGTGCAAATATTCGTTCTTCACCATTCACCCATGCAAGCTTAAGGAATCTGTAAGGTATTTCATCCTTCTGCCATGTCCTTTTTCCATATTTTAGGTCGCTTTTATATTTGAATTTAATTTTTTCGTAGATTCCTCCAAATCTACACGATATTCGTAAGTACGGTCACCCTAAAGCATGCCTTGCAGGATAAGTAGATATGCAATGTAGAACGTCTACTTATAGGGCCAAAATCAGAGGTTGAACTTGGAAAGTCTTTGAACTGACTTTGACCTTTTATAGTTTTTTGTGGAATACTCGATTGTCGTATTTGGATTTAACCTAGGTTTGAAGCATCGTATGGGAAAATTTGGTTGTGTTTATTGCTTGTACCAGTAAAATGTTCCCTTTTGCTGATTTTGAGCGCTGAGAAAGCGTTTGTCATGTTCAATGATCTCATGGGGGCAAGTTAAGAGAAAGCGTTTGTCATGTTTAATGATCTCATGGGGGCAAGTTAAGAGAAAGCGTTTGTCATGTTCAATGATCTCATGGGGGCAAGTTAAGCGATTAGGAGCATTCCTCTCCTAGCAAGCTTGGCCTTGCCCATATGAGGTACCATTGTTGCTACTAATTTTTAAATCATCAATAATGAGGAGTTGGCAACATGCACAAATATGGTATTTTTTGCATGGAAATTGGGTGCCCAAATGGCGATATCAAAGCTCAAGATTTTGCATACATTTGGTAGTTGGTGTATTGATTCTAGAATGCATGTGTCACTAGCACAAGGATTGAAAACACAATTACTTCTTTGCAAGGAAGCTTTTTGGATGTTTTTAGAGTGACAAAAGGAGTAGTAATTAGTGTTTGAAGGTGAGTGCATAATATTTTTCATCAAATATTTGGAGTTCTTGGGGGGGGGGGTCTTCCTTTCACTTGCACACCATCGCATTTTGTTGGAGATTATGCAAATAAAGGGTAGGAACAGCGGTGACATTGTCAACAAGATCATGAGATGGATCAGACGCATTCAACTGCAAGCAGTATAGAATCTTGATGTTGGAGAGCTATCACAATTCAAACAAATGCTGAATGCTGCAACACCACCAATATAGGGCTAATCAACCCAAACTATAAAGGCCGCTGTGGACAATGTGGAGTCATGTCCCCTGACATACCATAGGCGGTTTGGTAGATAAGGTGCCTGAATATGGATGGCATTGAGTTATGGTACACTTCATTGTCTTGGGTACAAAAATGAGGTGTAGTATAAACTATGAATGAGTGAGGATGGAGACCTTGGGTTACCAGCTCCAGTTGCTCCCTCTTGGAATCAAAAGGTTGCGGATTTTTTGGAAAAGCATCCTTATCATAGCTCTAAAAATTGCAAAAGTGATGGCTAATGAGAGCATCCGTAGCTTTGTATTTCAAATTTGGCACTTCAAGAGATTACATCTATAGTTGGCAAGTTTTCAAAATTCTTGTTCTCCACTTTTGCATTTCAAACATGTCAATAAGGAGAACATAGGACAAAATACACTAAATTTAAGATGAATAGTGTTTCAAAGGGCCATTGCTTGACACACTAGGATGGAGTGCCATGAGAGTATTTAGAGGGGCCTAAAGCACTAATCATCCATGCTTCTTGTGTATTACACCCTTGCAGACCTTTAAGGGAAGATGCTTTGAGGATATGGGTAAAACTAGAATCATTGTGTATGTGATATTTGTTGGGCATAAGCACTATTATTAAAACAAAGGCTTGAGTCACCTATTCACTTTCTTAGGACTTCAACAAAGAGGTTTGTGGCACCATTGTCCATAGTATGACAACCTACTTTGGTGAAACTAGCAAGATAGAGCAATTAACATGGGAGTTGACATCATGGGTTAACCACATGGCTTGTGGTAAAGTCTTGAATGTCTTTGTGTGAAACATTATAGTATAATTTTGAGTTGTAGGAATAAGTCAATGTAGGCATTGTTACTAGACAAGCTGTGGGAGTAGAAAGAGTGGGTCAACGTGCCAAGCCACGCTAATTGCCAAGGCTACAAACATCCCATGTTATCTTTTCCTACAAAGGGTTTAACCTTCTCTCAAGATTGTGTGCAAAACAAGATAGAGATTTACGCTTTGTGGAATTTGTTGTAGATTTGTTTATTTTATGTTTTTTGTGGTTTACCATGTGGGGAGTTACATGCCCATTAAGTTAGATACTAATTTTAAAAGAAGTTTGGCTAAAAGCTTTTACACCATATAGTGCATTTAGGTTGCCCCATACTAATTTTATTCAACATTTCACACTATTTAAATACTTACCAAGATTAAGGTAACTTTCATCAATAATTATTGTTACAAACAATGGAGGAAGGAAGAAGACGTTGGGCACAGCAATAAGCATCAAAGTGAGGAAGTAGGGAAGTTGGAACTTTAGACAAAACCAAAAATCAATGTAACACAAAGAGAGTTGCATGCCCCTCCTAAATGGCCAAGGCCCAAGGATAAGTCATGAGGCAACTTTGCCAAGATGAGGCAACTTAATTATTAAGGCAAACTAAATGCACTATTTAGTGTAAGTTTAATCTTATCGTTTTTCTCACTGTAGAGTTGGTCTAAGGATGAAGATTTTGGAATGTTTCATTCAATGTGACTTTGGAGCAAGTAAGGGACGTTGTTCATCTTTTGGCATCTAGTTCAACTCCTGTATTTACTTAAATGAAATTTTAGAGTATGTCCAAGACATATTGCAATTTCTCTTTTGACAATCATCCTGATTAATGGCTTCATGCTTCTTTTTTTTGGAGTCTTAACAATTACGTGCAACTGTTTTGCACCACAAGTTTTGTAAATAATATTTGCTCCAAGCAAATTCTAGTCTTACAAAATTTGAGCAACTAAGGTAGCAGCACCCATAACCATCAAATTAAGGGTTTTGAACATGATGATTATTAATAAACATCTAGCAAATTATAGAATCCTATTAGCAAGAGAAAAATGATGAGTTTGCAATTTTGAATGTACTATTTGGATACTATGAAAATAAGTTGTGAATTTTTAAAGGGTCAACTACAATTGTATCTAATACCAACACTAAGGTTTCATATTCATATATTTTACATTCTTGTAATTACATCTATCCACTTCCACAAATTTTTCAAGATTTTAGAGGTGATGGTTATGAGTGTTTCTACATTACACCAAAAATGATATTTAGTATCACCAACTGTAAATGTAAACCACCAACTAGTGTCACTAATGCTAAGTGTCTACAAGGACAATTTATGAATGGTGTCATCCACAAAGCAATTTTTTATAACACTAAATGCCATATAACCCTAAATTCTATAGGGATAATTTCATGGATACCCCAAAAGTTTGGAATATTTACATTTTCAAAAATTACATAGATATCCTTAGACCAAAATTATCAAACGCTTGATTTGTTGTGCATGCTATTTCCCTTCTTCCTTTGTGTGTACATTGTTTCTTTTTTGTTTCATTACATTCCTTTCTTCAACATTGATCATGAAGTACAAGCACAAAGATAAATGCCAAAAAGTTATGGTTCAAGGGCTTGTGTACTTTTTGAAACAACAAGGGTATCTATGTAAATATTGCAAACTTCAAGGGTATCCATGAAACTTTCCCTAGTTTCTAAAGGCACTTTGATGGAGAAGGTTTCACAATAAGGTATTAACATAAGTGTAAAACTAAGGGTTTTGGAGGAGGAAAACCAATTGATGAACTTCGAAAAAATACTATTAATTTAAGAAGACAACAAAAAATATTGGCATCAATTTCAAAGCTTCAATTGCAGCCATCTATTCACAAAGATTTTCCAAAGTCCAAAATCACTGAAAATGTATAATTGTGTATAGGAGATGTAAAAACAATGCTTACTAAAATCTTTTAATGTGCTCATATGCTCATCATACCAACTTAAGGAGTTCTTATATAGTGAGATGGGATACTCAAAACTATCACCCAATACTACCACTTTGTGACCCATAACCAATTTTTTTACTTGTTTTATTTTTCATTTTTAATCTAACACATTTTTAATCTGTCAGATTCAACACAGATGGGGACACTAGTCAACGCCAATGGGGACTCTCACGGAGAAGAGTGTCACTACCTTAGTGTTATTGAAACTAGCATTACACTCGGTTGGATACTCCAATTTGACTTCTCAACATGGTATCTAGTTGACTATTGTTTTAGCACAGACAATGAAAAACGAAAGTTAGTTTCCATGCGTTTCCACTTTCAAAGCACTTTTTTTGCAACCGAACTCACTAAGAAGATTGTCAGGACTAGGTCCTTGCAAAACAAACACAAATGCAAACTTTGTCGAGACAATCACCACTACTATAGTACCTTGCTACAAAGCATACTAGAGCTAGAAATCACAAACCAATGGTGAGGTGGACAAACCCAAAGTTGAATAAGTGAAAAGCACCCTAAATTGTCTCTATGCAATCCAAAGGCCCAAATTTGGAGCCTCCTAAAAATGACTGGAGTTTTCTTGCAATTCCCCTAAAGTGGTGAACATAAAAACAGCTCTTTTGCAAAATGTTTCTATCTATAACTTAATGCTGTCAATGTGAACTACATAAAAAACCCCTAAGGTGCTATAAGATAAATACATTTCCTCACCTTTAAAGACATGCAATACAAAAACCGCAAGGTTTTGGCAAACCATGCAAAGGAGAGCTTTACCATGCTTGACATGACTAGAAAGGTTTTTAGAGGGATGCATTGGTTTTAAAATTGAGGACAACACCAGCTACAAACGTAAGGTAGACTGCTCTAAAAGTGACCCTTTCACATAAACTGTCCCAAAAGTTATGAAGTTGTACTTGAATTAAACTCTTCAAGTCATAAGAGAAAAGGTGCATTCTATTGCAAGAACCAATCATATTCCTTGGTTTCACCTCATCTTGCTTTATGGAGACCTAGAGCTATGGAGACCTAGAGCCACAAATAGGTGTCTACTACAAAAAACTTTGAAAATTCATCAACTCAATAATGCTTCAAAAAATATGAAAAAAATTGTGTTACATTTGACATCCATTTCTCTTTGACTGAAAATTAGACAAAAAAATCCCATTGTCTTGAAAAGCCCATGAAAATCTAGACCTGCTCTGCTCTTAAAGTGACGGTTTAGGAGCACCCTACCTTAAATGTTCAAAATGACTAACTTTCAACACGTTATCAGCCAAACTGTAGTCACCTCAAGGACGAGTTATCAACCTTAACATCTGTTCAGATCATTTAATACACCAAAACTCAAACTTTGAGGAAAAAAGGCACATTGCATTGATGAGAAAAAATCATTCCTTACAATCATTCTTGCACACACTTGTCTATTCACGAGGAGAAGACTAATAATAAGAGCTTCCAAACAAAAAATGCCAAAGTCCTCGCCTCGCACCTTCATTCAGACAAAACGACGGTGAGAATTTATAATGAAAAACATGTCGAAAGTTCAACACCAAAAAACGAAATGCTTGCAGCACCTTGACGACTCTCTAAAAAAATTCTACAACGAACCTGGAGCTCTCTCTATGCACAGAAAAAAAGAACGATATAAAAAGACGTAAGAGATGAGTGAGAAAAAACGCTTGCACCAGATCTCTTATTTCGCCGCCATGGCAAATCTCGCCATGCGAGCCTTTTTCTTCGCCTCCTCATCTTGAGACAACTTCGATTTCGCCGACACCTCGTTTTTAGGTTTCACGGCGAGTTCTTGCGGAATGCTTCCAAACCGCTCCGCCCGAGCTTTCCTCTTAGCATTCTCAGCAGCAATCAAAGCACTCTTAGACTCAGTTGAAGCAATCGTCTTCGAACTATCAAGCACTTTATCGCCATCTGTTTTCACATCAGTTTTCACATCAGTTGATGCTCCATTCTTTGTAACATCGTTAAACCTCGCAGCTCGGAGCTTCCGTTTATCAGCCTCGCTGATCTTCAAGTCGGTGCCGAACCGCTCCGCTCGCCTCCGCTTCTTCTCGATGTCGGTCACCGCCGCCGCCGGCGTCGTCGTCGTCGTCGCGGTTACCGAACCGTCCTCCTTACCTGCCTCCACATTCCCACTCACATCCAATTTCATGTCAATATCACTTTCGTCTCCAGCAGCCACATGCTCGCCATCTTCGAGACCATGTATCGCTGCTGCTGCTGCTGCTTCCTGCTGCTGCTGCACTCCTTCTTCAAACTGCGCATCCTGCTCCTTTCCACCGGCGGTTGCCATCGCACTCTCTCTCTCTCTCTCGCTTCTCTGCAATAATAAACTCCACACTACTGCTATCGCCTCAAACTCCGACGCAGCGCACGTTTTCACGCTTCACAAGCATGAAACAGAGGCTCGTAAAAACGAGCGTTGTTCCGGTTCTATGATGCTGTTGCTGCGCTTAGGTCGAGGAGATTCATAGCGAGGTTGCACGTGCTGGAAAGCAATGCAGGCGATGGCGGAGAGCTTGCGGTCGAGGTCGACGGTGCCCGAGCAACAGGAAAAACGTTCACTTAGGGTTTGCAAAACTCGGAGAAGCCGAACTGATGGTGAAGAAGGGTATTCGACCGTGGCCCCTTTGACCGTGGCCCCTTTGACCGTGGCCCCTTTGATTGTGGCCCCTTTGACCGCGGGCCCTTTGACCGCGGAAGTGCGAACCAACTTTTTGATGGAAGGCTTACTGTTCCTTTAGAATTACACGAGCGGGTGGCGCTTGGTATGCTACAGTAGAACTTCTGTAGGCTAATATCCTCTAAACTAATGCATAACACAATTTTCAATGTGAAACCATATGTCAGTCATAAATCAAAGCAATTAATCTAATAGTAGTAATGTTCCTTGGTTATCCTGGTACTAGCCTCAAGGTCCTTTCATTTACACTTTCACAAAATCAACAAATAATTTACTTAAACTAATCTAATTCTTGGAATCTCAACCATATGAGTGTAGAGGAGTTCTACTATATGCGTTTATCATGAAATTTTGAGAAATTTTCATGGATACCTTGAAGTTTTGCAGTGGGGATAGTCACACCTTCTCTAGTGTGTTTTCAATATTTAGAAAATTTAGGCATGGCAGCACAAGCACGTTTGGCACGAGCTTAGTTCTTTGAAGTAGGAGATTTTTTTTTCTCTCTCTCTTGCAGGTGGTGTTGAGTAGTGAGGGTTTTGCCTTAGGGAAATCCTTGGGATTCTAGATGCAACCTAGTTCAAATTAACAAATGGAAAGGTATAATAAAATGTTATTGAGTTTCCAAAACAAATTAAGTTACAAAAAGATATCAAACCAAAATATATAAGAAGAAAGTGTGTATATGTTTCATAATACAATAACTCTCATACACCTCTCATAATTCATATATCATAATAATCTCTCATAATCTTTCATAATCATAAATAACACCTTCCTTCCTACTTTTATAATCATAGTATACTTTTATTTTTTACCTTTATCTATTACCTTATATTGTATTTTTCTCTAATTATACTTAACTATTTACTTAATTGTGTTAAAGTAATTTTAACTAGTTTTTATTGTTTGCACCAACAAAGAATGGGCTTGAGAACTTCTTTGGCTGCAAAGTTTTCACCTCACACTATTTTGTTTTCACCGCTCCTCATTGTTAATTTACCCTAGTGGTCTCTCCTCACAATTGTTCCTTGGGGCCAATAAATCATTCTCCATTCTCCATTCTCCATCTACAAAAGGAGTGTCACACCTTCTTTGTGAAGTTGTTTTGCAATTGGCTCCTATTTCACTCAACCAATTCTCAATCTTCAAAGAAATTTCAATCTCGGAGAAGGTGTGACTACCTTTAATATTTGCATAGATACCCTTGCTTTTTCAAAAATTACACAAACACCCTTAGACCAAAAATTCTAGGCATTTGTTTCGTTGTGCATGCCACTTCCCTACTTCCTTCGTGCATACGTTGCTTCTTTTTTGTTTCATCACATTCCCTTCTTCAACATCAGCCATGAAGGAAGTACAAGCACAACAATATAAACACCTAAAAATTATGGTCCAAGGATATTTATGCAATTTATGTAAAAGCAAGGATATCTATGCAAACATTGCAAACTTCGTGGATGTTGATGAAACTTTTCCTACAATTTCATTTGAATTTTCATATGTTAGATAGGATGCAAAGTAGACATTTATGCAACATTAAAATTTTGTTAAGATTTTCATATGTTAAAAAGAATGCAAAGCAAAAAAAATCAATATAAAATCATATTGTATTTATGTGAGACTGAGTATCACATGAATTGGAGGTAAGATACTACAGAGGTAGAGATGTGATATTTTAGATGGCGTTATGATTTTAGTCGTATGATGAAAAAATGATGGACCTAAAATTTTGATTACAAGTTATTTCGGTTATTCTTACTATAAAAAATTGTATCTACCTCAAGCTGACTTGCATTTGCAATAAACGTTTCAGTTTCTTTTATTTTATTTAATCTCCAAAGCAAAATTGGAAACCATACTTTGTAGCTTTGCAGTAACAGTAATGCTAAAAGTCAGTTGTGCTTGTTTTAAAGGTAAAAGGTAAAGATCTAGGTTGATTAGCAAGCATTATGAAAAACGACAAGAGGAGCTAAATACTACAAATAGTAACTTGAAATCTTATGAAATTTTCAAAAAAACTTTTAAAAGGACGGAGAATTTACTTTAGCAATGTAAATGTTGGTTTTGCATGTATTGTACAGTCCTCGGAAAAATATTGTTGCCGCTCCTTTATTTTTCAAAGAACTTAGCATATTTTAAGATGTAACCGGTATTTTATCATCTTGCATCATCAATATTTAATTCTTATCAATAATTCCAATCAAGTATATCAAAATTCAATTCCAAAACATCAAAATCCAATTTTTTGATTTGGTAAGTTATTTTGTATTGTAATCATAGTTTTGCAAGGTAGTTTTCAATAAAGTTTCAACTTCTTTCTATAGAGAATTCAATGTTGTGATGTTTATTTCCAAATTTTGTAAAAAAGACATTCTTTATGTAATTGGGTTTGGCTATTTGACTCAGACATTGTCATTAAACTTGTACCTTTGAGCACAATGATATGTTCACTTTGCCAAAAATCAATCAAAAAATAGCTATATCTATTTTACAAAACTTCGTCATACCGGCAAAATTTGTTCTTCTAGTATTGTACAATAGTATCATTTTGATGACAAAAAACAATTTCAAACCTTGAATATGCACCTTTCATAAATTGCTAAATAGGCATAAACATATCATTGACCTATTGTATCATGACCGTTAACCTCTAAAGGACCATTGTTCCTACAAGGGACAAATGGGATTTTGGGCAAGTACCTACAGCCTCAATTTTTGTCTTGATTTTTTGAAACTTTTTTTGAAGATAGAAAATCACATTAGCTTTTGGGGAATATAATTTTTATTCCAATTGATGCTAGGGAGGACAAGTTATGCCCAAATAAGCACAAATTTGGGGAGTCCGGGCAAAAAAAAATTTACAAAAACTTGAAGTATTTAAAAATAAAAATAAAAATCTCATATATTATATCTTTGTCTACATCTGAAGCTTTGGTTCATTCCATTTGGACTAGTTATGAGAAAGTTATGGACAATCTTGTCTTTTGGGCAATTCAAGCATTTTCTTGAAAAAATAACTTATAAACTTCATTTTTGAATGCAAGTTCAACATTTTTCCAAAAAAATTGTTGGAAAAGGTGAAGTTTGCTTTCTAGATTAATCTCACTGTTGGGATTATTGCATTTCAATTCCATGGCATGGTTATTAGCAATTTAAGTTTTTGTTCAATTTCATACCTTCTTCTACCTAATGTTTATTTTAAGAATGAAAATCAAGTATTTTTTTGTTTACATTTTTTTCCCGAGATTCCCAACTCAACTTCTCACCACAAAAAAATAAAGCTCCAAACTTTGTGGTGCAAAATTTTGAAGTTAAATAAGTTCATAGTTAAATAATCTAGTCATGCAAGGTGCAAAGAACCTTGTATTTTACACTTTGAATGCAAAAATCTTCCAATCTGTGTGATTAAAGTTCTTGAGTTTTGTATGACACATTCTCATACTAGTCTAATACAAGATCCTTTGGTCAAATATGCAAAGAGACCAATTTTCAAACTTTTTTGCTTTTTGCCATAGAAGTGGCAATTTTGAGTGTCTTTTGACAAAATAAAGGCCATGGTCCTTTAGGGGTTAAAAGGGTCTAACATTATGTACTTGCATGGATGAATCATTGCTATATATTGATGGATGCCTTGTGCAAACAAGGGTGTTGATTTTCTAGAAGTGAAAAGTTTTCAAAGAATATTTTGTATTTTGTATTTTGTATTTTGTTATATTTATATAGTGAAAGGTAATACATCAATCACTTATGTCATGAAAAGAGTTGAAAACTTACCAACCATGTTTTTCCTTACATGATAAGATTGTAAAGTTAGAAGACCTTCAATTTAGTATACAATTTGAATTATTAGAAGTCTCATTTCTCTAATGTCTATAGTAGTGCTATTGTTGTAAGTTGTACAATACTTGATTTGAGTATGAATAATGTCATAGAGACAAAGTCAAGTTGTATGTAATTATTATCTTGCACTATAAGAAAAGTGTGCAAAAATGATTGGTTCTCAACAATTAAAAATGTATATAATGATTATTAAATGACTCAATTACAATTATAATCATTCACTAGTAGAAAATGGTAACAAATGACTAAGTGGCAACAACCAAACCACTGACTATACAACAACTAAAAAATGACTCAATTTCACTTGTATAATTATGATTTAGTTGCTATCACTTAGTCATTTAGGACTTGTTTTTCTTCTTATGATTGGAAACATTTATTGTCATTATGGAATAATCATTTAGAACACGTTTTTGTTGTAGTACTAGTAGTTGTAACTTTAAAAAAGATACATTGCATGGTCAAGTTGATCAACTTGTACTCTTTTTATGTATAAATATTAACAAACAAATTTACATTTAAATGTAGATTGGTAACATGATTATTTTTTGCATACCATTTACTTAAGTTATTTCAATGCATTTACCATATTAACATTTTTTGGTTCCTGTTTTTTTCATTGAAATTTTACTTTCTTCATGAGACTTGTACCTGCATCTAACTTTGAACAGACCATATTTATGAGAATTACACTATCTGCATAATGAACTATATTTTAGAATCAACCGTATTTTGGTTCATTAGAGACTAAGGTGGATTAGACATTGGTCACTTCACATACATTGTAAGGTATCAATATTTTGATTCTCAAAAGCATTTTATTTTGCCTCCCTTGATTGCTCATAATATTTGTTCAAATTAGAAAACGTAATGGTTAAATCAATTTTGGTAATTTAAAATGGCTCGAAATTAAATTGAGCATAACCCTACCTAGTAATGGTAGTAGCGTCTCTTTTAACTTCTAAATGCCCAAGGCACCCAATTTGGGTGTTTGCAAAACTTTGAAGACTAATAAAATCCTATCAAATCACTTTTTTTGGTATTTTTTTTTAACACAAGTTTGTTTTGAAGTTTATTTTCAACATCAAAAACCTGATTTAAAAAATGAATATTTATGATTTTTCTACTCAAGATTTTGTACAAGGGTGTCCATTGCAATCTTGAGTTTTCTAGTGTTGGAAGATCTTGAAAATGAGCCTCAAATACACCAGAGCTTGGAGAAAAATCTGCATTAGAAATCCATTAAAAAAAATATAGGAGTAGATTTTGTAAGCCATAAATTGGTAGAGGTTAAAAATGTAATGACATTAAACCTCATATTTTTTTGATGACCAAATTTTTAGATTTGACATGTGTGAAATGAGGATTAGAAAACTTCAAGTCACTTTTTCAGTTTTAACACCCTCAAGTTCAAACGTAATAATCTTTCAAATTATAAGTGAAATTGTTGTGTTTTATTTTTCCATGTAATCTCTAACCTTGGGTAGATCACTCTTTGTATATTTGGGTACCCCCCATGCAACAAGGGGGTAATTTTTAAGGGGCTATTTACCTCCCGGGCATGAATAAAAGGATCCCTTAATTACATAATTTGGGTTATGAACCTATTTAGTGAACTCCTATAATTACTTATAAGACCTAAACACTCCCATTTTTTCCACACTATATTATTTATATTTCAAATGTAGTGGTTAATAACTTTGGACAATTTTTTTTTCTGCAACATCAACATAGAGAACTTAGGCAAAGCCAATTTTCTAGAAATGAACCCTCACACAATGAAATTGAACAACAATGTCCATATGCTCTCTTGCACACACAAAAGCAAAGTCTTTGGAGGCAAAACAGAGTCAGCAACCAAATTTTGTGAAATGGTAAGGTTGGAACCCTAAAATTGTAATGTGCAAATCCTTATAGGTACTACCTGGACAAAAAAATGTCCCTCATTAACCGTTCATCCGAGTGGCTTCAACTTTTCATCCAACACATAGTATACCATGCGCCATACTAAATACCATCGACCGAGCCTGGTATACATAGGATACCTGATGGTACTGTAAAACCAGTAATCAACCCCTACATTACTTTTACAAAAAATTAATGCACTACTATAAATAGATACCTATATTATTTATACTACATTTATCAATTTGAGTGCTCCCTAATTTAGTTGTAAGTTTTTTATAAATTCTATCTCCAATGAATAAATCCTTTGCTATCTTATGTCCACTAGAAGAAAAACATGTCCTAAATGACTGGTTCACAACGACTGCAAATGTCCTAGATGACTATACAATGATTCAATTACAGTAAAATTGAGTCGTTTAGGACATTTGCAGTCGTTGTGAACCAGTTGTTTAGGACAAGATTTCTTCTAGTGGTCACACGTCATTTCTAAAATACGCTAGATCCACCCAGGTCTCTAACATGTCAAGTTTAAATTTGTACGGTTACAGGTTAAAAAAAATTAATAAGATTTATGTAAAAGTTGATTGATTTTTCACTTTCTTGAAAATGCCAAGAAGTTCAGAAATACCTTGGGCATTTAGGGGTTAAAGTCACGGAAGATTATAAGAATATGTTACTCAATATTGTGAACTAAAGACTTCCAAAAGAAATTAGTTTGCACTAGTGCTAATATTCTTTCACTTTTGGAGTCTTTCTCACATGCTCCAGTATCATCCTATGCGCATGAACCTTCTCTAAACTAAGTTACTTGCTTATTGAATTTTCATTTGTGTGACAATTATAAATATTAGCTTAAATCTAGCATCAAAAATGCAATTTATGAGGGATGAGAAGTAAAATTTCATTTCCAAGATTTTTTTATTGAGTAGCCTCAATAAAACAACACCTTTGAAACTAAACCTAGTTCCATACAACAACAACAAAAACAAAACTAAAAATTGCACCGTTTATTACTTAATTTCATTTACTTCTTATCCTAAATCATAAACTTGACCTAAAAATATTACTAATCAATAAAGGTTTCCCAACAAACTACATTAAGATATTCATTGCTTTACTACATAATACATTCGATTTATTTTATGTTTCATTAAGTTCATGATTTTGATTTTTTTTATCACTTTATCAATCACCAGATTTCTTTGTCTCCGTTCGTCTCTGATGAAACTGTCTACAAATTTCCTTGTACACAATTTTGCTTCATTTTATTAAAATCAATCAATACTACAAGGGAGCATTTTTGTCTTGTCAAATAATTTCGGGGAATTCATAATTAGGGATTTTAAAAAATAAATTATAAATAGGGGTGTATTTTGAAAATACTTTATAAATTCCCATAAAATTTTGGTTGGGACATTGGTTAATTTAGATACATCACATTAACTTCCAAAAAACTTAGAGGCCTCTCCACAAATTAAGCCTAAATAATGAGATCTTAATATAGGGATATTTTGAAATTGTGCCCCTATTTTTAATTATTTTGAAACTTTGTTTTTATTTATAGCATTTTTTGTTTTCATGTCCCTATTTGTAATTTCCCTAATAATTTTAGTATGAGTATCTTGAACTAGCATTCGGGGAGATTTTTGAGCTTCCTCGATAAAATTTGGTATTTCCTAGTTTCAAATGACAAGATATTTTATCTATATTTATAAGCTAATACACTATAATTACATTTTTTGGAAAATTGGGCCAATTAATTTTTGGGGTCTTTTTTTGTTTTGTTTCAATTAGCTGACTTTGTATGGTTAGAGCATCATCAATCCAAGACAAGGAATGGGTAATTGCATTTCTCTTGGTGGGGGCTAGTTGTGTGGGAGAATGAGGAACTTTTAGGGCTTTTAATACAATCACAACAACACATAACCATGAGATGGCCTTGCCAAATTAACTTCCTTAGATGGAAAATTTGCTCTTTTCCCAATGCCTTGGGACTGTCATTGCGTTTGCTACTAGAATGACTCGATGCTTGTAGTAGCTTGCAATTTATGGGCAACAACTTACAAGTACTTGCAAACGTCTTGCAAACATCTTGTCCTATGCCTAAATCTACTAAGGGAGTTGCATTAGGGTTGGGAGGATCCGTTTGGTGAAAGAGATTGCAAACTTAGAGCATCTCCACCAGTCTGGGCTCTTTCAAAGTTTTCCATCTATTTTGGCAAGCCCCTTGATCTCCACCCCATGCTCCTCAAAAAAAGTGGCCTTGCACTCCAACATGCCCCATAAATAATCAATTGACGAGTTATCAAGGAATGTAGAGGATAAAGTCCACTAAACTTAAGATAAATAGTGGTTTGAAGGACCCTTGCTAAACAAGGTAGGACAAAGTGTCTTGAGAGGGTTTTGAGAGGAGCCTCAACACTTTTCATGAGCGAGTTGGAATCATTGGTGGAGATGCCCTTAGGGCTGAGAGTGACACAAGAGCAGCCAATTCCCAGTTTCATTCCTAGTGTACGGGTTGATGATGCTCTTAAGGCTTCTCCACCGCGCCCGCTGACCCGGCTCTGCAGCTCTGGCCTGGCAGGGCGCGGGAGCTCACCCTCCCCCACCCAATGTTGCCAACGTCAGGCCGGATTGGTGATTGGGGAGCAAGCACACTGACATTTTCTTTTATTTTGGTCGGCAGGGAGGGAAAATGCCGGGAAAGACACTCAACCATCACGCGACGCGTGTTGGCGAGACATGAGCTTCCTGGATCAATAGTCGAGAGACTGAGCAAGGCAACGGCCCGACGTTCTGACCGGGGTGAGCCGCTCGAGCCACCCCGCTGCCCCGCTAACGTCCGGCCCGGCGGCCGGGGTGGAGATGCTCCTAGCCGGTTCTTCCTGATCATGGCCTGGAACTGGACATTCTGAGACCCGGAACTGCCCAAATTGATACCCGATCCATCCCAGAAGGGCATCAACCCGGGTATGTGCCGTTCCCCCCCGCGTAACCACCGTAGGTGAGAGGGAGTGAGGGACGTGCTCCTAGGGTAAAGCAAAGAACACCATTATCGAAACCAATTGGCATCCTCGACCGATCCTCGTCCCGACCTCCGTTGCGCCTCGTTTGCTGCGTCAAGGCGCCATCGCCACGCCAAACAACCATCAGGCCCCGCAGGAGGAAAGGGTGAAGCGCTGTAGCATCACTACAGTCGAGAAGAGCGCTCGAAGAGAGGCGAAGAGGCGCCGAATAATAGTCGCAGCAGCCCGCCCTTGGCAGGCAAGGCAGGCAGTTGAGGAAGGTTGGTTGTGATTGGACACCTCGGGAAGGGGGCGTGTATGACGGGCGATGATGCGATGCGAGAGAGAGAGAGATACATGGAGATGTACATGTGATTAGAATACGAAATTCTTGTGTTACGGTGGCGGTGTTTGGGACGGAAATGCTGCAGGGTGTGGGAGTTAGGGTTTGTTGTTGTTTGTGCGTTTGTCGCGAGCGAGGCGGGAGATTTTAGGGCGGTGGTCGTGGTGGCGGTGACTTGAGAAGGGCTGGTTGGTTGGTTGGATGGTTTGAAAGGTTTGAAAGGTTTGACTGGCTGGCTTATGGGTGCTTGCTTGTGGTGACTCATGCGTTTGGCTTGCAGCTCATCAGAGGTTTTAGGGTTGGTGGCACAGCATGGCGGGCATAGGAGGGCTTGTGGGAGGAAGTGCTCTCGATGATGAATTGTGAGTGTTGTGGTCCGGGTGACTTCAATTTTTCATGGGCTCCCCTTTATCCCCCCTCTTTGGACGAGTGCCTCTTCTTCTCCTTTTCCCCCTCCCTCGTACTTATTGTGTTGGCACCGTCCTGCTACTCCTCTTTTTTTTTTGGTATAAAAAAAAAAACTGAAGAACTACTACTACTCACTGTCTTGGCGACTTGGACAACATCTGGCTATTCCTTGAAAACTAAAAAAGAAAAAGAAAAAGAAAGAAAATAATTGTTTCTATAGTTCTTGGAGATTTCTTTTTTTCCTGGTTTTTCTTTTTCATCAAGCACGTGTTTTCCTTATTGTCGTCACGGTTGTGCTTTTCAGGAAACGAAGCAATGTCGTCCGCCTCCGGGGACTTCCGTTCAGCGCCTCCGAGTCGGACATCTCTGATTTTTTTAAGGGGCTGGAGATGGGGCCAGATGGGGTAGTTATTTGTGTCAATTTCCAAGGTACGTTTTTTTCTGCGCCTTTTTTGTTTTACAATGGATAAAAATTCCTTAACAGTTATTTTATTTAAGGGAAAGTTTCATGGATATCCCTGAAGTTTGCAATATTTTCATAGATACTCCTGCTTTTTCAGAAATATCACAAATACTCTTGGACCAAAAATTTCAGGTGTTTGTTTTGTTGTGCATGCCACTTTCCCTTCTTCCTTTGTGCGCACGCATAACAAGAAAGAAGTAGTGTGCGCAAGGAAGTGTTATGCATAACAAAACAAATGCCTAATTTTTTTGGTCCAAGGGTATTTGTGATATTTCTGAAAAAGCAGGGGTATCTTATGAAAATTTTGCAAACTTAAGGGTATCCATGAAATCTTCCCTTTTATTTAATGCAAAACATCTTCAATTAATGAGAAAAATCGTTGTTCTCACTGTTGGAAATCATGTGCAGGAAGGTCAACCGGACAAGCATATGTTCAGTTTGCAACTGCTGAACTTGCTAACAAAGCCCTTGATCGCAATCGGTATGCTACAATGACTTCCACTCACTCAGTTCATCCTTTTTCATGGAAATCATTTTTTTGCAAGACCGGTTTTTAAATAACATTGTCCTCGTAATCCAGGCAACATATTGGAAGCCGTTACATCGAGGTTTTCAAAGGCCATCCTGCAGATATGCAGGTAATTGTATATGCACGTTTTTTTGTACTTGCACTGCATTTTTGTTTTTCTGTTTTTTTTGTTTTGTTTTAGTTATGGTAGACTGTCTGTGGATGTCATTGAGTCGAGCATTTTGTTGATAGGGAGCCTTGCGAATGGTGGGCCGAGGAAGTGGGACTGTTACTGGGAGTAGTGCTATTGCTACTGGAGGTATTCTCAACACTGGTATCCCGGGCATGTCTGGTAATCCAGACATGCGCTACACCGGAGTGGTGCGCATGCGGGGCATGCCTTACAGGTCAGCTTAGCCGAGTTATTAATTATCGATGCCCATGGCAATTCAATACGCAATTGAAAGCATCAAATTTTAAACAAACAAACGTTGGTTTTGGAGTCTTATTTGTTGCAAAGGTCTTGGAATTTGATGAAAGTTAACAGAATCTTTTGTTGATCTCGGCATCTGATTGGAGTAACAGTCGCCCTTGAGTCTGAGATCTTGGAGTGGCTTTCTGTTTTTTTTATTGTGAGCAGCTGTACATCAGCAGACATCACAGCTTTCTTCAAAGGAATGCAAGTTGTGGCTGATGGCATCTTCCTTTGTACTCATGCTGATGGGCGTCCGACAGGAGAGGTTAGTGATATTTGAATTGTGAGCATTTCTGTCTACGTTTTTCTATTTCGTTTGTAATTTTTAGAGATCTGGTTTCTAAATCTTTGGTTTGGACTGACAGGCGTTTGTTGAGTTTGCAAATGAAGAAACAGCTGCACGAGCAATGCAGTTACATAGAGAACCGATGGGCTCGGTGAGTGTTTCTCATCCTGCTCTTTCAATGTTGGGATTTTGGTCATATTCTTGTTTTTTTTCATTTTATTGTGAAAACCACCATCTGGACATTATTTGAGGTTTCTTTTTTTCTGTGTTTTATCACAACAGCGTTACGTGGAACTCTTTCGAAGCACAAAAGGGGAAATGATGACAGCCGTGCAGCAGCGAATGTATGGCATGTTTTCTGGTGCTGGAGGCTTTTCTCAGTTTGGTGTTGGCCAGGTAAGAGAAACATGTTGGGGTTTGGTTTTTTTTTGGTGTTTTTTTTAGTGGACACCGATATAATCTGCTGGTGGTTAGAACTGTGAGGTTTACCAGAGGTGAGTTACGTGTAATTGCAGATTCCGGGAATGATGGGAGCTTTCGGAGTTCAGGGTTTGACGGGGATGAATGTAGCAGCCATGCAAGCCGCTGGCTTGGGGAGCATGGCGGGGCTTCAAGGATTATCTGATACATCTGAAAACGTGTGTATCAAGATGCGTGGGCTTCCTTACAATGCTGGTCAGAGAGAGATCATGGATTTCTTCGAAGGGTATAACATCTTGCCAAATGGCATCCATATTGTTATGGGAGCCACAGATCGTCCCACAGGGGAGGCCTTTGTGGAGTTCATCACTTCGGATGAAGCTCAGCGTGCTATGGAGCGCCATCGGCAGAACATCGGCTCACGTTACATAGAGCTCTTTAGAGCCACTAAGAGGTTTGTACTCTCGAGTCCTCAATGTAGAAAATATTTATATTACTTTACATTTCATCTGAATACACCCTTGTGTGGAATCTAGATTGTACGGAGCATATGAAATTGTTACGTAGTCTCTCATACAACTCTGAATTCCTTTTTGTTAATCCTCCATGCGGTTGACCATCTGATAAGTTTTATGTTGAAATCCTGTACAGTGAAATGTTGCTCGCAACCGGAGGATTGTCAAGTTTTGGAATGGCACAACCCATGGACCCAAGTGTACAACTGCTACTTCTCCAGCAGCAGGTATGCTTCTTTGTTTTTAATCCCTCACTGCCTCTACTAAATTTCAGACAAATTGTTGAAGTAACAACATATGATTTACTTCCGACTTTTTGGAAGTGTATTGTCTGATGTAGAAGCTGTTCAGTATGATTGCTTTGAAAATGATCTGAATAGTTGAAACTTGAAAACCAAATGTTGTCGGACTTAGTCAGAATTTTACTAAGTAGGCAGGGTCGGTATGATATGTTGAAAGTCATGTTCTTAGTGGTAAGGTAAGAGGTTCTAAAAGCGTGCGGACTCTAAACTGGTGCACCTCCTCAAACGTACTCTGTTTGTACATGTTGTTTTTCATAGCCCTTCAACAATGTACAGGGAAGGTACATTTGAGGAGGTGCACCATTTTAGAGCCCTATGGTCTTTCCACTTCAAAATTTCATAACTAATTCCACAAAGCTCCAAATAATATGAAACAACTTGAGTTAGATGCCAATTCCTCTTGTCTTTGAAGGAAAACTCACTGAAAAATATTTCAAGAAGTTTCACCTCCCTAAAATTCAGTTACAGCCCTTAGATGCTCCATTCATGAGCCTCCTACCTTAGCTTTTTACTGACAAATACTTCCACACTCATGATCATTTTGGTTTTTTCATTAGCTTGGGACCTTGGTTTTTTGTTTTTTGTTTTTTGCAGGCAGCTGCTGCTGGGGCTTTTGGGATGTCAGGGCTAATGGGCGCCCAGGCTACAACAGGCAGCTGGGCTGATATGCAGAACGCTGCTGCTGCTGCAGCGAGCTTTTACCAACGCCAAGCAGCGGGGTTGACGGGCTCTTCTGGTTCTCCTGTTTCTTCATTCGATCCTTCCTCGTCATCCAAGATCCGGGGACTGCCATACAGAACGTCGGTCAGTAATCTAACCACTGACTTTTTTCCAAAAGCTGAAAACATTTCCCTCATTAAGGTAGGAGGCTCATGAATGGATCACACCTAAGGGCTGAAACTGAGCTTTGGGGAGGTGAAACTTCTTGAAATATTTTTCAGTAAATTTTCCTTCAAGACATGAGAATTGGCATCAAACCCAAGTTGTTTCATATTTTTTGGAGCTTTGTGGAATTAGTTATGAAAATTTGAAGTTGAAAGCTCTAAAATGGATCACCTCCTCAAATGTGCATTGTCTATACCTTGTTGAAGCTTATGAAAAGACATGTGCAACAATAGCACATTTGAGAAGGTGATCCATTTTAGAGCCTGAGCCGAATTAGAGCCTCCTACCTTACACCGACAAAGTTAGTTCTGATAAGTTTTTCTGTCAACGTAATTGATCTACATGGTATAATAATAAATGTCAAATCAAAGTTTAATTCTCTCTAATGTTTGCCAGTGTAAAGTGTAAACTTCAAGTTTGATTAGCATGTTATATTAACATCACACTAATTTTAACCGCTAAGAGTGCTGAGGGATATTGTAGAAATGGTAGGCGAATATAGATTGCGAAAGTGTCACAACCATTATAAACCAATATCACAACTGCAAAAGTACATCTCAATCACTCTTGTATACTTTTGAATACTTTTTGTGTATGAATTGATGAACAACTTTAAATTCCATCTAGGACAATGAAATGTGGTGCGGGCTTTGTTAGGGGTATGAATTTATTGTGCTAATCTTGTTAAAGCTGATTTGAGACTTCTTCTTTCTTTTCATTTTATTTGTTACTTGTATGGTTTTCGTAAATGAACCTTTGCCTTTTTTTAAACTAGGCTTGATTGTTTTCTTTTGTTTTGTTTGTGTGCAGACGTAGTACGCTTGAAGACTAGAAGATGCTGTTCAATTGAGAAGATTCCAGAGTGAGACGGGCGTGAGTGAAAAGGGAATCTATCCTTTTTGCTTGTCGTGCAGGGAATATTCGATGTTCCCATCGCCTAGTGAATGTGCGATTTTTTTTGTGTAGGACTAGAACAAAGTAGGAAGATCAGCTGAGGAACTTTCTTTTCACAGTGCGATACCAGATGTGGATATCACAGGTTTCTAATTTAAAGGTAAATGTGGATTTGGCTCCCATCCTTTTGTTTTTTGTGGCGGTGGTGGTTGTCGTTGTCTTGGTCAGGGACTTTTTTTCTTATTGGAAATATCATTGAATTAACATCATTGGTTTTTAAGGTACTGTGCTTGAAATTGAGAAGCAACACTTTTAACCATTTAACCCCTCACCGCCCATGGTAGTTTGGAGTTTCTTAGAATTTGTTTGAAACTGAACAAAATGTCAGCTTTTTGATCAATCTTATCAAATTTCTGTGAAGTGCAACTGTACAAATTCAATTTGTTTGAAAGTGAACAAAATGTCAGCTTTTTGATCAATCTTATAAAATTTCTGTGAAGTGCAATTGTACAAATTCAAAGTACACATGTTATATTCAAAGTACACATGTTATAGATCACATAGGACAAGAAATCACAACAATATCATTTATGGATCGAAAGATTATAATGTTTGATCATGGTGTTAAAACTGCAAAAGTGATTTGAAGTCTTTTAATCCTCTTTTTGCATCTCAAAACTTAAAATTGAGGGTATCAAAAAAATATGGGTATATAAAGTATAACATGCATAACCCCAAATCAATTTACGGCTTCTCAAAATCTCTTCTATAATTTTTTAAATTGAATTTTTAATGTGATTTTTTCTCCAAGTTCTATTGTACTTGAGGCTCATTTCTAAGAGCCCTCAATACTAGAAAGTGAAGATTTGCAATGGACACCCTTGCACAAAATCTTGAATAGACAAATTACTTTAATTCATTTTCAAAATCAAACTCTTGATGCTAAAACTAGACTTCAATATGAATTTAAAAATAATAATAATCACTAAAAAAAATCTTGGAGCAAGGTTGCACATCTCTAAATAAAATTCAGAGGGGCTCGGTTTGGGCCCCTTTGACGGAGAGGGGTTAAGGGTTGCCTTGTCTTTTCATGGGCTTTCTGAGATAGGAAGAAGATGTTTTGTCTAATTTCTAGACTAAAAGAAATAGATGCCAAATGTCACACAATTTTCTATGTATTTTTTGAAGCATTATTGAATTTGTGTTGATGAATTTTCAAAGCTTTCCATAGTAGGCACCTCTTTGTACCTGTGACTTGCAAGTCTCCCAAAATCTGTTCACTTGCAATTTGTAAAGAGGTGAGGTGAAACAAGGAGTATGATAGGCTTTTGCAATAGAATACATAGGTTTTTGCAATAGAATACATTTTTTTCTCTCCACTCATTGGTTAACCCTTAAAGGACCGAGCTACTATAATATATATGATGTACACCGATGTACAATTGGCATTTGCTACCAATAAAAAGTTTTAATTTGGGATCTTGACTATCTCATTAGATCAACATTGATCTATATTTCAACGTCTTTGTTAATCTCAAATGTAATAAAGGTGTGGATGCACTCCAAATACAAGAAAAATACTCTATATTTTACTAGTCACAAAGGGTTGCTTGGTCATTCAAGGGTTAAACAACTAAGAGCCAGTTTCCATGGGGCAACCGGAGGGGTCTAGGCTCCGGTGAAGTTGAAGTTGACCTACGCGGCTTTCTCTTTGGACCCTTGCCTGGAGGATCTTCTCTAAACTCTTCTTCGTGTGGGGATTTCAGAAAATTTGATGTGCGCTGCCTAGAGCTTGGATGGGCCTCCAGTTCCGGCCTTCCATGGAAACTGGCTCTAAGAGGTCTTTTGCGACTAATACAATACAGGGTATTTTTCTTGTGTTTGAAATGGATCCACACCTCTACTACATTTGAGACCAACAAAGAAGTTGGAGAATAGATCAATGCAGATCTAGTGAAATACTTGAGATACCAAATTAAAATTTCTTACTGGTAGCAAATGGCAATTATACATCAATGTATATACTATGCCCTATGGTCATTTAAGGGTTAAAGAGGGTTCATGCAAGGACCATTCCATATTCATTCTTGAGTTGGTTGTTGTAGGGATGTTTTACATGTAAACATTGTGGCATGTTGGAGGGGTAAGTTCACACTTTGTCCCAAATCTCATTTTTGCAAGTCTAACCTCAATGCAAGATTGTCCTTTGTTGGGTTATTAACCCCTAAATGCCCAAGCAACCAGATTTGGGTTGCAACAAAACTTTGAAGATGAATAAAACCTTATCAAATCACTATTTTCAGTATTTTTTTTTCAAAGTAAGTTGGTTTTGAAGTCTATTTTCAAAGTCAAAAATCTGATTTTGAAAATGAAAATTGATGATTTTTCTACTCATGAATTTGTACAACGGTATCCACTCCAATCTTGATTTTTCTAATGTTGGAAGATCTTAAAAGTGGGCCTCAAATACACTAGAGCTTAGAGAAAAAATCACATTAGAAACCCATTTAAAATATATATAGAAGTAGATTTTGAAAGTCATAAATTGATTAAAGTTAAACATGTAATGACCTTAAACCTCAAATTTATTGGAAACCAACTTTTTAGATTTGACATGTGAAATGAGGATTAGGAAATTATAAGTCACATTTGCAATTTTAACACCCTCATGTTCAAATATTATAATCTTTCAAACTATAAGTGACATTGTTGTGTTTTCTTTTCCCATGTAATCTCTAACACATTCAGTTTAAATTTGTACGGTTACAATTGAACTTGATGAATTTTTGAAAATGTTGATTGATTATTTTTTTTAATGGAAATTCCAAGACACTCAAATAGGGCTTGGGCATTTAGGGGTTAACCCCTAAATGCCAGGGGGCCACCATGCTTGCCCATTCTATAGTGTTTCACAATGAACAATGTTATCTATAGTGGTGCCCACCCATTAAGGTATTAGTTTTGAAAGTTGCAAAAGTCAACAGTGTACGGTGCCCTCATGACAAAAAGGGCACCCTAGGACCTAACATCATAATTTTGAATATTCTCACAATTTGGGTAACTTATAAAAATGAGTGCATTTAATAGGGTAAATTTTTACCTCTTACAATGAACCATGTGTATGATCACTTTCAAAAAGAAATCAAATAAAAAATTGCTTTGTTTTGCCCCATAGTATTTTTTTTTAGGGAAATATCATATATACCCCTATAGTTTACAATATTTTTATGGATATCCCTAAAGTTTGCAATATTTTCATAGATACCCTTGCTTTTTCAAAAATTACACAAATACCCTTAGACCAAAATATTCAAGTGTTTGTTTTGTTGTGCATGCCACTTCCCTTCTTCCTTTATGCGCATGCACAACAAGAAAGTAATAATGTGCGTACAAAGGAAGAAGAGAAATGACATGCACAACAAAAATAAACACCTAAAATTTTTGGTCCAAAGATATTTGTGTAATTTCTGAAAAAGCAAAGGTATCTATGAAAATATTGTAAATTTCAAAGGTATCCATGAAAATTTCCCTCTTCTTTATGCCTAGAGGACAAAATTGTCCCCTTTGGCGATTATGGGGGACAAACATGAGTACTGAATAAAACCATGAGTATCATTTCATGCAAATAAATTGGTGAGACCTGAACAACCCAAACCTTGAGCACAGTCCTCAACATTTACATTTGACGAGTCAGCTAATTAAATTCTGAGATTTCAATGGGATGTGGGACTCTGAACAGCCACAGCACCCAAAAGCTCAAGTTATGAATCAATCGCAATTTAAGTTCTTATTCTTTTTCTTAGATTTTTCTGTAATCTACAGCTTTAATATAAAATATTGACAAAATTAATATAAAATATTGACAAAATTAGTGTGTAGGTAATCAAGTGCTTCATTTTTTAATATTAGGTGTAGAAATTTGAAGGTGTATAAAAAAAGAATTTGAAAAGCATGTTAGATTTTAAGTACTTATAAAGTTACTTCAAATCCACTATCAACCTGCCACCAAATAGAAGATGCTTGTTTAACCCCTGAACGTCCTTGAGGACCAAAATGGTTTCACATGATTTCACATGATTGTTTGAGGTATTGGATCTAAATTTTTGTCTTTGTCGTAAATTATAATTATCAAAGTACTCAAGTGGTCCATGCAAGTGGAGTAATGGCAAGGTAACTCAAATGTTATACAGGTGTCTCAAGAGTCTTAGTTGCGTGAAACACCATACAGGCATGGTGGCAAGCAATGTCTTACAAGTTACGACTAATCAATACTCATTGCAAGCTTTGCATGTGCTTTGTGGTAGCAAAAAATTCACTAGCAAGGGTTCAAGAATGTTTAGGCAACCCTCACCAATTGTGCCGGTCATTGTTTTCTGCACAATAGCAAATTGAAACCCTAAAACTTAACATACAAAGAAGTAGAATCTTCAATAATTTGCAAGTGTGTGCATTCACATCTAATCTTGCTATTCAAATTTTTTGAGATGAATCACAGTCTTATAGAATTTCTGTAAAAATCATTAAAAAAAACTACTTGCCAAAAATGAGATTTTGTCATCACAAGTTGTTTGATCAAATGTTATAATCTCCCATCTCCCAAGGTCATTTGTTTCCAAAATTTGCAAGCCAGTTTCTAAGTAGGTGTTCCACTATCTTCAATGGTCACAATTTGTGGATCACTTGATTGACTAAGATACAATGCATCAAAGTTATAGGTCTCCCAAAACCCTAATTTTGATGAAAACACCATGGGTGCTCAAAGGTTAAAATGAAGCACTTTCAACTTCTAAAGAGTGATCCTATGTTAAAAAAAAAGTGTTTGTTAACCCCTAAATTCCTAAGGCCCTTTTTGAGCTTCTAGGAATTTGTTCTAAATTGAACAAAAAGATAACATTTTGATTAGTCATAGCATTTTTTAATAGATTGTAATCGTAAAGATTCAAACTAAATTAGGGGTCAAATAAGAAAAGAAAACACAACAATATCAATTATGGATTGAAAGACTATTGTAGGTTGAGAGCAAATTCGGCATAAAATAATTCCTCAAAATTTTGCCCAATTATTCCATAAATTATTCTTCAAAAATGCCCAATGTCAAACAGATCAAAAAATTGAAATGCCAAATATTATAAAAGACATTAAGCTTAACTAACAATGGAAGTTTAAGGTTGATTCCAAGAGGGCTCAATCTACTGCAAATTTTATACCAAGGGCTAATTTTAGAAGGTGGAAGATGCTTAGAAAAAGGCTTAATTCTACTAGAAAATTTGGTTGAATACCAAATAATAACTTTTTCTAAAAGTGCCCAATCTTGTTTAATTACAAATGCAAATGCCAAATTTGTTTTTTCTCAAAAAATAATTGATTTGGCACTGACATGTTGAATTTGCTCTCAACCTACAGTATAATGTTTGATCATAAGGGTGTTAAAATTGCAAAAAATGGCTTGAAGTCTTTTATTCCACTTTTCACATGTTGAATTTAAAAAATTGGTAACCAAAAAAAATTACATAACATACATAACTCTAATCAACTTACAACTTTTCAAAATCTATTCTATAATTTTTCTAAACAAATTTGTAATGTAGAATTTTCTCCAAGATCTAGTGAGTTTGAGGCTCATTTCCAAGAGCTCTCAACACTACGGAAAGTCAAGATTGCAATGGCCCTTGCATAAAATCTTGAATAGAATAATCTTAATCAATCATTTTCAAAATTGGACTTTTGATGCTAAAACCAAACTTCTAAAAGAATATTTCATAAATACAAACTATTAGAAATAGCCACTGAGTTAGGTTTTATTGAACTTCATAGTATTGTTGACACCAAAACTTGGTGCCTTAGGCAATTAGGGGTTAATGTTAGGGGCTAATGTTGATGACGTTTATGTTCAAAAAATAGGGGTAGAATTGTACACCTCAAATTGTAATATGTTGTATTCCTCTTCCTCAACTTTGAGTGAATGTAGTTGGTTTTGAATTTGGTGAGGAATTTATTGTGTGGGAAGAGCATGAGGGAAAAGATACAAGTGAAGAATGAATCTTTTTGGTCAACTCTGTAATTCAAATATGCTCACATTTCGTTATTGAAAACAAGAAACTATCAGATTTTATGCCAAATCGTTCAACTAGGCAACTTTTTAACAATTGAGAGAAAGAAAGTTCCATGACATGAACCATGAGAGCACTAGTCACCCGCTGCTTCTGCTTTTTTCGCTTCCTTCATTTTTCGAACAATCTCATGAGCTGTGTTGAAAACTCCGTTGGTGGCCTTGTTACATACAAAACAAAGTTTGTTTCTTGAATGATGCTGCACATAATCACAAAAAAAACTACAATTGTTACTTTTGTTGCAACAAAATGTTGAAACCATCCAGCTTAGCTTAGCTTCTCAATCCACGCCGTCTTATCTGTTGAAATCACGACTAACAGCATCTGATAACTAATAGCATCTGATAAGAGAAAAATGAATTTAAAAGGAAAAGAGAAACATACCTTCAAAGCACAATGTTCACAAAAATAGTGCTTGCATTGAGTAACTACAGGATCGGTGAAGGGCTCGCGACAAATAAAACAAGCAAACGGAAGTTCATCTTCATCATCACTGTCATCCCCGGCTCCTTCGCCCTCTTCCTTATCAGCTTCTCCTCTAGCAAGTCGTTGTTTTCTAGCCTTTTCTTCTTGGTCCCATTCTCTCTCCATTTGCCATCCTGTCATTGCAATCAAAAAGTAAAGCTTAATACACCGCACGAAGTAACACATTACTTGATAGAAGCAAAAAATACAGTGTTTGATATCAAAAAATATAGCTTAATACAGCTCACGAAGTAACACATTACTTGATAGAAGCAAAGAATACAGTGTTTGGTATCACAACCACTTCCACTCAAAAATCTTTAATTTTTACAACCCGAGAGTTCCAAGCTTTTTTCACTACGACATAGTTTGAATTTGAATAAAGAGAGTTACTACATTCAAGGGTAGTGTGGCAAGTGTGTGCAGGATATTCTACGATGTCGTTTCTAAAAAGTTTTATAATAAAGATGTTAACCAGTGATCCCACATATGATTTTCAGTTTTAGCTCAACCGGCTAAAAAACACTGCTAAAAAGCTAAAATTTTCAAATTCAACACTCTAAAGTTCAAAGGCTTTCAGATGCATAGATATTTTGGTAGCGATCAGTGATCCCAAATATGATTTTCACTTTTTGCACAAGTGGCTAAAAACACTACTAAAAATCTAAAATTTTCAAATTTAACACTGGAAAGTTTACATTTTTTTAGCTGAATGAAATTTTTTGTTAGCAATCCTGCTAAATTTAGCCAGTATGAAGAAAGCTGGTACTAGCCATCCTGCGAGATTCAGCCAGTTTAAAGATCGCTGATGTTGACTGAATAGATAACTAAACCCTAATCCAAAAATTTCACTGATATGTAACTGATACAGACCAAAAGCACTGTATCCGGAAACCCTAAAACAGGCACTCAAAGACAAGGTAACAACAAAGATTGTTGGAAGGAGAAATAACAAGAATTAGATAACGACTAAGATTGTCCGAAGGAGAAATAAACAAGAATCATAGCAGCAGTAGTCTCGACAAGGATTAATAGGTACCAGATTTGTAATCTCCGCGGTCGTGCATGAACTTGCAAGAATCACCGTACCCGCAGTATCCAGTTTCCTTGTAATCTTTGCAAATATCTGGTTGATAATCAAACCTCACAGTCATCCGAATATGCGCCGAGGCTCGCAACGGTCCATGCGCACCGCCTGCTTTCTCCCTCGAAATGGTGTGCTCTTGTCGAAACCCCGCTTTGTGATCCACATATCCATTAATTCCTTTGTACACCTTGCTACTACTACTTGACTCCCCGCCACCACCACCCTTGATGGCTTCACTGGCTTGCTTCAACACTCTCTCTCGAATGGCTCGATTGTCCCTGTCGAACGCTGTTTCAATCTCGGATACGGCCGTAGCTCGGCTGTCGTCTTGCGTCTGCACCTGCCGCGTGGACTCGTACACAAACACATCCCGAGTACGCTCAGGCTCCTCTTGCAAATCCCTCTCTGCTTTCGTGCCAGAGCTAAACCCTAATCGTCCATCGGCCTTCCTCGGAACCTTGTTGCCCTTGCTTGCAACTGCGCTCTGATCGTCGGCGTCGTCGTTGTCGTCGTCGACCGTGGGCCGCTTTCGTATGTTTTTGTTCCGGTTCGGCTTCTTGAAGATCGATGAACCCTCGAGGGGCTCCATCTTCACACAGCAAGCTCCTTTTTAAAAAAAAAATGGAATAACGACGTGAGAATTCACAACTACAACTGCGGCTGCGGCACCGCGTCTGTAAGATCAAATAACGCCTCCAACTCCTGCCGTCAAAGCTCAAATCCTTCAAATCGAATCGTACACCGATCACTCTAATTCGTGCCGTCCCAGCTCAAGAGCTTCAAATCGTATCGTATACCGATGACACTCCTTAAGTAGCCGCCAGAACTATTCGAATGTCAATAATCAGCCTTGCACGAATTGCAAACACACGCTAATTGAGAACAGATAAAGCTCTCGCGTGAACAACTACAGGCACACCACCGGCGATATTCTTAGGGACGATAGGAATTCTATTCTTTGAAAAGATGATTACGATGCAAGACGCTAACGCTCAATAATGCTTTTACTGCGTCCAACGGCTTCGTTCCAATGCGCTCGAACTAAGATAAGACACGAGCAAACCCTGAGAAGAGTGCGGAGCGAGCACCTGGACAAAAGAAAAGCAGGAATGGCCGCAGAATAGGCAGAGTTGGAAGCGAGTTGGCCAACAGCGCTTCGTTATACGGCGGAGGAGCAGCGGGGAAATGTAAACTGTGAGAGAAAAGGACTATCGAGCGGGGAAGAGCGATGAGGGAAGCTGGTGCGGATACCGCAATGGCAGCGGAGAGCAAATTAGGGTTTCGGGGGAAAGGAAGGGGACAGAGAAAGACAGCATCGACAGGTGGTTTGGTTGGCGAGGGAGAAGGTGACGTGGCCAAGGGAATCTCTTTTCTTCGGGCTTACACTTTAAAATATGCCCAGGGTTTAATTTTTGTTTTCGCCGGGGTAGAGCAACCCGCACCCCAGAATGCAGGCAGGTAGGGAAATTTTAGCTGCAATTGGAACAAATGAATGATCTACGGTCCAAAAAATTACTAATAATTGGATCATGTTCTAGGAAGAATTTGGCAATTTCATCCAACTTTTCACACAAAAATCTTAGTGTACCAATAGCCACCTGAGATTTGAGGTAAGATTTAGGCAAAAATTCACCAACTTATTAAACGCTAAATATGCCCCCTATTTTTGGGAATTCCCAAAGTTACTAAATTTATTGAACCGTAAAAGTAATTTTTTTCAATAACTTATGGTGTCCCTGAAAACTAAACATATTGGGGTTGTTGTTGTGGAGAGAGTTTTGTGTTGGGAACACAGAGGGTTTTATTTCACAAAAAGTTTGATTAAGAAAAATGAATAATAAATAATAACAAAAAAAAAGTCTCTCAACTTATATATATATATATATATATATATATATATATACATATATATATATATACATATATATATATATACATATATATCTATTTATTGTAGTTTACTTTTACTTTATCTTTTATTTTTCCTTTGTTTTTTTCTTCTAATTATACTTAACCCCCTAAAGGACCGTGGAGCCCACTTTGGGCTTTTTGGATATTTGGGCAAGCATTTTCTACGTGAATATTTGAGATGAGAGCAGTTGTAATATTTCTAGCTAAATTTTGCAAAATTTCCAGCTCAACTTTGATTGTGCTAAAAGTGTATTGTAAAAAAACAAAAACAAAAAACAAAAATAATCAAAATCTCAAGAAGTCTAACCGCTTGTGAGATGAGGTGTAATTTGAGGTGTGACCTAGTAGCTAATGAGATCTTAGATCCAGACAACTTGAGTAGCTAGGAACCACATATAATTTTCCCCCACTTCGCATTCAAGCTATAAGTTGGGTGCTGCTTCGCCTTTGGTAGAATCAAAAGGGTAAAATGTAGGTACCCATTTTGGTAACTCTTGATAGCAATTGCAATAATTGTCAACTTCATCAAAATTGCAACTTTATTGGGCCTTGTTGCTTGATGAGTTTCTGCCCTATTTGCTCTGCAAAAGCAAGGGAATTGTAAATTTGACATCATATCATTTATATACACAAACATTGGAGATGTGAGATGAAATTGACCCTTGGAGAACTATTGGTGTTTAGAAGCTATTATTTGCTTGACAAATTTACTCTTGCTTCCATTTTTGTTGTATTGCCATTGTAGAGCTATGTATTTTCAATTTGCATTGTTAGTTTATACTTTGCAAATGTCCACGTTTAGCATGATAACCAACAAAACAAAACAACTATGGAAGATTGATTTTAAACATCACCAATTCACATAGTTGGAGAATACATATTAAAAACTTGTTACCATTTATATCTCAATAAGTTGCAAGACATGTAGCTGAAAGTTTCTAGCCAAGGAAAATTTTATAGGCAAAATACTAAACAAATAGACAAACTATTGCAACTTGCCCTCTACATAATACAAGGTAGGTAGCAAAATTTTTGACCTACAATCCACAATTTTAGCAAGTGAAGCTAAAAATGAAAAATGAATTTATGAGGACTAGATGAGAGTATGAAAATAAGGGTGTATGTGTTCATATTGAAAAGCTTGCATTCCTTCCAGAAAAGTTGGAATTGAATAAATTTTGAGTCAGATATGGTACCATATGTGATTTATTTGTCAAGCATCTTTAAATAAAATCAAAAACAAAGAGATTGGGAAAGATGTTGCCCACAGAGTGTTCAAAAGCACTTTATAATGGCTTGGTCACTAGGCAAAATATGCAGTCAATTGTCCTTGACTATGTGATAACTTCTATTTTACTGTATATTTTGAGGAAGAAATTCCTTTGGCAAGTACTCTACATGATGTTTTAGGTTTATACAAAACAAATTTTGCAATTGAGATTTATTACTATGAGAACCTCTTTAGCAAAGTTTTCTTAGTGTAATGACAATTTCACAAAAGTAGTTCCCACTTCCAAAAAAACTCCACTATGTTTTAAGCTTTGGATGATCATGAAATTGTGAGGCATATAGCCAACTTCATGTTCTACAAGAAATTCAAATTGCACAAAAATTTCATATAGTGGAAGACATTATTTTGGATGACCAAAATAAGAATTGACATTCTAGAGAAGCTTCAAAAAAAGGTTTTGATCCTACTTTGAGTGTTATTATCTAATAACTTATGCCCTTACAAAATTTGAAATTTTGAGAAGGTGCACATAAGTGAGTGAAAAATTAGATCTTACAATTGAATTATTGAAAATGTTTAAAATTTGATCCACTAATTGTTTTATTGGGAGAGATTAGTTTCAAGTCATTTGAGCATGTAAACACAAAGGAATTTTAGGGGTAACCTTTTACTTAATTGTATTAATATGATTTTAACTAGTTTTTACTATATATATTGTGGTACTATATGCCACAGTTTCACATTATGGCCAACCAAATAGAGAGGCCATGGGATTGAATGACCAAATTTTCTTTAGAGGTCAAAGAAATAGGTTGAAAATAGGTAATAAAATCATTATTCAACAAGAATTTGGTGGACATATGCGACTCACTGATATAAAATTTAGAATGACAACAAGAAAAAATTCAAATGGATTTTATAATTAAATTAGTGAATAATCCTATGAAATTTTTGAATTGTGACCATTATGAAGTTTAATTGATGAAGGTTCATGTCTAACTTTTGAAAAAGAACTGTTTCTTTGTCATTTTAGCATTTATAGTCTAATCTTATTATATAAAAATAATACAAAAATAGCAAAAATTGAATGAACTCCAATTCTATATGTTCGACATAATTATTAGTGTTGTCCTGGTTGTTAAAAAGGCAATTGCTAAAAATACAATGGATTTGTTAAAGCCAACTGCCAACTTTAATAGAATGATATAAATCGTAATACAAAATGACAAATGATTCAAGAAATTTGGATTTTTTTTTATAGATTTTACAACCTACAATATAATTCTATTTTTGTATTTGGGGAAATTTGTCACGTTAGGATAAGGAAATGTTGGCTTTGAAGAAGAAACAAATATGGAGAAGATGTGATAAATTTTTGAACACTAGTGATTAATTTAGCACACAAATTAATTTGTAAAAAGAAATGCCTTCTTTTTAAATATATTGATCATTTCAAAAATTAATGTTTTAATGTTTAACTCCTAAATGCTTGAGGGTATTTTTCTTTGCATTCTAGAAGTTTTTGAATTGTAATTGTATTATCATAATTAATCATTGAAACAAGATTGTTACCATAAGATCTTGAACTTCAAGGTTTTTAAATGGTGTTGCCAAAAATAATCCAAGACAACCACATGGATATTAAGATATTTGTGACTAAATGTGGATATGTATGAAATTTTTTGGTTCTTTTGGAGCGGCTCAAAACCTCTAATGTAAAAATGGTAACTTTTGTGTACAAATTTGGGGAATAGCCATGATGACTTAGTGCTTACTGTTGTTACTTCAAAATTGATGACTCCCAAATCCATGATCACCATTTCACAAGTGAGCTTGCATTACAACAATCAAAGAGCTACCACTTAACATAAAGAAAAAATTAGTTCCAATTGTTGGCCTAAAATCATTATGAACAAAGAGGATTCAAGGGTGAATGAATTTTGATTTGTATCACAAAGGCATTCCAAGTGAAATTAGCCCAAAAACACAATTGGGTTGTATTAGATGATAAGTTTTCAATAGAAGGGCCCCTTAGGAGAGATCAAGACTTTGTTCTCAACTTCCTACCCATTTTTCCATTGTGGCAGCTTGTTACAAGCTTTTTAGTGACACTATTCATCACACAGTTCAATGCACAATAGGCTTGCAATTTAGCTTCCACTAAAAATATTTGGAATGAAATTTAGTACAAAAGACATCAAAATTGAACATCAAAGCTAACTTTAGACCGCATTTCTCAAAAAACAAAAAGTTAAAAAAATCACATCTTTGCCTTCATTAAAGTTTCAAAATTTATTAAATACCCAAAATTTGATGCATTGAGCATAAGGGGTTAAAAAACAAAAGGTTATGTAAAACCTATTCAAGAATATAAAATGAAACCTTTGTAATAGTCAAAATCATTGGTTAATAAGAAATTCAGCGCCTGAAAACCCAACTTGTCATTTTTTGCACTTAGATTTGTGATCATACACTTGGCCTCCATGGCTAGTAGAAACACAAATACAACCTAAATTCTCTCTTAGGTGGGCCGCAAATGCAACAACAACATTAGATGCAAAAACAACAAAAGCCAAAAAAAGAACTCAAATGTTTTCCAAAAATTTGCATACGTTTGTGCAAATTTTTTTTAGCACAAAGTCAATTGCGGTTATAAAAAATGTACGGTACCTATGTCATTCAAACACAAATAACATTACCATCTTTACATTGACATATGAATTCTTTTATTAAAAAATTGAACTTCGTTATATATATTTTTTATCTTATTAAAAACTCATTCCAAGTTCACATGCTTGAATACACATATTTTCTCTTTAATTTTATCCAAAAAATAAACACAAATCAAAAAGAATTTATACCAACAACATTCAACACAATTTGAAGTACTTGTAACTAACAAGCTAAACCATTTTATTGTCAAATCTCATGTTTTTATTGTATCAATAACGTCATAATATATTTTAATAAAGTATTGACCTTTTGAAAATTTCAACTAATATTTCACAAGATGCTATTGGTCTCCAAATCTCTTTCATTCATTCTTATTTTGCATCTTTTATAATGGATGATCCTTTTACTAAATTTGTTAATGAGAATTGCATTGTGATATAAATTTGGATGCATTTTGATAATTAAAAAATGTAACATGAAATAAAGGGGAAATTACAAATAGGGGCACAAAAATGAAAGATATTACAAATAGGGGCACACTTTCAAAATAATTACAAATAGGGGCACAATTTTTTTTGTTGTAAAGTCTAGTATAACTTTGGTTTGGACATTGGTTGATTTAGATACATCACATTAAATGTTAGCCAACTTCCAAAAACTTGAAAAGCCTCTCCAAATCAAGCATAAGTAAGGAAACTTTCGTGAAGGGGTCTTGGAATTGTGCCCCTATTTGTAATTATTCTGAAACTGTGCCCCTATTTGTAATATTTTTCATTTTTGTGCCCCTATTTGTAATTTCCCCTAAATAAAATGGCATTCATTAAAATGAAATTACTACATTACTACATTATCATTGCTAATTTCATTCACAAAGTACATTTTATTTTTAGTTTTTTAATCATTTCACCACTAAGAATGATTTTCATCCATTTGGAGTTATGTTAGTTTGTACAAGTGATATGCTCTATAAGTCCATTTGCTAAATTTTCAAATGACCTAAATATATCTTGATGCAACTTCTAAGAGCAATACATTAAATTGTGCTATTTCAAATCACACAACTTGTAACACCTAGCATAAATGGTATGTATGATGTCTTTCCTTGCCTTCATTTTAATGGAAAAATCTTATTGATTTCAATTTAGAATTAGATTAATTTCAATACCTTGAAAAATAGCATCCAATTAAAAAATGTTTAAATATGTAATAGAAATAAATTATGCAAAGTTCTTCTCTAACAACATATAAATCATTATTTGGAATGTTGGATCAATAGGCAAGTGAATCCAAAAAGGAAGCTTTTCGAAAATATTTAGAAGCAAGTGGTGTTTTAGAAGCTTTGACAAAAGGCAGTGCATCCTACTCTTGAACTTTGTGAGATATCAAGTCATTCTCTATTGTATACAATTTTAAAGCCATTTGTTTTGAATTTTGATACACTTTGTACATTAAAATGAGAGTCAAAATTTAATATTTTATTTCATTTTAGCTGATTTTTTTAAGATAATCTTTTGTAATCTTACTTTTAAAACCCAATTTTATAAATCGGAGATCTTCTTCCTTATACAAAGCTTGTCTTCAGGAATTTGCAATATAACCCTGTACTAGAATGATCATAAATTGATTTGTCTGGTTTGTAAATGTTTGAAAACATTAACATCCATTATGCATAATCTGATTGACATTAACCAATATTGAATACTAAATTTCAATTGTTTTATCTAATTTAGAAAAACAACATTTTCTAAACATGTTAAAATATTGTATATCACAATTCCAAAATATGTAAGGTTACTTGGCATTTAATCATTTAATGCTTAATATATTTATTGTCATGTTCTTGTTTGCATTCTCAATGACAATTTTTGTTTTTTAAGAGTTTTAATACTACACAACTATTTCAGTGTTTGTTACATAAAATTTCAAATCAAACGTAAAATATTAAAGTAACTTCTAGTACTGAGTTTTCATGTTTTTGGATTGTAGTGTTGGTTGCATTATATGAAGAAAAAGACAAACCACCAATAGCTTTAGAGTAAGTCTATTTTTATTTGATAAAAACATATTTCAACACACAAGCTTAATATAATTTTTTATTATGTAAAAAATTCTTCACATTCAAAATAAAACATTCTCTAAAACAGTTTAAAATATAAGGTTTTAAAGGAATTTCAAATTGAATATAAAGGTTAACATATACTTGAATGATGTCAGTTCTTATATGTGTTTGTTATTGAAATCAATATTTTTAACAAACTTTTTGAAAAGAGCACATTCTAATAGTGAGAAATTTTCATATTTTACGTTGTTAAATTTTTATAGATTCATAAGACATGCTTTAGGAGGTCCAACAATTGCTGAACATGAAAAATTACAAGAAGACATAAAAGAATTGCAAGGAAAATACAATCTTCTTTTGACACAACATGAAGAAGCTTGTAGACAAGTATTGCTTTTTAAAACTATCAACTTATTCTTCATTATTTGATGTTTTGAATACAACCATATAATGATAATGAGCAAACAAAAAAAATAAAATGAATAGATCAGTTTATTTTTGGATTGCAGTACATTTAACTTTGTCACCTTTAAAAATTGGTAAATAGTACGTTTTAAACCATGTATCATCAAAGTTTAATGCATGTGTTTTTAAAAGCAAATAAACACAAAAACTTAATTATCAATGGCATGTGGTTTATTGTGTGCTGATATCAATTGTTAGAATATGCATTAGTTTTTTTGGAGTTGTTATTGAAACTACACAAACTAATTATAATATAATTTAAAACCTTATTACAATGTTAAATTTTGTCAAAATCATATGTTTTTAATACTAAAACATTATTTTTTATTTCAATTAAGATCTGATGAACTTGATTATTTGTGTACACAGCTTCAATTGCTTCAACCTCCTATGGATGAGGGACCTTGTGGAGATGAATCAAGAAAAAGTACAATTGTACCACCTGCATAAAATCCTACTGAAAATACTATTGTAGCACTTTGCAAGGACACCAACAATATCAATGTGATCATTGAAATTATATAGTCATTTATTTGTGTTGAATAGTAAAATTTAAAGGTAAATTGAATTTTAATACAGTATGTAGTTTTTTGATATGTTAAAAATTTCATCATTAGTTACATCCATGTAATAAACAAGTTTTTGTTAATTGGTTTTGAAATACATGGATGAGAAAATTTGTAATAATGTCATTTGTACTCTTGCTGCTTTAATGTATTATGAACGAGTTTCTAAAAAATATGTGGTCTTTTATATGTTTCAACTTTCAAGAATTCATAAATCTAGGATGTTTTCAACTAATTTCAAATTCTATATTAATTATTAAATATAACAAAATAAAGTTTGGAATATTTTAGAGAAGAAATGGAACATTAAGAAGAAATTGATTTTTTTAAGACCAAACAATTTATAACCAATTTCAAACTCAAGGTTTAACACCATAACATTTCTTTACCAAGGCAACGTAAGGGAGAAGATTTTTGAGGTACAAGAGAGGGACTTTTGAATATTTGCTATATTTTGTTTTTGTAAAGATTGTACTTGTTGATTTGTGTTATTGTCTCCTACATACTTGTTAATTGCCTTTCTCTCTGGTTGCTTGTAATTTGGATTTTGCAAGTTGAATATGCCAAGATGTGTTAAGAGCTGTTCACATGTCTTTTTGGCTTTTCAAAGTTGGCCTTAGAGTTTCAAAGATTGTGGATCTCATATTTGCACAATCCTTGACCAATCAAGCTTATTTTTGGATGTAACAAAGAAAAACTTGGGTTTCTATGAACAAGGATAGAAATAAAACTTCTCTTCTATTTGATTTGTGATTTTAGACTAAATAAGGGTTTTTGAATACATATTCCAAAACCTCCTAATTCATATTCTTAGTGACGGGTTTTTAAAATCCAAAGTTTAAAAACCTAATGTATCAAATGTGACAATAATCTAAGCTTTTCTACTTGGACAACATTTTGGGCAACAATTTTGTTTGAGCAATATATCAAGCTCAATGTTCTAATCATGAGACACTTGATTAAACAACAAGCTCATGTTGTAATCATGAGACAACTCAACATTGTAAGCATGAGACAAGTGAATCAATCAAATAGCATTTAATATCATTCAACATGCTAATCATGGTCATGAGCTAGCCATCATGGGTTAGCACTTGCTAAGCTTATTGTGTACAAAATTTGTGTTCCACATTTCTCTCTTTGCTTTAGCTCTTGAGTGTTGAAGGCATTGTATAGCTTAAAATCCAAAAGAATAAGTCACCAAGTCATTTGTGTAACCAAAAAGTGGTTGAAATTCCTATTTAATTTCCTAGTGCCTTAGTAGTTAATGTCAAATTGATTTTTTAAAACTAAATACATTCACATACTCAAATAAAAAGAAGAGAGATTCTCAAAAAGATGGAGATAAACCTTGCCCATTGGATTGACTCTAGAAATAATTAAGTTAAGGTAATGTGCTTGAATTGCAACCCTCTCACCTAAAGTGTCCTTATAACTAGCTCAAGATTGGATATGAACTATGAAGTGGTTCTTAAATGGATCCTCTTTAGTCATTGAGTGAATAGAAGAAATGGTGTATTCTATTACAAGCGCCAAACATACTCCTTGGTTCCACCTCATCTCTTTACAAGTTACAAGGGGATGGATTTAGAGTCCTACAAGTCACAAATAGGTTTTTTCTACCAAAAAAATTGAAAGTTCATCAACCATTCCATAGTACTTCAAAAAAAATGAAAGAAATTTTGTTACATTTGACATCTATTTTTCTCTTTATCCAAAATTAGACAAAAAAATCAAAAAGTCCGTGAAAAGGCATGCCAATCCTTAATGTGACAATTTTAGAGCATACTTACCTCATAGCTTTAAAAGGATCATAAAAACAAAGGGAAGTGATATGTGCACACTTGAGGTTTGGTATATGCACACCATGGGAGAGATAATTTTAGATATTTACCATAAATTGGAAAATTTGAACTCCAATTTGGATTTAGAGACCTTGATTTAGTCTAAAACCACAAAGAAAGTCACAATTGAACAATGCCTAGTGAAAAAGCTTAACCGCAATATGAGAAAAAACAATGTCTAAATTGACACTTCAAATTGACTGATCTTGTCCAAATAGACAAAAAAACGTCCAAGTTTACAAAAAATACCCGAATTGACAAGTCCAAATCTACAAAAAATGACCAAATTGACAATGTTTTCTTGTAGTCCACAAATTATTACTTTTACCCTTGTTCACAAAAAGAGCTAAACTTTTCCACTAGGCATTGTTTAATTGTAACCTCCTTTGTGGTTCTAGATGAAATCAAGGTCTCTTAAATCCAAATCTAAATTCAAAATTTTTAAATTCAACTTGTTGATGATAAATATCTAAAATTTTACACCCCCCCCCCAATGTGCATATATCAAACCCCGGGTGTGCACATATCAATTTCCAAAACAAAATCGTCTTCCAAAATCCAATACTCAAAGGACACATACACGTCACCTACATTATTTAATTACACTAAATACTACATTTAGGTTGCCTCAACAACTAAGTTGCCTTACATTGACAAAGTTACCTCATGATTCACTCATGATCATCTAAAGGGACATGTAACTCTCTTTATGCTATAATAATTCCTAGTTCTATTCAAAATTCCAACTATCTTGCTCCTTGATTGCGTTGCTTGTTGGTGCGTCCAAACTTTACTTGCTTCCACCATTGTTTATCACAATGATTATTGACTGTATGCTTGATAAATATTTAAATAGTGTAAAATGTCAAGAAATTAGTATGGGGGCCACCTAAATGCACCAATTGGTATTACTTACTTACACAAAGGGTGAAACCAAATTTGAAACTTAGCAAAATTCAAAATACCTCGTTGAGCAGTTGACCTGTCTATCCGTCGGTCAGTGGCAAGGTTGTCGTCGTTGTTCTCCGTTGTTATCGTTCTCCGTCGTTGTCGTCAACGGGGGCAGCACAGTAACTAAGCTTCTGGGCTTGCCAGAGGAGGGGCAATGCTTTGGTCTGGGCTACTTTGCTTTTGCTGCTTCACTAGCTTTGCCATACCCGACTTGGGTAGGCCCTCTGGCCCAGTTCAGACTAGTGACCGGCCAAGACACAAAAATTGACACCTTGTACAATGCTTTGCCCAATAGAATTTTTTTTGTGTAATCGCATGTCATCCAAGAGTGTGCCTCTATTGGACAAGTTTGGTACCACCCTTGGAGCAGGCCCCAAATCTTCACTATCTTGGCCGCTGATGTGGCTATATAGGGTGGTCCCCATGGTAATGAAGATGGATGTAAAAGTGCCAAACAAACTTGCAGTCTGAACCCAACAGCGGCAAAAAGCCAAATTTCAACCAATCACATTTGAGAAATTTTTGACCGGACGCTAGTCTAAACTAGGCCTAACTGCCTACACTCCTCGCCCAATTGCATACACCGTGTCAGCATGTGCTCCATCGCCGAAGGCATCGTCTTCGCCACGTCGCTCATGGCTAGGCCACTTGCTCTTTTGCACTCCAGTAAGGTAGATGTACCTAATCCCCACTTGTACCCGATCCCGACATGTACCCGATCCCGACATGTACCCGATCTCGACATGTACCCGATCTCGACATGTACCCGATCCCGACCTGTACCCGATCCCGACCTGTACCCGATCCCGACCTGTACCCGATCCCGACCTGTACCCGATCCCGACCTGTACCCGATTCCGACCTGTACCCGATCCCGACCTGTACCCGATCCCGCCCTGTACCCGATCCCGCCCTGTACCCGATCCCGCCCTGTACCCGATCCCGACCTGTACCCAATCCCGCCCTGTACCCGATCCCGCCCTGTACCCGATCCCGACCTGTCCCCGATCCCGACCTGTCCCCGATGCTGACCATTAATGTACTCAAAGTGTGCATATCAAGTTTGAAATGTACAGAATGGGAACAGATGGTCGGAATTGGGGACGGACTGTTCAAGGATCGAGAATGGGCACAGTTACCTTACCGTCGCCTTCCAATTCCACATCTCTGCTCTCGTTTAGAACTCCGCTCCCCCCTAGGGTTTCATTTTGAATGCCTGTGCTTTGCTTTCTCTCTCTCACTCTCTGGAACCTTTTCTGCCGTTTACGCCGTCTTTGGTTGCGCCGTTGTTTGTTGCCATTTGGTGCAGGGTTTGTGGATTTGCGGAGGATTCATTGATGTTGTGGGATGGGGTTATATCAGGTTAGGGTTTCATGATGAAGTAGCGGGAGGAGAGGCTTAGTGGATAATTGTTGTGTAGCGGCAGGGAATGAACGAGGAGAGACAGTATGGCGAGCACGGGTGCGGGGAATTCAAACACGCGGTCGCGATGGGAGACGGTGAAGGGCTCCCGTCATTTTACGATTAACGGATATTCGCTGGTGAAGGGGATGGGAGTAGGGAAGTACATAGCCAGCGAGTGCTTCTCCGTGGGAGGATATCAGTGGGCCATCTACTTTTACCCCGACGGGAAAAACGCGGAAGATAGCTCCAAGTATGTATCGGTGTTCATTGCATTGGCGAGTGAGGGCACCGATGTGCGGGCGCTCTTCGAGTTGACGCTCATGGATCAGAGTGGCAAGGCCAAGCATAAGGTGCACAGCCATTTCGATGCCCCCCTCGAGAATGGTCCGAACACGCTCAAGGGCCAGGGGAGTATGTGGGGATACAAGCGGTTCTTCAGGCGTGCCGTTCTCGAGACGTCGGATTTCCTGAAGAACGATAGCTTGGCGATCACGTGTACTGTCGGAGTGGCTGTGGCACAACTTCAAGATTCTTCAGATTTTTCAGCACTAGAAAACTTAAGATTGTAAGGTACTCATACCCATACCCGAGCGTTTAAGGGTTTAGGGTTCTTCATGGTCTCAGAAAATTCAGGAACTTTTTTTTGGTTTGTTTGTAGGGTTGGCCTTTCAACAAGCTATCCTGGAACGTAATCTTTGTGGAAAAAGTAATGTAGATTATCTTATATTAATGGGTTTAGGGTACTTCAAGGTTTTGGAAATTCAAGATATTTTTTTGGTAGGGTTAGCCTTTCAACAAGCTGTCCTTGAACATAATCTTTGTGGAAGAAGTACCGTAGATTATCTTATATTAATGGGTTTAGGGTACTTCAAGGTTTTGGAAAATTCAGGATTTTTTTTTGTAGGGTTAGCCTTTCAACAAGCTATCCTAGAATGTAATCTTTGTGGAAAAAGTATTGTAGATTATTTTATATTAATGGGTTTAGGGTACCTCAAGGTTTTGGAAAATTCAGGATTTTTTTTTGCAAGGTTAGCCTTTCAACAAGCTATCTTGGGATGTAATCTTTGTGGAAAAAAGTATTGTAGATTATTTTATATTAAAGGGCAATGTTGTAGTTCATAGGGTTTCTATTAGCAATTCTAGACTACCCTTGAAACTCTTTGTTTGATGTGTTCTTATACATGTGCTTGACGATCCCAATCTCCACCGTCTCATAGCAATGTAGCAACTGACATGTGTCAAGATATAATTGTGCAAGTGGTATTTAGTGCTCTACTTTGGGTTCAAAAGTGTGTGGAGAACACCCTAAATCTAAATTGCAAGAATGGGGATTACTCATGTATGGGTACAAATATCTTAGTAGACACCCTTGTACAAAATCTTGAGTGCAAAAATTGTCAATGTTTTTAAAAAAAAATCAGGTTTTTAATGTTAAAAATAGACTTCAAAACAAACTTGTATTGAAAAAAATTACTAAAAATATGAGCTTGGTTAAGGTCAAGTGCTTGCATATGGTCAACGTTTTCTTTTCATCAATGCCCATTTTGACTCATCAGTTAGAAAGGTGTTTGGTTGGTGTATTGAAAGCATGGGTGGGAAAGCACCTCCAAAGATGTAACCCCTAGAACTAGGGAAAGTAATACAAATGGAGTGTTTGTTTATGATCAATTCTTGGATAAGGTCAACACTTCCTACAAGCCCAAAGTGTTAATGCTAACCAAGCACCATTGTATTCAATTACAAGAGCCAAACATACTCCTTGGTTTCACCTTATCTCTTTACTAGGTTACAAGGGGATGGATTTAAGAGACCTACAAGTCACAAATAGGTGTCTACTACACTAGTAGAAAACTGTGTTGAAACTCACTAAATTATGTCCAGTTGTTTTTGTTGAGTTTCTTGTTTCCAACATAAATTTTTGAGTTGGAATGAGTTTTTGTGTTGAAATTTTGCAAAATTTTGCGCTGTTTTGCTAAATTTTGCATTGGAAACAAGGAACTCAACAAAAACAACTAGACATAATTTAGTGGATTTCAATGCAGTTTTCTACTACACTAATAATGGTATTTAGTGTTGGCAACACTAATTACGAACCCCAACACTAAATGTCAACAATTCCTTAATGTTACCAACACTAAATGTCAACCTATACACTATTTGTCAACTATTGTAATTTTTGGGAGTAAATTTTTTTTACAAGTTTACATTTAGTGTTAGAAATTGGTTCATTATCAATCCAAAATATCCAAAAATCCAAAATTTGAAACAACTACAAAAAATGTTATAATTTTTAAAAAAATGTCATAACTAGTTGAGATTTAGAGTGAGTGAAGTTAAAGTGCAGGTAACACTATTGGTACCATAACACTAAATACCATTATCAGTGTAGTGCTACTACAGTGCGTGCCCTGACCTGCCTTGAAAGTTCAGAAAAGTATTGATCTCACTGGTGATTCTGAGATCTTCCATAGTGGACATTAATGCCTTGTCAACTTAGCAATTTCAATTCATTTAGCCAATTGGATTTAAATAAATTATTAATTTTGGGGCATCAAGTGTCAAGGTGGCCAATTATTTGCTCTCCTAGTACAAAATGTCAAATAGTTGCCATTTTTGAATGATGATAACTTTTTCTTGGCAAACAATAATTCCAATTTCTCTTTGTAACTTTTTTCCTAACATCTCATTGCTTGTAGTTACAAAGAGATATAATTTTTTGAGGGTTGCTATAAATAGTTAATATGATTGTTGCATCTTTGTTGATTTATGGTGGCACGCACTATATAAACTTTGAAGTTCATCAACCATTCAATAATGTTTAGAAAAATATATAAAAAATGATGCTATATTTGACATCTATCTCTCTTTGTCTAAAATTAGACAAAAATCATAGCCCATGAAAAGGCATTCTAGCCCTTTAGTGACAATTTTAGAGCGTACTTACCTTATAGCTTTAAAAGGCTCATAAAAATCAAGCAAATAGATATGTGTACATCTAAAATTTGATATATGCACACTGTGAGAGAGGTAAACTTTAGATATTCACCATCAAAAAATTGAATTCAATTTTGGATTTAGAGACCTTGATTTAGTCTAGAACCACAAAGGAGGTTACAATTGAACAACGCCTAGTGGTAAAAATTAGGTAGAGAACAAACTATTACTTTTGCCCTTGATTATAAGAAAGAGCTAAGCTATTCCACTAGGTGCTTTTCAATTGTAACCTCCTTTGTAGTTCTATATGAAATCAAGATTTCTAAATCCAAATTTGAATTCAAAATTTTTAAATATAACTTGTTGATGGTAAATATCTAAAATTTTACACCCCCCCATGGGTGCATATATCAAACCCCGGGTGTGCACATATCAATTCCCAAAACAAAATTGTTTCCCAAAATTCAATACTCAAAGGACACATACACGTCACCTACACCAAATAATGCATTTAGGTTGCTCCATACTAATTTCTTGATATTTTGCACTATTTAAATATTTATCTAAACTACAATAACTTTTGTTAATAATTACTGTAATAAAAAATGGAGGAAGCAAGGAGAGGTTGGGCGCAACAACAAGAGCCACAATCAAGGAGCAAGGAAGTTGGAATTTTACACAAAACTCAAATTCATTGTAGCATAAAGAGAGTTGCATGCCCCTCCAAGTGGCTATGGATGAGTCATGAGGTAACTTTGCCAAGGTAAGGCAAAGGCAACCTAAATGCACTATTTAATGTAAGGTAACCATCCCAATACCTGAGAGGTCCCCAAAGCCAGACCCTATTTTTGAGGTGTTCACCACTCAATGTGAACCCAAAGTGGAGTAATGAATGCCACTTGCACAAGCAAATCTCGCCACATGTCAGCTTAGGAACTAGTTTGGGAGGGTTGGGATTGGGATCATCAAAGACATGTATAAGAACACATCCAAGCATTTTTAACCCCTAAAGCCCTGGGGCCTTTATTTTGTCAAATACACTCAAAATTGCAATTTCTATTGCAAAGATTAAAAAAGTTTGGAAATTGGTCTTTTTGCATATCTAACCATATGATTTTGTAGTAGACTAGTATAAGAATATGTACAAGAAAACTCAAAAACTTTGATTGCTCAAATTGCAAGATATCTGGGTTTAAAGTGTAAAAAACAAACTTTTTTGCACCTTGTATGATTAGATTATTTGACTTTGACCTTTTTAAAATTAAATTTTTTGCACCATAGAGTTTTGAGGTTTATTTTTTTATGGTACAAAATTGAGTTGAGAATCTTTGGGAAAAAACCAAAACAAAAATATTTAATTTTCATTCTTAATAAAAACATTTGGTGGAAGAAGGTATGAGATTGAACAAAAACTTAATTTGTTAATAACCCTACAATGGAATTGAAATGCAATAATCCCAATGGTGAGATTGTTCTAGAAAGCAAACTTCACCCTCTCCAACAATTTTTTTTGAAATGATGTTAAAATTGCATTCAAAAATGAACTTTGTAAGTTATTTTTTCAAGAAAATGCTTGAATTGCCCAAAAAACAAGATTGTCCATAACTTTCTCATATTTAGTCCAAATGGAATGAATTAAAGCTTCAGATGTAGATGTAACTATAACCTATGAGACAAAAAATTCAAAAAAAAATTCAAATTTTTGTAAAAAAAAATTTGCTACCCAATCTCCATAAATTTTTGCTTATCTAGGCATAACTTTTGCTTTTGGGCATATATTAGAATAAAAATTGTATTCCCCAAAAGCAAATGTGTTTTCCTATCTTCAAAAAAAGCTTCAAAAATCAAGACAAAAATTGAGGCTGTAAGTACTTGCCCAAAATCTCATTTGTCCCTCAAGGGGACATTTAGGGATTTAGGGGTTAAGGGTAATCTAGAGTTGCTAATAAGGACCCTATGAGCTGCAACTTTGCCCTTTAATATAAAACAATCTACAATACTTTTCTCCACAAATATTACATTCCATGGTAGCTTGTTGAAAGGCTAATCCTACTAATTTTTTTCTTGAATTTTCAAAGACCCTCAGTACCCTAACCCCTTAATCCTTGAGCGCCCTGGCCATTTTCACCAAATCAGGGTTTTTGGAGACCAACAACTTTGATGCATTGTATCTTTGTCAATTGGATGATTCACAAAAAGTGACCATTGAAAATAGTTGAACACCCACTTAGAAAATGGCTTGCAAATTTTGGGAACAATTGACCGTGGGAGATGGGACATTATAACATTTGATCAAACAACATGTGATGACAAAATCTCATTTTTTGGTAGGTAGTTGCTATTTGATGATTTTTACAAAATTCTATAAGCCCTTGCTTCATCTTAAATTTTGTGAGCAACAAGATTAGATGTGACTGCACACACTTGTAAATTATTGAAGGTTACACTTCTTTTTATGTCAAGTTTTAGGACTTTCAAATTGCTATTGCACGGAAAACAATGATTGGCATAGTCAGTGACTGTTGCCATAACAAAGGTCTAGAACATGCTTGAACCCTTGCCAACAGCTTTCCCTCTACCACAAAGGACACACAAGGAAGCTTGCAAGGGATATTGACCGGTTGCAGTGTGTAAAGCATTGCTTGCCACCAAGCCTTGTATGGTGTTTCACCCAATCAAATTTCTTGCAACACTTGTACAACATTTGACTTTCCTTGCCATTATGCCATTGGCATGGACAATTTAAATGCCTTCATAATTGTAGTTTACAACAAGACCAAAAAATTAGATTTGGTTCCTCAAATAAGCATTTGTAATGCCCAGCAACAAGATCCCATCGTTGGGGTGCTCAGGGTTAACCCTCTATGGACCATGCAACCATATTTTGGTTGCAAGGAGTGGTTTTTGGCCTATAGATTGAAATTGCTTAATAATGTGGAAATTGGTCTTGAGAAATGCATGTGATCACAAGAATTTTGCATCCATTTAAAAAAATAACTGTGGAATTGGGTATGTGAGTTGACAAATAATGGTGTTTATACATCATGGCTTTAAAATACGTATCCATTTGTTGTCAAAGATGGATCAAAGCAACAACACAATACATCAAACATCCAAGAAGAATGTCAAATTTCAATTGCATGGTCCTCAAATTTGTTAAGTTGCTTAAGAAATATGCTAGTATTGCTTTCCTATACAATAGCAGTGTAATTGTAGTATTTGAAAATCTATTGAAATGGTGTTGTCATTTCATCTTAAAAAATTGTCATCCTACATTTAAATCCAATTCTTGATTGTTTTCACCAATTGGATTTTCCATAACAGATATCAATTTTTTGTAGAACCGTTCTAGGGTAGCAAAGAAAGTGGGATTTTTGACCCTTTGTCCACTTAGCTACACCTTGTGTTTTGTTTATTTTGTGTGAAATTAGTCTTGTTGAAAAGATGGGAAACCTTGCTTTCTAGAAATGTAAGGTTCTTCTTGATCAAAGCTAGCATGAAGCATTAACATTCAAAAGCACTCAAGCATGAAAACTAGAGATTTTCTGCAGACAGCTCACTCAATCATTATAATGTTTCACCTCCAATGATAAATCTAACTGAAATTTTGATACATTACAACAAACAAGATGTCATTCACATTTATACGGTTGGATTATTCAAATTTAATCTGTGTTTGATTCAATTGTGCATCTAAGTTGACCACCCCTACTTTTTGTGGATTTTCTAAAAATGGGTGTGGTCCTTGAAGGGTTAAGGCCCCATTTGAATCCACATGACTGAACCTTCATTGACTATCTTCTATTGTAAATTATGGTCGTTTGGTCCAGATTTATTTATTATTATAATGATTAATTTTGTAATTACTTTAATAATTCGTCTTTTGTTGATTTGTAACAAAACTTGCTACACGTTTTCGATAATATAGTAAACTCAAAAAATTAACGGATGTAAAATGTAATGAGCTAACATTGACTCATATTCCTAAATCCTACTGACCCCATTGGACAAATGCCAAGATTCGATTTACAGTGAAACTGAGTCAGTGTTTACTGTTACTTAATATAATTTGTCATATTAAGTGCATTATTAAATATTTTCAAGTGTCATAAAGAATAGATTAAAAGTATCCAAGTATCTACTAATGGAAGGAAACCTCAATAAAAAATTTGCAAGGGTGATCGAGATGTTTCATTTCAAAAGAGAGTCACTCACTGACTCACTTTTGGTCTTGCAAGTCTATATCTCCATCTCCTCCTTATATTGACAATATATCATAGAACTTAAATTTAGTTATGAGTGTTATAAGTAGGAAAGAGTGTTTCTACTCCTTCCCTAATAGTATATTGCACTTTTAATTATTCCATAACATGATAAGGCAATTGTTTAAAATAAATAAAAATCGTGTAATATCATTGCTACAAAACAAGAAAATCACAAAAAATGTAACAAAATAGTTGTTGTTAGTCAGTCTTATGTTGAGAGAATCCAAAAGAAATGTCTTTTTTATACTAAACTATTTATAGAAGGATAATCAACTAAAATTTTAAACCACTTAGGGAGAGTATGTGTGAGAGTATGACACGTATAAGATTTATTATTGCTCCAAAACCATTCAAATTAGTTAGGCAACAATATAACAATGAAATGAGTGTCTAGACAATGCAATGTGCATTGAATTTGCAAGTTTAAAGGCTTTATGTGAAGAAGAAAAACCACTTTTTCAAAAAACAATATTTAAGTTTGTTTAAATTTTGCCAAATCTCTTGAAAATTAGACTATTGCAAATTGGAAGCAAGTGATTTTTTGAGGTGAGACTCTAATCAATCTGCTTAAATGATTGTTACTAATATTGGGATTGAGACAAAGAGGGCCTTTTAGATTGAACAATGAAGAAAAGTGTGAAACAAGGAAAAGGTTTTACAATAGTTTGGGATTGCATAAGTGCAATTAGACTTGGTTTGATTTGCAAGATAGAAGGTACAATAAATTAGTATGTTTGTTCTGAGGTATTAGAGACTAATCTCCCTATGGTGTTTTTTCAAAGTATGGCATAGATGCATCTACAGTCATTTTTCAACATGACAACAATCCAAAACATACAAAAGAAACAATGAAAGAGTATTGTTTAAACAACTTTTCAATGTTTTAAAGTGACATACTCAATCACCAAATTTAAATCCTATAAAACACCTATGGGCAACACTAAATGGAAACTCAATTGTTAATCAACATGTTCAAAGGGTTTTTTAGAATTGTGAGAGGGTGGGTTTGAGATTTTCCACTCTATCACTTCCATTGAGTGTGAGAACCTTTGTGAAAGCATACCACAAAAAATGTAAGCAATTGGTTATGCATAGGGCAAGTAAATTGATTTTTGAGTGTGTATAGACACATAAATCCAAAACTAAGTCAGTGAGGGGCTTGATTTCAAAATTTAGTGCTTCCATATATTATGTGTATTTTGTTTTTAATTTTCATGTTAATAATCAATAAAGCTTCTACTTTTTGAAACACTTTTCGAAACAATTTTTTACCTGTTGGATTATTCATTCCTTGTGATAATATTACTTATTTAAAGAAAAACATCCAAATACTGACTCGGTTTTGTGAGTCACTGTACATCGAAAAGGTCAAATTCATTCATGCTACCATTATATTACCGGTACAAAGAACATAACATAAACCAAAGGGGTCCAAGCCGTCCTTGCAACTGAAAGACCATATACACAAAAAAAAAGCATAGAAAAAACACGATTCCTACTCAGAAGCTCAACATAAATCATCTCCCATGGTGTAACATGTGTTTTCATTGTTTGCTTGATAAGTGGACGGAATTTGATTGAGAGTTAGGAAACCAACACTGAATACCTTAAATTTTTAAACTACAACTCCCTCTCCACCGCTACAAAGATACAATTATATGAAACACTGCAAACAAATAAAAAGGCTAAACAGTAATATGCAATTATGCACCCCAAAAGAAAACCACATAAATTCCAGATACAGAATGGATGTGAACCAACTGAGTAGAATCAGCTACTTCCAAAAAATCCAAATTACGACAAGGACAAAAACTGACTTCCAAAATTCCATAGGGAAAAAAAAAGGCACAAACAGCTTACAGTACTTCAAATAAAACTCGAGCAATCCCTTTTTTTTTTGTTAATCTTGAAGACAAGTGCTCTCCCAGGTCACTAAAGCTGGAAGAAAGCTTCCACATCTAGTAACAAGAAGAAAGTGGAAAAAGAAAAAAGGGCCAAGCCAATGGAACGGTTTTTTTCTCTACTAGTAGTTTGTTGTTGTTGTCGTCGTCGTCATAGTCGTTCCTTACCCCTTGTCCAATTCACTTTCGACACAGGAGACACTTTTTGTACTTCGTAGCCTTCAACTGGCAAGTTGTGAATCAATGCGGCTCTCTCTCTCTCTCTCTTTCACTGTTTCTTTCTTTCTCTGATTGTGTCTCTTACAAGAAAAATCAAGCACCAGAGTTGATCCTTTTTTGTCCTGCTCTTTTTGTGCCAGAAGTGTGGTTAGTTTTTGTTTAGGTTCTGGGTCTCACTCGCCTACCGACGGCATCGGTTCCGTCCCCAGACAACTGACCCCACACACTCCGGTTCCGGTTGGACACCACGCCTGTGCCTCCGCCTTCTTCGTACACGCCAGCCACTGTTTTCAGAAGCTCCGACTGTAGCGTGGGACAACTGTCCCGGAGGTACTCGAAGCCCTCGGAATGCATCACGGCTGCCAAGTTCGACGCCGCAAACTTCAGGCACACCGCCTTGAGCTCGGCAGCGTGGTGCTGCTCAGCAAGCGCAAGAGTGGTCGCCACTGTGTCTACACTGACGTTCTCACATAATTTAGACTCACACAACAGTCGTAGCCGGTCTAGACCGAACCTGTCCGCTGCTGCCAACAGATGTTGGGCTAACAGCGTTGATGATGTTGGTGATCCCACCAGCTCTTTCGTATCAGGTAACGAATCACGATAAATGAAGTGCAGCAAGGCCTTGAACACCTGTTGGAAGAAAAAAAAAACAAAAAGCGCACAATAATTAGAACCAGCCTGGGATACATAAACTTAACTAGAACACACAACCCCCTGCAAACATTTTGTGGTAACACATCTCTGGAATGGTACATACCTAAAGTAGTGCAAATGAAATCCAACTTATGACCAATACACCTCCCAAAAAAAGACAAAATGATATAACCCGAGCGTGAGCAACATTGTAGATTCCCCCTTACCAGGACCGAGGTGACCTATCAATATTTTCGATTGTTTTAAAATTCAAAGCTCTCCTTCAAGAATTGATACATCTAGTCAATGATGAAAGTAGTAACTAGAACACACAACCCCCTGCAAACATTCAATATTTTCATAGATACCCAAAAAATTTAGGCATTTGTTTTGTTGTGCATGCCACTTCCCTTCTTCCTTTGTGCGCACGCATAACAAAAAAGAAGTAGTGTGCTCACAAAGGGAGAAGGAAGTGAACATGCATAACAACAAAACAAACGCCTAAATCTTTTGGTATAAGGGTATTTCTGATACTTCTGAAAAAGCAGGGGTATCTATGAAAATATTGCAAACTTCAGGGGGTATCCATGAATTTTTTCCAAAAAGCAGTATGACATAACCTGAGCGTGAGCTCAGAAAACAGAACATTGTAAGCTTCACCCTTCCGGGACCGAGGTGACCTATCAGGATTTTCGATTGATTTAAAATTCAAAGCTCTCCTTCAAGAAATGATACATCTAGTCAATGATGAATGTAGTAGTGTCACGTACAGCAGCTTGTTAAGAAATGTTCGTTGATTACTACTAATAAATATCTTAGAATCGTTATGACATAACAGAAACGGCAATTCAGTAACTTCTTCCTTTGTAGCTTATAACCCTAACAGGACTAAGGTAAAGCCATCAAGACTTAGTTAAAACTATACAATGTCGAAATCCAAATCACGGGTTCCTTCAGGGTTAGTTAGTCCCATGGGAAAGACATGCGAGGTATAACAGTACAAAACTCGGTTTCTCAGAATGTGCAGATGTGTGAAGAGAGGCGTTAGATGTAAGACAAGGTAGACGACATTGAATGGGATGTAGGAGGTGCTCTATGCAGAAAAGATATGTGAAGATTCATTCCACAACAAATGGCGTATCTGACAAGAGAAGACCAGGTTGGATAGTATCAAACTGGAGACCTCAATTGGTGTAACAAAGCCAAGGCTCATGTAGCAAGAGAAGAGAAGTCTAACCATATGTTCGATGTCCTTGATTTCGATGTTGCCACTATTGCGATCTCGCATGGGGCCAAATAACTGCGCTTTAAATACAGGCGACCGGGCCGCCAACACGAGCTTATGGGCGTGAAAAAACTCCCCGTCCACATCGAAAGTAACATCACAGCCTTCACCGCTGTCGAGCAGAGTGCCGAAATGCTGGCCCAAGTCGGGCTCGGGAACAGGAATGGAATAAAGCCTGGGACCTTGCGTCGATGACACCACCACTCCGACAGTACACGTGATCGCCAAGCTATCGCTCTTCAGGAAATCGGACGTCTCGAGAACGGCACGCCTGAAGAACCGCTTGTATCCCCACATACTCCCCCGGTACTTGAGCGTGTACGGGCCACTCTCCAAGGAGCGATCGAAATGGCTGTGCACCTTATGCTTGGCCTTGCCACTCTGATCCAAGAGCGTCAACTCGAAGAGCGCCCGCACATCGGTGCCCTCACTCGCCAATGCAATGAACACCGACACGTACAGCGAGCTGTCTTCCGCGTTTTTCCCGTCGGGGTAAAAGTAGATGGCCCACTGATATCCTCCCACGGAGAAGCACTCGCTGGCTATGTACTTCCCTACTCCCATCCCCTTCGCCAGCGAATATCCGTTAATCGTAAAATGATGGGAGCCGTTCACCGTCTCCGTCACACACCGCGACCGGGTGTTCGAATTCCCCGCACCCGTACACGCCATGGGAGTCCGCGCCATACTGTCTCTCCTCATTCATTCCCTGCCGCTACACAATAATTATCCACTAAGTCTCTCCTCCCGCTACCTCATCCTGAAACCCTAACCTGATATAACCCCATCCCACAACATAAATCCTCCACGAATCCACAAACCCTGCACCAAATGGCAACAAACAACGGCGCAACAAAGACGGCGTAAACGGCAAAAACGCTCCAGAGAGAGAGAGGAAGCAAAGCACCGGCGTTCGAAATGAAACCCTAGGGGGGGAGCGGAGTTCTAAACGAGAGCAGAGATGTGGAATTGGAAGGCGACGATACCGGAGTGCAGAAGAGCAGGTGGCCTGGCCATGAGCGGCGCGGCGACGATGATGCCTCCGGCGATGGAGCGCATGCTGACGCGGCGCGTGCAAGTGGGCGAGCAGTGTGGGCGGTCAGAGGACCGAGGTCGGCTATGGCGATGCTGAAGAAGATGCAAAAGCAAAAGGAGGCCCAGACAAACTAGCATGGCCCCTCCCCTGGCGAGCCCAGAACCTTATTTACTGTGCTGCCCCCGTTGGACGACGACGACGGAGAACGACGACGGCCCCGCCACTGACCGGCGGACGGACGGGCCGACCGCCCAATGAGGTATAGTATTTTGAATTTTGCTACGTTTCAAAATTGGTTTCATTTTCACCCTTCGTGTAAGTAGCTGAATGATGTAAACCAAAGGGAATTGATATGTACCCCCACCCTTTCAATTACTGTACCACACCCCACAGTAAGTTTAAGATTCAGAGACCATGATTTAGTCTAGAACCATAAAAAAAAGTTGTAATTCAACAACATCCAATGAAAATGTTTATCTTTTTTACAAACAAAAGTAAAATTAACACTTTTCTCCTTGGCTAAACTTTTTCATTGGGTGTTGTTGCATTGCAGCTTTTTTGTGGCTCAAGATTAAATCATGGTCTCTAAGTCCAAATATGAATTCAAAATTCTCAAACTCATTTTTTTGATGGTAGAAATCTAAAATTTTCCCGGGGTGTGGTATAGTAATTGAAAGGGTGTGGTACACATATCAATTCCCTAGTAACTTTTGCAAATTATTGTGATAAACAGTTGAGGAAGCAAGCAAAGGTTGGGTACAATAACAAATACCAAAATTATAGAATAGAGAAGCTAGAACTTTACATAAAACTAGGAATTATTGTAGTATAAAGAGAGTTGCATGCCCTTCTAGGTGACCAAGGGTAAGTCATGAGGTAACTTTGCCAAGGTATGGCAATTGTTAAAGCAACCTAAATACACTATTTGGTGTAAATGACGTGTACATGTCCTTTACTTATTGGATTTTGGGAAACAATTTTGTTTTTATGAGCCACTCTAAGAAAATTTTGGGATAAACACCCATCCAAATAACTCGGACAATACAAGGGAAAATTATTAGAAACTTCTCTTCTCTTTAAATCCAAGAGTTTTTGGAGGTTTTTTGGGTTTGAAATTCCCAAAAATCATATGATTATATAGCCAAAGGGAGTAACCTGTACCTACGCTTAAATGACCATAGGACATAGTATATACGTAATTGGCATTTGCTATCAATAAGAAGTTTTAATTTAGGATCTCAAGTAAATTTAGCCCACTAGAACCGCTTTGATCTAGTCTCCAACTTCTTTGTTGATTTTAGATGTAGTAAAAATGTGAATCTATTGCTAATACAAGAAAAACACCTTGTATTGTATTGGTTTTAGCAACACACTCAGACGTTGAGAAATTAAAACTCTAAGGTAAGTATGCTTTAAAACCATCACTTCAAGGGTTGATCTATATTTTCATGGGCTTTTTGATTTTTTGGGTCTAATTTTAGACAAAGGTAAATAGATGTCAAATGTAACACAAATTCTTTCATATTTTTTGAAATATTATTGAATGGTTGATGAACTTTCAAAATTTTGGTAGAGGACACCTATTTGTGACTTGTAGGTCTCTTAAATCCATCCCCTTGTAACTTGTAAAGAGATGAGGTGAAACTAAGGAACATGTTTGGCTCTTGTAATAGAACACACATTTTCTTCTATTCACTCGATGACAAAAGAAGGTCCATTCAAGAACCACTTCATATAAATTCCTAAGCTAATTATAGGGACGCTTTAGGTGTGAGGGTCACAATTTGAGCACACCATCTTAACTTAATTATTTTTTGAATTGATCCAATGGGCAAGGTTTATCTCTATCTTTTTTAGAATCTCTCTTCTTTTTATTTGAGTACGTGAATGTATTTCGTTAAAAAAATCAATTTGACCTTTTAAATACCAAGGTTCTAGAAATTCACTAGGAATTGACCACTTTCTGGTTACACAAATGACTTGGTGACCTATTCTTTTGGATCTTAAGCTATGCAATGCCTTCAAAACTCAAGAGCTAAAGCAAAGAGAGAAATATGGAACACAATTTTGTACACAATAAGCTTAACAAGTGCTAACCCATGATGGCCGGCTCATGACCATGATTAGTATATTGTTGTATGATATTAAATGCTATTTGATTGATTCACTTGTCTCATGATTACAACTTGAGCTTGTTGTTTATTCAAGTGTCTCATGATTAGAACATTGAGCTTGATATGTTGCTCAAACAAAATTGTTGCCCAAAATGTTGTCCAAGTAGAAAAGCTTAGATTTTCTTCAAATTATCAAAGCTTAATTTTTCACAAATAACGCACATTGTAAAAAATTTTATAGATATTTTCCACCAATATCAACATGAGAGTTTTGCACAATTGAACATTTTTATTTGATTGGAGGAATTTTTACCTACACGCTTAATGTCACTTAGAGGAAATAGAGCAATTCTGTGGAAACGTTCTATCAATTATGGTTTTTTTTTAAAGTTTTTCCCATTTCACAATTATATATAACACATCATTTGCACCTATAGAACTTTATTAAAGACTAGAAAGAAAGTGAAAATTAAAATTTGCTTCACAAATTTAATGAAAGGTAGGAAAAAACCTCCTTGCAAACAATTATCATGACGGCTTGTTTCTTGTGCATATGAAATGGACATACTTTAGAAAGGTTTCAATAGGAATATTTTCAATTGAGTGAAAAAAGGGTTGTTTAAAAAATTTCAAACATTCTCACTTGAAAGCTTGACACATACATTGTTGATGTCTTCCAAAACCTCCATTACCTTCTCTATTGTGGTCTACTTATGGATTTAAATCAAAGTATTGGAAATATGTTTATTCTAATGTTGTAGTCAAAAAATGTGCTCATCCTCCATCAAGAATTGAAGGAACTCCTTCATATCTACCATATGATACAACTCTTCTTCAATATTTGAAGCATAGAAATGATCATCCACATCCTTTGCAAAATTTGTCTCTTCTTCAAAAGTTTGCAATCTTCCTCCATACTCAAAAATTAGATATTCATAAAGCATTCATGTCTAACAAAGTACATATGTATAAAAGATATTGAGCATAAAATAAAAATCCTAATGTACAAATCCTACCATACAATACAATGAATAATGTATATGTTTATTACAAAAATCTCTAATCTTCCCAATATCTAAGTTGACATGTAACTAACACCTCCACTCTTAGAACACCTCACTAAGGCTTCAATACAAATAATTTGAAAATGTGATGTTCACAAAAACAAACAATGTGGACATTTTAGAACATTAAACCTCAAATCTCTCGTTGTCTTCAAACTAACATTTCACTAAATCCCCAAACATAGGAGCCACATTCATATTCAAAAAGAATGTACCCTAAGTTTTGTCAAAGAGCAAACATTGTTGACGTGTTCAACAAGCATATCTCCCACTTACCTCAAGTATTACCTTTACATGGTTAGAATTCTTCAATGCCACTTTTTTGAGACATCCTATATTTTCCTTTGATCTTCAAGTCTTGCATTCCTTTGAATAAAGATTTTGAGTGAATGTGCACTACAAAAGTTTTAAAATAATGTTCAAGGACCTAATGCTAAAATAATGAACAACATGAGAATCTGTAACAAGAAAGAAGAGACTTTTGAGCATGGAGGAGTGGCACCACAAAAAAGACTATAAAGTCTTTGGATCAAGATAGATCTCTAGATTTTTGGCCCCAACCACAAATATGGGCGTGGCTAAGTGAAACCTTAGAGAGTGCATGGTGTAGTAGGTTGGATGTCAAAAACAAAGGGAGAAAGAGCAAGCAGCAGGAGGTCAAAGGAAGTGAGTAAAATGCTAAAGGAAGTGAGCAAAATGGGATAGAGTGAATTGACCCCTCATTGCCCCCCGCCTGGATGAACAAGGCCAAGAGCCATTGGTCAAGTGTGTTGTGAATTTGTGGGGGTAGGGAGATTTTTTTTTGCTTTTGTGTCTCAAAAATTCTTAGAGTTTGGAAATTTACCATCGAGAGGTTAAATTTGAAAATTTGAATTCACATTTGAATTCAAAAACTTTGATTAAGACTAGTACCACAAAGGAAGGTACAACTAAACATGCCAAAATGGAGGCAAATTATTACTTTTGCCCTTACTTGTAAAATTGTGGAGCTTTTTCAACTTGACCTAAAAATATAGTAGACATATCCATCACCGACCACCTCCCAATGCTGCACTCTACATTTGAGGTATTCTTCACACACTCTTGAATCCAAAGTGGAGTAGCAAATGTCACTTGCACAAGCAAATCTTGCTACATGTTAGCTCATGAGCTAGTTTAGGAGGGTTGGGATTGGGATAGTCAAGTACATGTACAAGAACACATCCAAGTAGTTTCAAGGTTAGTTTACAATTGCTTTTAGGGTCTTATGAATTGTAACTTTACCTTTCAATATAAAATATTCTACAATACTTTTTTCAATAAAAATGACATTCAATGATAGCTTGTTGAAATGCTAATCCTTCTAATGTTTTTTTTTTTTTTAAAATTTTCCAAGACCTTGTGGTACCCCAAACCCTTAAATGGTTGGGTATGGATATACCTACCATAAACAGAACCCAATGCCTCATTCATCCATGAGGGGGGGGGGGTTAATGAGGATACCTTTCCATGGGGGCTAGAGGGTCCGGCCTAGACGTCCAGTTTCCGATTCTGCAAAGTCAAACTACAATCCTGGAGGGCCTAGACCCAAAATTGGAGGTTGCTTTCTAAACTCTATGCTTTGTGAAGATTTTAGATTTTTTTTTCCATTCTACATGTGGTCAACCTAGATGGGCCTCCGGTTATGGTTACTCATGGCTAGGAATCTTGAGAGCATCATCAACCCAAGACGGGGAACGAAGCTACATCGGTGTTTTTCTTGGTGAGGTACATTTACTTGAGAGTAAAAGTTTGAGAGAAACACTGGTGCAGCCCCGTTCCCCATCTTTGGTTGATGATGCTCTTAGGGGGTCAGTTCACTAGGGCTAGCACAGTGCTACAAGAAGAATTGAACATTGGTGCAACCCCGTTCCCCATCTTTGGTTGATGATGCTCTTAGGGGGTCAATTCACCAGGGCTAGCACAGTGTTACAAGAAGAATTGAGCCAGGCAAAAAGAACCGAGCCAGGCAAAAAGAACCAAGCCAGGCAAAAAGAACCGAGCCAGGTAAAAACAACCGAGCCAGGTAAAAATAGGCAAGCCATGTAAAAATAACCGAGCTAGGTAAAAATAACCGAGCTAGGCAAAAACATAACATAGTTAACCAGACGTCTTACCTCCCTAGCATATTCCCCCCGGGATACTTGGTATGAGAATTTGGTTATAGATACGTCACTTTGATTGGTGATGGGCAGAGCAATCACATGCCATTTGTTAGGATCCTCCTGATATTGAGGGAGCAAAAGGGTCCCTCCCAGCAAAGGTAAACAATGTTGTGAATAACCGAGCCAGGCCAAAAGAACGGAAGCGAGCCAGGCCAAAAGAAACGAGCCAGGCCAAAAGAAACGAGCCAGGCCAAAAGAACGAGCCAGGCCAAAAGAAATGAGCCAAGCCAGAAGAAACGAGCCAGGCCAAAAGAAACGAGCTAAGCCAAAAGAAACGAGCCAGGCCAAACGAAACTAACGGAGTAGGGGCAGCTACTCAGTTAGGGCAGACAAGGGGCAGCTGCCCACCACGGGCATACAGGCGCAGCCCCGACGTAGCTACTTTCGTAGTCCGTACGAGGGGAGCCGACGAACGAGCCGTGGTCGACGAACGAGCCGTGGTCGTCCCCCGATCGTCTGCACTGCCGACGAACGAAGGAGCCGTAGTCGTCCGTCCCCCGTCGTTGCAGCAGCAGCTGCGTCGTCCACCAAGCTCACCGCCACACTTGCAACGATGCTCACAACCCTCCCTTGCTCCGATCGATCCTGTGCATTTCTCAATTCCCCTGCCGTAGCCGTTGCCGTTGCTGTTCCCGTTGCAATGACTATTCGTCCGCCGTTCTAGTGCACGCGGCCAGGGGCCGGCTCTCTCTCGCTCAACCATGCCGCATCCGTCGGTCGTGTTGGCCACCGCGGGTTACGACCACACCATCAAGTTCTGGGATGCCACCAGCGGCCGCTGCTACCGCACGCTCCAATACACGGACTCGGTACGTGAACCTCTTCTCTTGTCTCTCGGTCGATCGATTACCTTCTCGGGAGTGCATTTTTTTTATCGTTGTCTTAGGACTTTGCTGCGATCGGTTTCGAGCTAAAACGGAATAATCTTGTTCGCACTGTTAGGCGATCAGAAACGCAATTGAATTACACTGCATTTTTGTCTGATCCTTTTGTTAAGAACTCTGTTTTAATACACATAAGAAATGTTCTAATTATTGCTGAATTAGTAACCAGGGGATCAAACTAATCATGAATGAGGTTTAGGAATTTTACACGAGGTTTGTATCGATTTTCCTTTTTTAGTTTCGGATTGTGTTTGTGGAAATCGAGGTTTTTTCTCGTTCTCAGGTTTTAACTGATTGCGTTTGAGGTTGCCTTGCGCTCGATCCTGTGGAAACGGAATAATCTTGTTCGCACTGTTATTCAATTGCGTTTCTGATCGCTTTACACTGCGTTTTTGTCTGATCCTTTTTTTTAAGAACTCTGTTGTAGTAGACATACATATGCAGTTTAAGAAATGGTCTAATTATTGCTGAATTAGTAACCAGGGGATCAAACTTAAGTGTGCATGAGGTTTAGCAATTTTACACAAGGTTTGTATCGATTCTCATGTTTTAGTTTCGGACATTGTTAGTGGAAATCGAGGTCTTTCTCGTTCGTTCTCAGGTTTTAACTGATTGCGTTTGAGGTTGCCTTGCACTCGATTCTGTGGAAACGGAATAATCTTGTTCGCACTGTTATTCAATTGCGTTTCTGATCGCTTTACACTGCATTTTTATCTGATCCTTTTTTTAAGAACTCTGTTTTAGTACACATAAGAAATGTTCTAATTATTGCTGAATTAGTAACCAGGGGATCAAACTTAGTATGAATGAGTTTTAGGAATTTTGCACAAGGTTTGTATCGATTCTCATTTAAAGTTTTGGACTGTGTTAGTGGAAATCGAGGTTTTTGTCGTTCGTTCTCAGGTTTTAACTGATTGCGTTTGAGGTTTCTTTGCAGTCGATTCTGTGTTTATAGACTCTGTTTTTAAGCTGTAAGTACGGAACGAAGGTCAGAGAATTTTTATGTTGTTGCTGAATCGGGTGGATTTGTTTTTTAGTGTTTTTTTTGTAACCTAGGTTTTGGAAATGGCGTTGAGTTTTGAGCTGTTTGTTGATGTTTTGGCAGCAAGTGAATCGGTTGGAGGTTACGCCTGATAAGCAGTTCTTGGCGGCAGCAGGGAATCCTCATATTCGGCTTTATGATGTGAATTCTAATCAATCTCTACCGGTATGCGCCATTTACATCTTCCACTTTTGTTGCTTGATTCTAATTCGTGTGAAGCTGGACTAGGAAAGTGTGGTTACATGGCTCACCTGCTCGGGTGTGACGATCCTTGCTCATGCGTCAAGGGAACTGCTTTTATTAACGATGAGTATCGTTCCTATGGTTGGACTGACCAAATTTTAGTTTTTTTTTTGTTAGCAAGGTGATGCCAATGCGTCAAAGTATGCTTTACATGGGTACGTTATGCAAAAAGCTAGAAGGGGGGCAAAGATTTATTTTGCTAGTTGAGCCAAAAGTGACAGGAGTTCTGATGTCGGGTGGTGTTCATTCTTATTAGCAGTATATACTCATTGTACTGGATATTAGGGTGTCACATTTTGGTGTCCGTCGCAATTAAATGACTCTACCTTAAATCCTCTTGCATCGGAGTCTGTATTTCGAGGTGGTGGAGTATGTATTTTCATAATCTTAGCAGTGCAGGTTTTTTGGATTGTGATTGTGTGTTTGATGGAGGGAGTTGCTTTGATTTGGTAGCTTGGATCTGGTAGTATAATTCTTGCTTTTTAGATGGTGTGCATTGCTCCATGTGCGGCAGTAATTGATCTGTTTTCAGGTAGGTGTTAGCTGACCTTGAGTTCATCCTATGGCAGGTTCGAAACTATGAATCGCATTTGAACAACGTGACTGCTGTAGGTTTTCAGTGTGATGGAAAATGGATGTATTCTGGTTCTGAAGACGGTACAGTTAAGATTTGGGATCTCAGGTATGTTCGTGCTTTTCTCAGGTCTGCCGAGGAAGAGACTTTATTGATTTTTTTGGCTGCTTCAATTATAGAGAAGGAGCACAGTAAAGTCTTACTGCCACTCTCAGCTGAATAGAGTATTACATTCGGATATATAAACTCTTTTTTGGATATATTGGTGTTCCTTAATATTACTTTTGTGATTCAGTTTGTTGCAATAACGTGTCTCGATAATCGCTAGCGTCTATGTGTACGTTAAAGTCGGTCACATGCACGTACAGAGCACCAGGAGGTTGCCAACGCGAGTACGAGAGTCGAGCTGCAGTTAATACGGTGGTTCTTCATCCAAATCAGGTAATTTTCGAAATTGTTTGGAGGCGGCTGATCTGCTAGTGAAATGTATACTGAAGCGGATGGCTAGGTGTGGGATTACTAGAATGAATCTGTGTTTTTGCTGAGGTTCGGTTGTCTAAGAAACTGAATGGTTTTTTCGCTTGTGATCTGTTATTGATTTGTGCAGACTGAGTTGATATCAGGTGATCAAAATGGGAACATCAGGGTTTGGGACCTTCAAACAAACTCGTGCAGCTGTGAGCTGGTGTGTGCTCGTTATCTGCTTTGTTTAAATATTTGAATGTGGCCTATGTAAATTTCATATTTGCAGGACACTTTTTCGTTGTTTTTAATGTCGGGTCTAAGCTTAAGGTAGTGTTTCTTGACATCCGGGACATTTGCGGGCTCATATTAGTAATCTGATTACATAAGGTCTTCTTCATGTTGCAGAGGTTTCCTACAAATTTAAGCAGTCCTTTTTGCCTGGTCTGCTAACTTGGTAATGATCTCTTTATCTGCACTGTTCATTATTTACTCACCGTTGTTTGTGATCGTCGTTTGCAGGTTCCGGAGGTCGACACAGCTGTTCGGTCATTGACCGTAATGTGGGACGGCAGCTTAGTGGTGGCAGCTAACAATAATGGCACATGCTATGTTTGGCGACTTCTTCGTGGAACGCAGGTTGATTGCTCTTTATCAGTTATCTACTGCTGCAGTAGCGTGCCTTTATTCTTATAACTGGTTATTAATAGATATTATCGGGTAGGGCTTTTTGTGTTGGGAGAGGGATCCAGGCATTTAAGAGCTTTTGTGGCGTACGAAACTGAAGTGTATGGTGCCAGAATTTTCAGTTCAGTTCCTTTATTCGTATTTAATGAAAAATTTACGAGGACCTTTTTGACATTAGTAGATTGAAATTCTCATATTGCACCAGAACGTATATTAGCTCTTTCGACCTTATAGTTGAAACTTTCACTTTTTGATTCTTCTGTCGTCAAGCTAATCGTGGGTTTTGTTTTATTACTGCTGCAGATGATGACGAATTTTGAGCCTCTTCACAAGCTTCAGGCACACGATAAATTCATCTTGAAGTGCTTGCTGTCTCCTGAATACTGCGAACCTAACAAGTAATATACGTTCTCTTGTGATAGTAGGTTCAAAGAGCGTGTGAGGGAGATACCAGTGACGTGAGACACTAGGGTTTGAAACAGAAATCGCACTATGAAATTGAAAATGCGAATATGCCTATTCTGTAATCTTTTAGAGACATCAATACTCATTAGTTCAATTGTCATCGATAATACTTAGTCACGAAGTGTTGACGTATTTGGTTCTTTTTTGTCGGTATTGTGTTACAGGTATTTGGCTACGACGTCTTCTGACCACACTGTAAAGATATGGAACATCTTCGACTTCTCTCTTGCACGTACTTTGAAAGGTCAGAACTTTTCTCCTTTGTTTGTAGACCAACACGAGCTTGATGCTGTGCACCTCTGTCTTTCTAATGTCCAGCTCTTTCTGAGATCCTGAACTCAACTCAACTTCACAGAAGCATGTATTCTTCTTCTATAAGCGGATTGGCATTTTTCTTAGTAAAGCTGTTTCTTTGTGATTTTGTTTTGTGGAAATTCTGGGGTGATCATAGTAAGGAAAGTGCGCAGCTGAGAGTTATGTGCGACTGGTTCATTTCCCTAATATTGTGGGAACTTGCAGGGCATACACGTTGGGTGTGGGATTGCGTATTTTCTGTTGATGGTGCATTTTTGGTTACAGGTTAGTTGTCTAATTCCTCTCGAATTAGTTCGTAAACATGGATTGAATTTAATGGATCTACTTGCATGATGTCGGAAGTGTTAGTAGTATATTTTTCATTTTCATATAGGACTGTCGTCCCCTTGCAAAGAGCTCTACACGTTATGTAAATATCTGGAGGTGGTTTTCGTGCTTATTTTTATTCTACAAGTTTATTTATAAATCGTTATTAGCGGATAACTGATCTCCAGGACTTCAATATTACAATTACTATTGCTCTACTGAGGAGCACGAGAATTTAGTAACCATTTTTGAAGTCTTCTCGAATATCCAATAAATATCTGAAGCCCTGCTCGTAAATTCCCATTCCAACAATAGGCTTGAAGAGATGGAGAGCTAATATTAGCGGTGGTTATGTTTTTAATATATTATCAGGAATGCCAATGGAATGTTCTTTGTTTTCTGAAACAGCATCTTCAGACACGACTGCCAAACTGTGGGAGCTTTCCACAGGAGAAGATATTCGAACTTATCGTGGCCATCACAAGGCCGCTGTCTGTTGTGCTTTGCATGATGGCACTGATCCTTCAGCTGCTTAATATTTCAGGCATGCTTCTGTATTCAGCTTTTTTCTTGAATGACTTGTGAATGGATGTCATTAGTAAGATATTCTTCCAGTTTTAGGGGTATTCATTGCAAACTATAAGGATCCTGAGTTAAGCTGAGGCTGCCGGAGACCTTCGAAACATTGATTTTATTACTTGTTTGTTTTAGTGACGTATTGTATGAACCTTACAGTTCGAGTACTGCATTCGTACAATGTAAGTTTGTCGAGAGGTTCAAAATATGTTTATGGACTAGAGTCGCACGGAAACTTTTGAGGGGGTGACACTAGGTTTTAGTACAACAAATATTGTTGTGAAGGCAATGTTAAACCACTTTAACAGAAATACTCCAAATACTACACTTGCTGTGGGTCAGCAACCCATAGTAATTACTATAGCCCCGGTAATTTTGAAAAATCATAGATTTGCTCAGGCGCTTTTATAATGAGCTCATTCCTGTCTAAGCTCAAGTGCCAGAAATTATTGGGAAATGGGCTCAATTATGAAAATCGAAGGGGGATAATCGGTACAAATGGAGATTTAATATTGAGCTACGGGAACATCCTCTGCCACAAACCCAAACCATAATTATAAAATTGATAATACTAGAACTTAATGCTTTCATTTAGGTATCCGTTCTTTCTTTTTCTGTTTTAAGTGTATAGAATACAATCATATCTTGACGTTTTGGTGAACTTTCACTTTACATACAAATTTTCTAAACTGTTTGCAAAGAGATTGTCTTAGTAAATAAACTGATCTGAGATGAGGTGAAGAAAAAATAAAGAAATACAAATTTGAAGTGATTAGAGCAATAAATAAGTTTTCATTTAGCAGAGTTCAAAAGAACTGCAATTAACCTTTTATACCTTGTTGCATTATCTTTAATTCCAAAATGTAAGAGAAACTTTGATTGAATCTGGAATGGTTTTATAATGTTGTATTTTTTCTTTAATAATCATTTAAATTTTATGAGAATAGGAATGTCTAAACACTTGATTTTGTGTTTTCAAAGAAATATACTAGGTGTCTTTTAATATACAGATTAACCCTTAAAGGACGGAAGGATCATTGTGGCTTGCCCTGCCTATAGCATTCTTCATTGTTTTGCACATGGGCACCAATAATGTTGCTTTAAAAAGTTGGAAAAGTCAACAGTGCATGGTGTCCTCATGAAAATTGCATGAAAGGTAGCTTGGGAGCTAACACCATGTTTTTGAATCTTATCACAATTTGGGTTACAATAAAAAATGAATGCATCTCAAGAAGTAATTTTTTGTCTTCCATGATGAACCATGTGTTTATGGTCACTTCTAAAAAAAATAAGATGAAAAACAAATTTTTTTGAATCATAGAATCTTTTTTCAGAGCCATAGGACATTTTTTGTCCTCCTCGACATTTAGGGGTTAAGAAAAGATAGGTTCATATTGGTAACACATTTTTGAGCCTTATGTTGAAATTTCCAAGTAGTGTGGACCATTTTTGAAAGACTAGCAAATTACTTGTCAATGCTTGTTTGAAAAACCCCCTTGGTAGGGGAAATAACAGGGCACATCCCCAAATTGCGGTGTTTTTTGTATTTATTCAGTGTGAAAGAATACAAATAAAAAACCCCTATTTTTTAAAGGAAAATCAAGAAACCCTTCCACGGGAAAAAATCGGGTGTGTTTTAAGCAATATGTCCTATGGAACCATATATTTTGGTGGCACATAGTGCCAAAGTAGAGAGGTATTTTCTACTCTATAGAACAGAGGTGGTTTGGTGACCCATTGTGCCTTGAAGGCCATTTCCAACTCCTCTAGTGTGTCTTTGTCTCTTGGTTGTGAGTGTAGTGCTCTTTGCAAGGCCCATATGTATAGTTGTTGTATACGCTCTTGTCAACACTCGGTTTAGATTTGGTTTCTTGTTGTCAAATGTTCTCCTACACCTATCAGTCCTTATAAACCAGATTAGGAAACCTCTCATTTTCTCTGTCAATGCTTGTCTGAAAGGCAAGTTTTAAGAATTCATATTTTTCGATTAACCCCTAAACGTCAAGGAGGACAAAAAAACATCCTTCGGCTTTGGAAAAAGGTTCTATGATTCAAAAAAAGTCATTTTCATCTGATTTTTATTTCAAAAGTGACCATAAACATATAGTCCATCCTAGAAGGCAAAAAATTACCTCATGAAATGCATTCATATTTTTTTTGTAACCCAAATTGTGATAATATTTAGACACACGGTGTTAGGTCCCAAGTTGCCCTTCTTGCAACTTTCATGAGGGCACCATGCACTGTTGACTTTTGCAACTTTATAGAACAAAATTTTAATGGGTGGGCACTTGTCACACTATTATAGAAACCACTGTACAGTACCAATTAGTATTGATAGGTAGAACCTATTTTGGCATTTCAAAAAAGTTTATATACCAAAAAATGTAAAGGTCATTTTAATCTTAGATTTTTGGTATGTGATTCTCATGCAATTCTAATGGACCATACCAAATCTTGGCTACTAAGAATGAAAATCCTATTTTTGGTAAGTTGTTTTGCTTCAAAATTGCGGTTTTACAAGAAAGTTGATTAAATCACATTGGTGATGAACTTTTGAGATTTGATTGCACAAATACGTAGGAGATATCCATGCGCTTATCTTTCCTTCTAACAAATATCTTCAAAAAGTTCAAAATTCCTTCAATGGAGACTTGAACGTTGGTGTAATCATGACCAAATTTGGGTAAAATAAATAATTCTTTATGGTAATTAAATTGTGCTATTTGACTCATATGTTATGATTAAATCTATACCTTTGAACATGATGATATGTTTGTTTTGCCAAAAACCTTATTAAAAAATGGAGATATTTATTTGACTAAATTTGGTCATGATCACTGCAGCATTAACACCTCTATTGATGAAATTTTGAACTTTTTAAAGATGTTTGTTAAATGGAAAGATGTGTGTATGGATGTCTCCTAGATATCCATGCAATCAAATTTAAAAAAATTCATCACCAATGTGTTTTAATCAACTTTCTTGTAAAACTGCAATTTTGACGCAAAACGACTTACCAAAAATAGGATTTTTATTTTTAGTAACCAAGATTTGGTATGGCCCATTAGAATTGCATGAGAATCACATACCAAAAATCTGAGATTAAAATGACTTTTACATTTTTTGGTATACAAACTTCTTTGGAATGCCAAAACAGGTTCTACCTATCAATACTAATTGGAACTGTAAAGAGAAGGCACGGCCACCCATCCGACCTTCAAGGGTTAAGACAGTTTTTTGCCTTACAGATTTAACGCAAGGGTTGCACGCAACTATATCCCAAACTAAGACAGAAAACCATTTGAGTTCAAACTGACTGGTTGCTAATGTTGAAGCATGTTTCCAAAAGTGACATATCTTTTTATGAAAATGCATTTGGTTCACAAAACCCAACCAAACCAATCAGTTGGAAATGTTACGTGGTACAAAACAATACCTCCAAACTTGTGAACTTGTTGAAGGTGATTGGACCAATTATGAAGATCGGCACAACTACAGTAGAATCTATCTAAGCTAATACTCCCCCTGTCTCTCTAAAAACGTCCAAAAAGCTTATGTGCAAAGGATTTACTATATTTTTGGTCTTTATGTTAGTGATACATGCATTCTAGAATCAATATACCATCTATCAAATGTATTCAAAATTTTCAGTTTTGATGTAGTCGTTTGAGCATTCAATTTTCGTGCAAAAAGTACCATATTTGTGCATGTTGCTGGCTCCCCATTATTGATAATTTAAAGATTAGTAGCAATAATGGTACCTCATATTGGCAAAGCCAAGCTTGTTAGGAAAGGAATGCTCTCTAGTTGCTCAACTTGCCCCCATGAGATCATTGAACATGGCAAATGTTTTCTCAACGTTTGAAATTAACAAAAAAAGAACTTTTTAGTGGTACAAGAAATGTATCTAATTTGGAACTTTGTAGAGGGACATAGGGAGTGTTGCCTAAACCAATATTCCCTCTACGCTCATGTCAAATGATGGTCCCAACAAAGCCCACCCCCTTCCCACCCCACCCCCTTCCCACCCGCTCTTTGTAAAGTGATAACCTTCATAAAATGATATCCCCACCTGGTCCCAAGCATATTAGTTTAGGGAGGCTCTATTATACTGAACTTTGAGCATGGATTTAGAAAGGTTTACATAGATATTGTATGAATCGATTGAAATGAACTTTTCCATACAATATTCAAATGCCAATATTATATGGCACCTAAGTTTTGAATGAATGGTATTTGTCTGTATGTTGCTAAAACATGAGCCTTCATTTATAGGTGTTACTGCAATAAACAGATATATAAAAGTGCATGAGAAAATAAATCATGTTTCTACCTGCTCTTTTGCTTTTTTGTTTGGTGTTTGTCTTGTTTACTATCAAGTGGTATTCCTACGTAGCATCTATTTTTTTCAAAGTAGTTCTTTACCTATTGAAGCTTCCAAGTAGACAATAGACATTATTAGATACGCAAAGATAAGAAAAAGTTCCCTCCCACAACATGTTAATAATCACTTACATATCCCTTCTCCCATACTACGGTGCAAGGCAACAAAATCAACAAAGACTCAACACATTTTCACAACACCCCTTAACTCTTTGTAATTGTAAGGAGAAAGGTTTCGAGATAAAAGTTACAAAAACAGGTTGGAACTATCACTTGCCAAAATAAAAATCATTAGCATTCAAAATCAGCAGTTCTTTGACATTTTTGACCAATAATTTGTTGAATATAGTGCCTAGCCTTATACACACTTAAGTTTCATAAAATAAAATACAAAACACTTCCATCTAAATTAATGACTATGGTATCCATAAAACCAATTATACGTTAGTTCTATTGAAAGAATGTGACAATGATGTCCACAAACCAATTATACATGAAGGGATAACGTTGAATGTTCATAAATCAATTACATACAAAAAGGTAATAAAAAATCAAAAGAAGAAAACTAAACTAAACTAACCAACTAACCAACCAATCAACCATGGGTTCAAACACGTTATTCGTTATTGAAAATTTCATTACACATAAAACATTCTTAATATACCAAACACAAAGAACACGAAATTCATATAACCAACAACAATAACATAAACGTTGAAAACCTTCAGTTTATCTAAAAGGGCACAAAGGACAATCAAAAGAAAGTAAAATACACATCAAGGAAGTGTCATTGCCCGACTTTATTACAAAACCATCACAAATCTCTAAATAATAAAAACATACCCCTAAGTCCAAGCTTTACTACTTAATATTAATGATAATACTAACAGTATTACTATTATTGTTATCAAGTAACTCAGCAATTTTACTACAAACTAGCTATACATGTATATATGTTTCCAAAACTGAACAAGTTCAAACTAATAAAAGACTGTAATTTCCACTACAAGTGGAAAAATAAAACAGTCTGCTGCATCTGCACACCGCACCATTCTGAGCCAATCCTCTACTTTCTAAAGAAAATAGAAAAAAAAGAAAAAGAAACTAACGAACCCACCAAACCAAAAAGAGTACCCTTCTAAAACCCTCACAAAAAACGAAATAGAGAAAATTGCCCATTGAAGATCAACCTCAAAAAAGTTAGGATCTTTGCTATAATGAACATGGTTTTTTTAGCACGTCATTTTTGGGTTTTCGTTTGTGAGGAGAAAGTGGTTTTTGAAACTTTGAAGTGAAAGAAAATTGGTGGGGTTTTTTTTCTTTTTTTGAAAGCTTCTCTTTTCTTCTTGAAGGTTTTTGTTTTTGTTTTTGTTTCATTTCTTTTTGTTAATGAAGATTGGGCAGTTTTTTTAAATAAGTTCAAAGGTGATAGTCCAGCCCAGACCCAAACTGCCACGCTTCAAAACGTCGTCTCCATACAAATTGTTTCTCTTTTGGAAGATTGTCTGCCCAGCTCCTGCGAAAAGTTGAAAAAAAGGCAAAAAAAAACGTCAAAAAAGAGCAAAAAGAAAAGGCAGGAAAAAGGCAGTAAAAAGGCAGGAAAAGGAAGCAGTACTTCTTTAATAATACTAGTACGGATTTGGTTTCTAGAAAATTCTAGAAAGAGACCACTGATGTAAAACCCTACAGGAGTATTTACAAAGACATTTAATAAAGCAAAATTTCTATCAGGTTCTTGCTGTGGCTGCAAAAAAAGAATACAAAAAATATATTTTTGTATTGAAATTGTAGCAAGAGTAGTGTTTTTGGCCACTTGAGCGAGACAATTACCTTGGAAGTGTTACAATTGACTATGAATTTATGTTAGATAATTAAAGTTAAGTACAGTACATTGCCTAAATAGTAAGTGTTCAATGGAAATGTCTACTGCAAAGCATCAAGTGTTTGTCTATCACAAGAAAATCAAAATTCTTTGTTAGCACTAGCAATTTGGAATTTTCTATTAGAAAGGGGGAAAGAGAGGAAAATGCAAGGAAAGGGAGGGTGCAAAATCATTGGAAATTTGAGGGGGACGAGTTGAACAAGACAAAGTGATGAGAGTAGAAAGTAAGTGTGATTAAGCAAAAGACGTGCAAGGCATCCTTGTATGTCTAAAATTAGCAAACTCTTCACTAAGTTTTCATTTATTTTTATAAATACAAATAATATGAATTCCCTAATGTTGAATTTGGAGTTATAGTAGATTTGACAATTGGAACACTTCAGAAATTATTGCGCTAGAGGTGTAACAATTATTTGGCATTAAAAATTCATTATGATGATACAAAGAGCAAGGATTAACATGGCTAGATTTTCTAGAATGCCTTAAAGAGGGAAGGGTGTCTATTATACTAATGAATCCTATTAACTAGGTTGCAAAACTAGTGTCATTGCAAGAATACTTTTTTGTTGTGGAAATTAGTACAATACAACTTGCAGTAATTTAAATATTGTGGTAATTATAAATCAGTGTCAGGGAAAAATAGCATGACAAATGAAATTATGGTGTAAGGATTTGCAAACCTGAGGTTCTTCGCCACAACCAACCAAAGAGCTGAATATATAGCCAAGGCCATAAAATGGCGCAGCCAATCAAAAAGCGGGAAGAGGCCCACCTATAAAAAAAAAAAAAGTGGGCTAGAATCATCATACTCAATCAAAGAATAATAGAAGTTTAATTATATTTTCCAAAATTCTCAAACATGGTAGATCTCACAATCACCTATAAACGAAATAAATTTCTATAGAAGAAGGACGTTTACCTGGCGAAATATTTGAAGGATAAAGAGAGGCTGCTTTAACATAATTAATGTCAATAACCGTACTTGAGGCCAAAACTGAACTACGTCCTGCAATTGCTCAACAACAAAGATTGCCATATCAGACCCAAAAAAAATATAGAAAAATAAAAACAAAGCAAACATATCTCTACTACAAAGAAAAAAAACGTGAAATTTAAAGATTAGAAGATAAAACAAAAAATAAAAACCATAAGCAAGTATATTTCTACCACTAAAAAAACCACAGAAGTTAAAAACTAGAGAAAAAATAAAAATAAAAATGTACATACACACCAGAAGAAAAATAGAAATAAGCTGCTAGTCCACAATAGCTGCAAATGTCCTAAACAATTGTAATTAAGTCATCCACAACAACTACAAACTATATAATGATTATGAATTAGTTACTCAAGACACTTTTTTTTCTAGTGACATTTCTACTACTAAAAAACGTGAAATATAAAGAGAAAACAAATCCATGAGATGCAAGCATATTTCTACAACTTAAAGAAACCACAAGATTTAAAGACTAGAAATTAGGAAGAAAAAAAACACTTACTTGCAAGAAAGGCCTAATGACTGGATCTCCAAGTGTCTGCAAAAAAAAAGAAGGAAAACTGTTTAGTTTTTGCGTATATCAAAATTGTAGTAGGGTTTTTTTAAGGGCCATTTTATGTTAGTCCTCACCCAATTTGAAATTGAACCATCGATTAAGCCAAAGTTTAGACATTTGGTTTAAAAAAGGGTACTAAGATAATATGAACTCTTTAAGCCCCATTGATGGCAAAATTTCAAAGGAACAATTTGGATCCAAGTTTTTCAATAGGAAATGCTATATCGTGAGTAAGGAGCCGTCAGCCGTCAGCCTAACTTTTTTTTGTTAAAATACTAAATTCACCTGTAATTGTGGACATGGAGTGCATTTTATATTTTCAACTCTTGAAAACACTTGCCAATTTTTTAGTTTTTTCATTGATTTTGAGCTCATAATCCACCCCGCTCATAGAAATCTTGGCTCATTGCTCAAGGCTCCCCATTTTCTGCTCACAAAATGGCGTCGTCTGTTTTTCAATTGCGTTATCAAATGTGATTAATTCGGTTATTTTTTTACTTAGGCAACCATAAAACCAAATTGAATTTGACTAGTCATTGATGTAGAGCCCTGAGACTTGTTTGATAGCCCAATTCTAAGCTTTGAGATATCCAAATAGTTTGTTTTGGTGCTTTTAGAATTGGGCTAAGAATGAGGGTCCAGCGTAAAATAGCCCTAAAATGGAGTAAAATTGGGAAAGAAAAGAAAAACAAAAAGAAAGTTGAGAGATTTGATTTGGCAATAACCTCCATACACCGGAAGTTGATGGAGAGCAACTTGTTTATAAATTCCGGGGGGGACTCAATATCAACCCTCACCGACATTGCTCGTTGGTACATCCACACTCCACTCAAATTGGGCTGGCACAAAATGAAAACAAAAACAAACCTTTTAGTGAGCCCTCATGAAAACACAAAAGAAAAACATCAAGTTTGAAAGAAAATAACATAAAAATTTATCAAAGAACTAAAAACCTAGTTTACTTGTTTCAGTTAAAAAAGAAGGGGGACAATATGAAACAATTTTTAGGTTGATACCCATCTCGCCATGACTCTAAAACACTTCAATCTTTTAAAAGTACACAAGTTATATCAACTAGTGCAAGAATTGAAGTGGTGCAAGATCTCTCCGCACTAATTCAAGTAAGTACTGCCTAATTAGTATAAATAATTTTCATGCCTTCATGTCCTTGTTTTCCGTTTTCCAAGTAGGGTTTGACCACAATCTATCACTAGCTCCTCAACTAGCAATTTGGTGGGTGAGCCTATGTAAACGCAACATCTTTCACATGTACTTTGGTTGTGTGCTTAGATATGCCTCCTTGAAGTTTTGACCACTTGAGTTACATTATTTGAGATATTATTTTACAAACTACTGAATTAACCTAAATTGTTGTGAACTACTTTATTAGTGTACCTCACGAATTCATCTATTTCTTGAATTAATGCAAGTTAGCGTTGTTGTTGCAAGGCATTGTAATTGAAAGAACTTGTGTAGTTGCTAAAAAAGAAATTAAATTGGTATTTCTGATTATTATTATTTTGAAAAAGCAACATCATTTATAAGAAATATGAAAGGATTTGTACCAAGTATGGGTTCAACAAAGCTAGACTCTTCTTGTCCAATAAATCTGCTTCCAATGCATCGAGCAACCCTACACAAAAAGCCCATCAAAACTTCAAATTAGAAATCCAATGAAAAAAAATCAAAAGCTATGTTTTCATAACATTTGACTACAAAATAAATGAGGTGTAAAATTTTATTAATTATGATGTCCAAGCTTGATCTGAAGGTCTTCAAAGAAAAGAAAACCATTCAAAAAAAGTCTTTCAAATCCATATAGTATATGATCATAGGAAAAATTTCATAAAAGAGGAGATGAAATGTAAGAGCCTTAAGAAAAAACATCGAAAATTAAAATACCGTTAGATAGGCGACCAAGGTGCCTAGTAATAGCACCAAATCCACCAAATGAAATAGGAGATTGAATTCCACTTGCATCCCCCACCTGCAAACCCTCCAAAGTTGGCCTTATTTGTAAAATCACATAAATTAATGCGGTCCACACTAGTAACGCTAACTTTTGGGTGGTTTATAATAATTTTATCAAATGATTTACTTTTAATGTATTAGTAAAGTATCTTTAGTTGCCCTACATAATATTCAAACTTCTTCAATTCAGTTGTCTTGTGCTTTTGCATTGTCTACATTGTGCATCATATTTGAATTGCTCATAAGCTCATCAACCAACAAACATCTCAAGGTTGGAGGGCAATCTAATGTATATTGTGGGTTATGAAATTAAATGCTATCTTAAATAATATGCCTCCATTTTTATAAGTTCTTTTGTAACAATAATTGTTCTGGTGGCCAAAATTGTGAAGAGATCTTGTCCGTGAGCATGCATTTCAACTATATCGCTAAGTTGTTGCTAAAGGCAAGAGGCATGCAACACCTTCATACTAATTATAGACTTAATTAATTTAAAAATCACCCACATTGGTACAGAGGGGTTTTACACTCCCTACACTAATTAAAGCAACTTGTAGAGATAAAATTATTGGCACTACTCCCTTTGTCCCAAAATGATTATCCACATTCAATTGCCAACAATTTTCATTGGTTTTGAATAGGTCGTATGGAGTCTTTCTTGTATCCAATTCAAACACCAAATTGACAAACTTGTGTAATTATCTTCATTAATTCTTGTAGTATAAAATTTAAATTTACATGAATTTTATGTTGTTGTCAACAAGAACAATGAAAGTCGTGCAAAAATGTTACAATAAGAAACAAGGACAATCATTTTGCGGTTTGTCATTACAGAATTGTAAGTGCTAGTATAATAAGGTTAAGGCTAAGTACCTGCAGAACCCGGTCAAACGTTGAAGGTAATGGACTGCACACACACAAAAAAGAAGAAGAAGATAAAGACACAAAGCAACATTATTAGAATATGTCATTATTAGTACGTTTTTTTGAAAACACGACACGTAAGCTGGTGAACAGGCAGGTAGACATACTGAAATGTAAAATGTAATAGGTAGCAACTTACCTAGCTCGGTAAGTGGGAAAACAACCGAATAGCACTCTTTGCATCTCCAGATCCTCCAATTTAACGCCCTATCATCCAAAAACAACAAAAAAAAAAAAATCCAAATATAATTACAATAGCTACAATATAATAAGTTAGAGAGCCCTAAAAAAGAAATAAGAAAAAGAAAGATTATATGGTTTTATAAAACAAGTAATGTAACTTGACCAGAGAATCATTCTTATATCATTACGTCCAGTGAGGAATATTCCTTATGTAGGTCAAAATGTCTATTATAAAGAGTCAAGTGATTGTCTGTCACAAGAAATTCAAAATTTTCTGTCAACACCAGAAATTTGAAGCTCTCTGTTACAGAGGAAATTTGGGGGAGGGAGAGGAAAAGGGAGAGAAATGGAGGGTGAGAAAGAAAGGTAAAGAGAGGAACAAGTTGGACTAAACAAAAAGCTACACAAGAGAAAAAAAAGCAAATGAGACGGCATAAAGCTCAGGCAAGGCAACCTTGTGTAGAAGTGCCAAGGAGGACAAGAAACCCAACTTGAGCCTCTTGGACTTGTACGGGTTCAATTACTACTTAAGAACACGAGTTTATTTTATATTTTTTGAAATAGCAAAGTCACAATACTAACTCGACATTGCAATGCACAACCTTGTTAACTTTTCTATATACAAGACGTGAAGACTAGAAACTTTGCAAAAAAGATACTTTTTCAAAAGTAGGCCTGAAATTCAAGATAACTATACCACCTCATTGAAGATTCCTTCTTTCTTTCTGATTATTCTAAAAAAAGCCCAAGGGAGGGGCTAGATTTGGAAATGGTATTGGTTTTTGGAATTCCTTTTGTTGAGCCTCTCCCATTTGTCACAAAAAAAACAAAAAAACAAAATTGCATATCTTTATAACAAAGCAACGGGTGTCTATTGGTCACATAAAATTCAAAATTCTCTAGTATAAAACCATCAAGTGTCAAGCATCAAGAGTCTATCCATCACCGGAAATTTGAAATTCAGAAAGGGGGGACGGAGAGGAAAAGGGAGGGTGAAAAGTCACCAGAAATTAAGTAAGAGATAGCGCAAAGTGCAAGCAGGGCATACTAGTAGCTATAATATGGGTCATCAAAGTTCTTTTTTGGTTTTCTATCTAGATATGACATGTACGTCACCCACCCAAAAGTTGTATCTTTCTACTAAAAAGTTCTTGGTTGTGACACCCATTAATAAATGAAGAGAGAGAGAAAGACAAAAATTCGAAATGCTTTGCGAGAAAAAGTGTCGGTGAAAACCTGGTATTCCGGCATGAGGTCCCAGTAATCTTCGAGCATCTGCTCCAGCGATGGTCGAGTGGGCGTGGCGTCCATGTAACTGAACATGTACGTCGTCCGATCCCTGGCTCCCGATCCTGCTGGGAATGCCTACCCCCACACACCCACACATCCACACAACACGCACGTGGTGAGCTCATGAACCTCGTGCAAAAAAACCGAATTTACCATTGAGAAACAACTTGAATAAACTTGAAAATTTATGAAAAAGGAAAAAATTGCAATGAGTTCAAGTTTTGGACTGAAAGATGCGCATGCATACCGACACAATTGGTGATCCCTGACAAAACTCATGCAAAAACCGAATCTACCATTGAGGGACAGCTTGAATAAACTCAAACATTTGTGAAAAGAAAGAAAGACTTGCAATGGGGTTTAGGGTTTATGTTTATAAGATGCGTATGCATACCACCAACACAATTGGTGAAATCTTACAAAACTCATGCAAAAACCGAATCTGCCGTTGAGAAACAGCTTGAATAAAATTGAGGATTGATGAGAAGAAGAAAGAATTGCAATTTTAGGATATAGGGTTACCATTGAGAAACACTTGAACAAACTTGAGGATTCATGAGAAGAAGTAAGACATAGGAATTTAGGGTTTAAGCTTTAGGGTTTTAGGGTTTTGGGATTGAGAGACGGTGAGTGTGTGTGAACATGCATACCTCCCAGAAATACTGGGTTTTGGAGTCGCCGACTTGGGTGGCGTCGGTGTGGGTGTAGATGAGGTCACTGGAGGAGTTGTGGTCGAAGCCTCGAGCGCAGGCGCCGACCACCAGGCACACGCCGTCCGGATGCTGCCCCCACCGGATCTGGCGCACGACCGGCGACTGGTTGCCCATGACGTCCAGCACGAGACGCCCCACTAGTGCCTTGCCATTGTCTAGTGTCACCACCTGTCCATTCATTCCAAGTCCCGTGCCAAAACTCAAAACTCAAAACTCAAAACAACAACAACCACAGCATAAACTCCAGGCTCTCAGGCAACCCCTAAAACCAAGTTTCTACCAAAAAAACAGAAAAAAAAAAAAACAAAAGCATAAATATCTGTATTTCGTGGAAAAGAAACTTTGAACTTCTGCAAAATAGCAAACATATGCTCCTTCTGTTGCAAAATAAGTGGAAACCTGTGTCTTTTTCGATATGTTTTGGTGATTTAGAATAGGTTGCATGGAAGTCTTTTGGGTCCAACTTTTAAGCCTTAAAAGTCTGAAGGACGCTTTGTGGCCAATACAATACAAAGTATTTCTCCTTGTATTTTTATTGGATCCACACCCTGTACTACATTTGAGATCAACAAAGAAGTTGGAATATAGGTCAGCGCGGTGCTAGTGAGCTATTTGAGATCCCGAATTAAACTTCTTATTTGGTAGCAAATGCAAAGTATATACTATGACCATGGGACGTTTAAGGGATAAGTAGGTCACAATAAAAGCATACAATATTCATCATTTTTTTGAGGTGGTATAAAATTTTGGACCCTTTTGAATAATGTTAATCTACAATATGATCAATGAAATTAGATTAAAAGCATGCGGTGGGCCACTGGCTTCTACATAAAGGAAGTGTACAAAAAAATAGGAGGAAAAATGGGGGCTAGAAAGGTACAGCGCCGTCGTCGAAGACGTCGAGTTTGGATAAGCCTGTGAACTCCAACACCTCGCCACCGACGCTCTCGAATCTCTTCTTACAAACCTCGATTAGCTTCGCTGGTCTGCCATGACGACATAAAAAAAAATCACCAAAAAAATAAAGAAACAAACAAACAAACAAATAGAACTAAGAAACAAACAAACAAAAAAAAAACAATAAAAACAAACAAACAAACAAAAAAACAAACAGAAATTAGTGTCAAGAGACTTTGCTAACTTGCAGAATGTGAGAAGCTCAGGTTTAGCTGGAATTATTTTGTTGGTTTTGTTAAGAACTTACGAGACTCCGAGGTTGAGGATGTCTGTCACCCAAAGCTCCATCCCTCCCGCAAACCCAACGCGGCTCTAATCACAAAAGGGCACACGTTAAACCTCAAAATCAAAAGGAGGTACTATGACCTAAAAACAAAATCCTCATTTTTGTAAGTTTTTTTGTTTTTGCTTCTTCTTCCATCTCTATATAAATTGGTTCAAAGCTTTGCAGGGTAGTAGCATGTAGATCTGGAGCTTTTGAGGCAAAAAAAATAATGGCCTAGGGGTCAACTTCCATCTTACATCAAAACCAAAGATCTACCAAAAAGCACGACAAAGGAGTTCCAAAGCCATGGAAGTGTGCTGGAACATGATACTACTGGAAATTAGAACTGGTTTTCAAGCAAGTTTTTTGCAAGAAGCACAAGAATTTTGAGGATCTTAGTGTTCGATTTTCCAAAGTTAAAAAACACTAATAATAACTATGACTGATTCTAATGCAACATGGAAGTTTGCCCACGAGGATTCTAGAAACCAAATCTGCATTTTATGTAAGTTTCTTTCAGTTCTTTTCTTTCTTCCATCTCTACATGAACTGATTCAAAACCTTGCAGAAAATAATGAAGATACAAAACTTTGCATTTTTTTTTAGCATATTTGAATGCACACATTCTGGGCGCTGGCAGGCACTCTTGGGAGTTAACATATGTAGGACTCTAGTTACTGAAAGAAAAAGCTTTGGATTATGAGAGAAGGATGTCTTGAGAGCTCAAATTTTTAGTACGCTTTTATTATTCAAGCTATTTTTTTATACTTCAAAATGGAGTGACTGGAGAGAACTTCAGCTGAATCTTGGACTTGCTCGAAGGGGAAGAGAGAAACTTGAAATTGAAGGAGAGGATGTGCTCGTCACGTCACTTACGGGGTTAAATTCAATGGAGATGACTTCCTCAATCTCTGCTTCTGTCAACACACCCGCATGCACAAGCTCCTGCAACTCCCTTCTCGACACATTCCAATCTTGCACTCGCTGCACTCCCCATCCCATCCCATCCCACAAAACCAAACACAAAAACCTCAAAAACAACAAACAAAAAGCTCAAAAAACCCAAACCAAAAAGCTCAAAAAACCCAAACCAAAAAAGCTCAAAAAACCCAAACCAAAAAACTCAAGAAATAGCAACAAAATTCTCAAAAAACAGCAACTCAAAAAGCTCAAAAAACCTAAACCAAAAAGCTCAAAAAACAGCAACAAAAAGCTAAAAAAAAACCAAAAGCTAAAAAAACAGCAACAAAAAGCTCAAAAAAAACCAAAAAGCTAAAAAAACAGCAACAAATTGCTCGAAAAAAACAGCAAATCAATAAGCTCAACAAAAAGCAAACCAAAAAGCTCAAAAGACGGCAACACAAAAAGCTTGAAAAGCCCGAACCAAAAAGCTCGAAAAAACAGCAATAAAATGCTCAAAAAACAACAAACCAAAAAGTTTTGGAAATGTGAAAAGGGTTGGGAGGGAGATGTGGCGATGGTGGGGGGATGTACCCCACGAAGCGGGCCTTTTTCGAGAATGGCGACCTTCAAGCCTCGGAGAGCGAGAGCCGTGGCGAGGAACACGCCCAACGTGCCGCCACACACCACCACGTCCACCACGGCCTGGCTCTTCTCCACCAGCCCCGAGTCACGCCACTTCCCCTGACGCCGTGTCACCACCTCCGGCGCCGCTCCCGACGCTGTCATCGTCACCAAACCAACCCAAACATCGTCAACAGAAATATGCAAACAGCTCGGCAAAAAGCTCGGAGATTCGCAACAACAAAATACTCCCTCTGTCCCTCTAAAAACGTCCAAAAGGCTTCCTTGCAAAGGATTAACTGTGTTATTTGTCTTCGTGCTAGTGACACATGCATTTCTAGCATCGATATACCATCCACCAAATGTATGCAAAATAAATCTCCAGCTTTGATGAAGTCACCGTTTGGGCACCAAATTCCATGCAAAAGATACTGTATTTGTGCATAGTTTGTGAATGCTGCCAGCTCTTCATTATTTTAGTCTTTGTGCTAGTGACGCATACACTTTAGAATCAATATACAATCTACCAAATGTATGCAAAATAAATCTCCAGCTTTGATGAAGTGGCTGTTTGGGCAGCCAAAATCCATGGCAAAAAGTACCATATTTGTGCATGCTGCCAGCTCCTCATTATTGATGATTTAAAGATTAGTAGCAACAATGATACCACATATGGGCAATTCGGCCAAGCTTGTTAGGAGAGGAATGCTCTCTCATTGTTTAACCCTTAAACGTTTGAGCATGCCACTTTGACTAGTACAATACAAGGTATTTTTCTTGTATTTGGAATGGATTCACAGCTTTACTATAATTCATATCAAAAAATAAGTTGGAGAATAGATCAATGTGATTCTCGTGAGCTATTTGAGATCTTAAATCACAGCTTCTTGATGCCAATTATATGGCATCATATATACTATGCCCAATGGTCATTTAAGGGTTAACTTGCCCCCATGAGATCATTGAAACATGACAAATGCTTTCTCAAAGTTTGAAATCGGCAAAAGAAAGCTTTTTAGTCCCTTTTAGTGGTACAAGAAGAAATGTGTATGATTTGGAGCTTTTTTAGAGGGGCAGAGGGAGTAAGGATTAAGGAATTAATCTAGCGGTTGGTTGTGGCAAAATTAGTACCAGGAATGCGGGATCTCATTTTGAGCCACTGCTCGTCGAGCCGTTTCAAGGCGTTGTACGACGACGCTCCGCCCGCACCACCGGCCTCCGCGCTCCCCGGTATACTCTCCATTATCCTCTTCACAACAACAACAACACCAAACCCTAAACTTTATCAAAGCAACAACAAACAAACAGAACCCTCTCAACAAAAACGGCGAAGAAGTTCTGCAATTAGGGTAGTCACGCCTTCTTCACCTCATTGCCAATCTTCAAAGAATAGGGACATGATATCAGGGGTAGTCACGGTTTCTCAGAGAATGAAAAGAAAATGGAGATTGAGAAGTTGTTGAGACCTCATTCTCAATCTTCAAAGAATATGGACATGATATTAGGGGTAGTCACAGCTTAAAGAGTATGGAGATTGAGAAGTTATGGAGAGAAAAGAGGAGCCAATAGGAGCTCATTCTTCATGAAGATGGTGTGACACCCCGTTTGTGGGTGGCGGAGAATGAGAATGGGGAATTATTACCTTCTTTCAGAAGATGCAATAATCATTGTGCTCTCCACAGACAGGAGCACTCCATTGATCAATGATAAAAACAAGCACAACAAGGTGAAACATGGGTTGCAAGAGGTGAAACTTCTCTTGCTAAACTTCTCAGCGCCCCATTCTTCACCTCCAGAGAAAAAGAATGGAGCGGTGAGAGAAGTTTCACACGCTAACGAAAACGGAAGCTCCTCCAGCAGCCAAGAGCAAAGCGACACGTTTGCGTTCTCATTCTCCACATGCGGCCAAGAAAGTGCTGTGACTACCCCTATTATCTCCTTGATTTTCAAAGGTCCCATAATTAGAATTGTTTTTTCTCACCTTCAGAGGAGAAGAGAAGAAAGAATGGGTGTGAAGAATTTTTTGCATGTGAAGATTTTTACAAACACCTCTTTCATTTTCATCCTGCTTTACTTACTTTCACCCTCCTTTTAGTTGCAAAACCTTGATTGAGTTCTGCAATTAGGGTAATCACGCCTTCTTCACCTCATTCTCAAATAATCTTCAAAGAATAGGGACATGACATTATCTCCTTGATTTTCAGAGGTCCCATATTGAGAAGCTTTTTTTTCACTTTCGGAGGAGAAGAATGGGTGTGAAGAAGGTTTGCATGTGAAGTTTTTATCAACACCTCTTTCATTTTCATCTCGCTTTTCTTACTCTCATTCACCCTCCTTATAATTGGAAACCTTGATTGATTGAGTGTGTGAGTGCAACTTGCCTTTCTTACATCATCACCATTTTCTAAGTAAGCTTTTTCTCCATTCTTCACCGTCCACGAAAGGGAGAGTCACACACACCTTCTTCATGGAGAAATCCTCACTCCCATCAACTCCTATTATTTTGATTCCATGCTTCATAAAATTTCCATTATTCTTAGAGAAGATGTGACTACCCCTAATGCAAGCATGCTGCTACCAAAACTGGATAGAAAAAAAGGGGGCTTGGAGAGATTTGCAACCTGAGTGCGTGATTTGGGACTGGTCGGGGGAGGGGAAGTGGGGTTGCGAGTGACAGGTGGAGCGGAGCAATGGGTGACGAAGAGCGTGCCGCTGCTGCTGTCGTTGCAACGTTTCCATTGAATTCGCGGTGGTTTAGGGTTTCCATGAAGCGGAGAAGGCCGAAATGTCAAGAGGCTCTCCACTGCGGTTGCAGCAGCACTAGTAGTACTAGTACAATGCAACATCCGCGGCGAATGAGTTATCCCGCCTATCATCGCACCTGCTGCTGCTGCAGATCCTGCAGATCTGCAAAAGCGCACACACAACAACGTTGCTGGCTCTCAATTCTGCGTCTCCTTGCAAAATTTGCGGAGGGAAAACTGCCTACCAAAATGGCGACAACACACGAACCTTGCAAATTTGCGGAGAAAAACCTACCAGAACGGTGACAGACGAACCTTGCAAACCTACCAAAATGGCCACCCACAAACCTTGCAAGATTTGCAGAGAAAAACCTACCAAAATGGCCACACATGAATCTTGCAAACCTACCAAAATGGCCACACATGAATCTTGCAAACCTACCAAAATGGCCACGCATGAATCTTGCAAACATACCAGAATGGCCACACAGGAATCTTGCAAACCTACCAAAATGGCGACACACAAACCTTGCAAGATGTGCAGAGAAAAAACCTACCAAAATGGCAACAGACGACGAACCTGTGCAGTTGGCTTCAACAAAGCAGCAGGAGCAGCAGCTCATGTTGGATTGGGTGGGGGTGGAGCTGAAGAAACGAGAGGCATTGGGGACATGTCTTACGCTTATGGAGATTTGAGCTCCAGCCCAGATTTACTTATTGCACCATGTCTCTCATCAGGGATTCTTCCTGTTTTGGAAGGTTGCCTTGCATGCGAGGGGGGGTTGGGTGGTCTTATCTGCGGCCCAGTGAGTGACCAAGCTTTTGGAGATTGTTGTGATGTCTTGGACCAATTAAGTTGCGACCATTGCTGCCAAAAGAAAGAGGAATAGTTTAGTTGGTTGCCGTACTCCCAGTGGGCACCTATTTGCCTTGAGTGGTGCCAGTGAATGGGCATTGCAAGTGCGTCATGATGAGAATCCGACGCGTGGAAACCATTCATCCCCTCCAAGGCTCCTTTTTGGGGGTCTCGACAATGGCTATAAAGTTATAAACTATAAAGCATACTGCTGGGACAGGCTTTTTGGGGTGCTGCTTTTCCAGGTTCAGTGGAGAAAGTGATAAAAGCGTCACGGACCATATGGCAGGTGCTCGAGTTTCGAGGCAAGCGTGTGACAAAAGCTTGGTGCACGACCAAGCTTCGTTTGCCTTGCCTCCCTTTTCATCCTTCCCCCATCTCTTTGCAGCTTTGCCTTTTCCCTGCTTTTGTTTAACCCCTCAAGGACCAAGCAAAGTTTTCACCAAAAACTCCTCAAAACTGCCATTTTTAGAGCATCAACCAAATTTGAAACCAAAAACATTTTTATGCATATGTGACCGTAGGATCTTGTAGAAGAATGGTTTTAGAAGATGTGGAAAAAATTTTAAAGGTTTCCACCACGTGGATTGGAAGTTAGAATGGTTTGAATATTCAAAAACATCTTGTGAAAAACCGGGCAGCTACCCTTCAAAAGGTGAAATTCCTAAGGAAAAAACACCATGTGGGTGGTGCTTCTCTAAATTCCTTATCCCACCTAAGTACAGTACATGCCAAAAAAGTTTCAAATCATTTGGAGTTGTATAACATATGGAAAAAAATTAGTAAGGAAAAAGAAGTAGAGAATGATTCAAAACACTAAATTGTTAAGAATTTAATTATGGAAATGAAAAATGCCAATTCCAATGGTCCTTATGTTGTCATAAACAGTACTCATCCTTTGGTTTTGTTTTTTTTTCCAAAATGTTGAAAATTGAGTAAAATAAAGGACTTCAAAGTTTATTTTGGAGTAGAGAATCCATAACTGCCCGCAAACAAAAAATCCTCATAACTTTCATCTTATTGATCCAAACGGAATGATTCAAAGCTTCCTAAATTCACATAAACCTCCTAAACCCAATTAAAGTTTTTTTTTTTTTTTGAAAAAAGCAATCATTAAAAATCTGCCTAGGCTGCCTGCAGAATGTAAAAAACGACATATTAGGCCATAACTTTTTACTCATAATTCAAAATGTCATGAAGTTTAGTGCATATGAAAGATTAACCTTGTCCCTACACTCTATTAAAATTTCAGCCTAAAATATGAAAAGCTCCAATCACAGGTACCTGCCCAAAATCACTATGTTTCTAAAAAAGGGGGTTTGGTCCTTTAGGGGTTAAGGTAGGAGGTCGTAAACCAACCATCTAAGGGCTCATCCCACTTTTTTAGGGTCTGCCGTGGATGGGATAATTTTTAGATCAATTTTCAAACAAAGAGAAAGAGATGTGGAATGTAACACAAGTTGTTTCATATTTTTTGAAGCATTTTTGAGTTACTTCGGAATTTTCAAAGGGCATGTGTCATAGGTCTCTATTTATGAACCTAAACCTATCAAAAACCGTTCACTTGCAAGTTGTGAAGAGATTTGGGGAATCAAGGAGGATGATTGGCTCTTACAACTTTTCTCCCATGCATTCAATGACTGTAAGTGGACGATTTTAGAATCACCTCATTTCCATTTTGATAGAGTCTACATGGGCGGTTCAAAATGACCGCACGCAGTATGAACCTCCTACCTTACCTTGGGCCCAGCTCAGACCAGGATGTCTAGAAAAGTGTTTTTTTTTTTTTTTTTTTTTGTTAACCCTTAAGCTTAACCCTCAAGCTTAACCCTTAACCCCCTAAACATTGAGGAGGACAAAAGACATCCTCCCACTCTGAAAACAGATTTTGTGATTTTGAAAAAAGTTGTTTTTCATCTAATGTTTTTTTAGAAATGACCATGAAAACATTGTCCATTGTGGAAGACAAAAAATTACCTCTTGAGATGAATTCATTTTTTTGTAACCCAAATTGTGATAAGATTCAAAAACATGATGTTAGCTCCCAAGCTGCCCTTCTTGCAATTTTCATGAGGGCACCATGCACTGTTGATTTTTCCAATTTTTTGAAGCAATACTACTAGTGCCCATGTGCAAAACACTATAGAATGCTATAGGCAAGGCAAGCCATGGTGATCCATCCGTCCTTTAAGGATTAAGCTTAACCCTTAAACAACCATAGGGCATAGTATATACGCTAACATATAATTGTCATTTGCTACCAATAAGAAATTTCAATTTGGGATCTCAAGTAGCTCACTAGAACCGCTTTGATCTATTTTCCAACTTCTTTGTTGATCTCTAATGAAGTAGAGGCGTGGATCCATTCCAAATACAAGAAAAATACCCCATATTGTACTGGTCGTAAAGGGCCTTTCAACCCTTGAACGACCAAAAGGCCCTTTACAACCAATTCAATACGGGGTATTTTTCTTGTATTTGGAATGGATCCACACCTCTACTTGGTTTGAGACCAACAAAGAAGTTGGAAAATAGATCAATGCCTAGTGAGCTACTTGAGATCCCAAATTGAATTTTCTTATTGGGAGCAAATGACAATTATACGTCAGCGTATATATTATGCCCTATGGTTGTTTAAGGGTTAAAGGACGGAGCTACTATAATACATACTACATACGCTGCTGTATAATTGGCATTTGCTACCAACAAAAACTTTAATTTGGGATCTTGACTACCTCACTATAACAGCATTGATCTATATTCTAATTTCTTTGTTGACCTCAAATGTAATAAAGGTGTGGATGCACTCCAAATACAAGAAAAATATCCCCTATTGTATTGGTTGCAAAGGGCTACTTTCGTCCTTTATGGGTTATGGTAGAGCGACTTGCACCGTAGAATGAATACAAGCAAGGAAGAATTGGCTAATATTGGAATGAATGAACGATGTGTGCATGTTTATCCAATAACTTTTCTAATAGAAGTTACTTTTGTCCAGAATCTGGCAAAGTAATTGTTTGCTCAAGGAGACGTCTTGCTATTTCATCCACTTTTTGAGCCGAATTTCTTAGTGTAGTGGTAACCACATGGATTTTGAGGTAAGATTTAGGCAAAAACTTGCCAAGTAAAAAAAAACGTTGGTCCACATGCACTAGACAAAATGATTAGCATTCTCATTGGTCAATCCCAAGGTTTTGTCTAGTACAACATTCACTCTGGAGGGACATCCCCTTGAGTGTGAGTCCATGTCATCAACCACTCTTGCCAAAATTGAAAGGTAGTGCACTTATAGTGGACAAAATTTGGAGTCACTTTGAGAATTGGGAGGTGACCCCAAATCTTTTCCAATGGACAAAACACTTCCTTGAAATGAGGCAAAAATAAAATCATGTCAAGTGAAAATACAAAAAAATAAAAGCATGCTTCCATTGGACGTCAAGTGCTTGGTGTGAAACCACCCAGTACACAAACAAATGCATGATAACATGACAATGTCCCCTCCAAACTCCACCGGATGAAGCATCTGGACAAGGGCTTTCCTTTGCTGGCTCTGAAACGTCCTGGTCTGAACGGGGCCTGTCAGCTGGTCGGCTTTTTAGTTGTTTTTCTTTTGTCAGTCTGAGACGTTGGTGACATGTTAGGGTTTAAGGCTCAGGGTTTTGGGGTTGGATTCGATTATTGGCGGTTGCCAGCATTGACACCCTTGTCGACGTTGTCGCAGGTTTAGGGTTTCAATTGCAATGAATGGGAATTAATTGTGAAAAAATCGGAAACAATTGCTGTACTCGTTTTCTCGAGTCTTTTTGTTTAACGATTGCTGTAAAGAAGAAGCTCTGTTTGGCAAGTTTCGGGGATTGGCGATGACAGTCAAGTGGTAAGTGACTGCACTTTATCTCTCGCCTTGCTTGATTCCTACGATTTTGCTTCATTGGCATCGCCTTGTTATCGCGTCGAGTGTGATGATTAAGGTTTAGGGTTGAAGGTTTAGGGTTTGTTGCCGTTGTTGCCTCTCTCTCACTGCTGAAAAAACTGAAGAAAACAGGCGCTTCTTCCGATGTCGCTCTTTATTTTTGGGTTTAGGATTTCTATGCATCGTTTCCTCCGGATCGGTGCAGGTTTGCATCTGCTTCTTGTGTCATTTGAAATCCTAGCTAGCGTACTTAAATTGGTCGCAATACTGAGAATCATGGCTACTGGTGCAGTTGAAGTGCATTGTTTATACCTTTTTAGAAGAAGCAATTCCTTAAACCCTAAATCCTAAACCCTAGAAATGCGTTTCCTCTGGAACGGTGGCAGGCTACATCTGCTGTTCTTTTGTTATTTGAAATTCTAGCTAGCGTACTTAAAATTGGTCGCAATTTTCTGAGAATCAAAACATGGCTACTGATGCATTTGAAGCGCATTGTTAGTAGCTTTTTCGAAGAAGCAGTTGCTTAAATCCTAAACCCTAGAAACGTGAAAGGCATCTTAGAATTCATTAGATTACATTTTCATAGTTTTCCGATAATACATCTCTAATGAAACCCTAATCAAGAACTGGGCATGGAGAACCTAAACTTGATTTTTATGAAAAAATTTATTGACTACGTGGTTTTTGATTAGCAAGACCTTTCATGCTGCTTTCAGGGAACGTTTGGCGAGGACATAAAAAGTGACAAAGTCTTTTTTTTTTCCTCAGTTTCTTAAACAAACTTGCACTTTCATGCACCTCTCTATCAATGTGCAGAAAACTTTCTAGTTTTCCCATAAGAAAACCAGATTGTGTATGAGAGGAAAATGTGGGTTTTCTCTTGTGTAATAAACTGAGTTTCGTGAGCGATTTGTGCTCCCAGCTTTGAAATTCCCTGTTGGCGAGTTCCAAGTGTTTTGTTGTGCATCTAGGGTTTGAGAAGGAGAGAGAGAGATTGAATGGTTGATTGATGGCAGGCTCTACTACTGGCAACCCAGTGTCGGAGGAACGGTGAGCAGCCAAACTTTGTTCGACGCCTTCAAACGCATCGAAGTCTTGCATGGCTTGAAGACCGTTCGGTGGCAGATCACCGCTTCGCAATTCCGTCCCAACCAACGAGGTAACTCTCTTCGCCCCACAAATCCCTGCTTTGCTTTTAGGGTTTTGGTCAAAAGCCCTGGTTTTGAGTAGCTCTTAGGGTTTTAATTAAGAGCCCTGGTTTTGGGTAGTTTTTTTAGGGCTCTTGTCAAATGCCCTGGTTTTGAGTAGTTTTTAGGGTTTTTTCAAATCGATGGCAGATGGATTGAACGAGTTAAGTTAGACAGACGCATACCGGTTTAGGGGTACCGCAAGGTCTCTGAAAATTCAGGAGAAAAATCTCGAAGATTAGCCTTTCAACTAGCTATCATGGAATGTCATTTTTGTGGAAAAAAGTATTGTAGAATAAATTATATTAAAGAGCAAAGTTACAGCTCATAGGACCTAAAAGCAACTGTAGACTAACCCTAAAACTTCTTGAAAGTGATCCTATTATTGCACTATTATTGCACTTGACGGTCCCAATCCCAACCCTCCCAAACCAGCTTAGCAACTGACGTGTGGCAAGATTCGCTTGTGCACTGCTCCACTTTGGGTTCAATAGTGTGTGGTGAACACCTCAATTGTACGGTGCGGAATTGAGAGCCGCTTGGGAATGACCTTATTATACTCTTCATAAGAAAAGTCCTTGTTTTTAGTAGTTTTTAGTGTTTTTTCTAACTAATGGAAGAGGATGGCGATGAATAACTAAAAAGTTGTTGTAAATGTTCTAAGATGCCGTTAGGTTAGTATTATAGTTTCATCGTTTTTTGTGTTCATCTTCATTGATTAAAGATTATAGAATTGTTGCTTGGAAACAAACGGTATTATAGTACCATTTCAATGTTCAAATTGTGCAAATATCATTCACACTAAATTTTCGTAGCTGCGATATTGATTTTGATATTGTTTTGGCGCTTATAGGATGGTGTTTTTTAGTACATACAAATCAGTCAATGGAAAACAAAAAACCACTTCCGAGCGTTAATAACTAGTTGGGGGTAGGGATGATTGTTGTTGATGCTTGTTCATGACATGTGTCAATGTTTTTCGTCACGGACTTTTTGTAAATTTTGTAACTTTACTCTTGGTCTTTTCCACATTAATATCATTAATAAGATGCCTAGTTTTGTACGGTATAAGATACTAAAACTGGTGAGGCTCTCGTCTTACAACCTTCTTCTTTGAAATTGTACATAAATTTACAGGCTTGAGGGTAAACTTGCATGTTGGCCCTAGAATCGGAATACGCAAAACAGTAAACAATCTTACACTACAAGTTTGTGTCTCGTTTCTGCATTTTCTGATTCCGGGCCAGCATGGAAGTTTGCCCTTATTGACAAACACCTGATCTCTTATGTCTAGTTACCAGATTTGGCTTGTGACCTTTCCACTATTCTATACATCTTTCAAAAACCTTACATGTTTTAAAATTCGTTATAAGTGATGCAAATAGGACACAATTCTATACATTTTTCAGAAATCTTACATGCTTTAAAATGCATTATAAAGTTGATGCAAATAGGACACAATTCTAGGCATCTTTCAAAAACCTTGCATGTTTTTAAATGCGTTATAAAGTTGATGCAAATAGAACTCTCTTTCTTTCCTTTCCTTGTGGCAGAGCCAGTGCTCCCGGTGGAGTGTGCGAGGGAGCTATGGGGGGTGACGTTCTCGGAGATGCAAGACAAATACTACTTTGCACTGAAGCAAGAGCACATGGTGGTGGAGGCCGACGCCACCATGCAAGCCATCATGGAAAAGCTGCAAGTCTACCGCAACAGGCTCACTATCCTTTTCGAAGTGAGTTTCCTCTTAAGCTCTTCTCAAATTCTATATATTTTTTTGTTGGCTCTGGACCGCAGACCGCAGAAAATGAGGATTTGCATTGAGAGAATTTCCCTTGAAGAAGTTTGAGTAGGCACCTTGCTTGAAAGGAAAGAGCTAGTGCTATAGGGACAGAACCTCCTGCAGCATGGTTATTTGTTTGAGATTAAGAGGAGTTACCTTGAGGAAGTTTGAGTAGTGCTATAGGGAGTTAAGCCTCTTGTAGCATAGTTGTTTGTTTAAGGAAAGCTACCTTGAGAAAGTTTGAGTAGATACCTTGCTTGAAAATAGAGAGCTAGTGTTATATGGACAAAACCTCTTGTAGCGTAGCTGTTTGTTTGAGTTTGAGAGGAGACAGTTACCTTGAGGAAGTTTGAGTAGGTTTCTTACTTAAACCAGTGCTATTAGTGCTATAGGGATAGAGCCCCCTTGTAGCGTCAAGCCTCTTGTAGCCGTAGCTATTTGTTTGAGAGGACTTATCTTGATGAAGTTTGAGTGCATACCTTACTCAAAAAGAGAGAGCTAGTACTATAGGGATATAACCTCTTATAGCGTAGCTGTTTGCATTGAGAGAAGCTACCTTGAGGAAGTTTGACTAGGTACCTTGCTCAGAATGAGAGAGTCAGTGCTATGGACAAAGCGTCTTGTAACGTAGGTGCTTGTTTGAGCAAACCTATTTTGATGAAGTTTAAGTAGGTTTCTTACTGGAAAAGAGAGAGCCAGTGCTACAGGGGCGTAGCCTGCTTGTTTGAATAATGCTTGAAGCTGTTTGGAGGCGGATTTTTGCTGAATTATCAGAGCTTTTGCTACCAGGGATTTCAGTACGAATTGGGAGACTTCCACATCAAGGCAGGCAGGGCAGTTCTGGCTCACACTGATCATCTGCGTGGCATCGTATTAGAGGTTCGTTACATTTGTTTGTATATTTTCTTCTTTGATTTTGTTTTCGTTTGGTTTTTGCGACGTCCTGGTTTTAGTCTCCTGGTGACGGTCATTGCAATGCATTGCATTGCATTACATTTTATTGTTGTGCTTACCTCAAGAAAGGAGGCTTAACTAATTGTAAAACTTCGAAGGAAGCACAAAATGAGTCCCGTTTTAGTAAGGCTACAAAGTGATCCAAACACAAAGAGAATATTGCAAAAGTAAGTTTTGGTCTTGGTCCTACAAGTCGTCTGTAGATACTGGGGTAGCAAGATTTGTTATTAATTTTAGATCCTTGATTAATTGTAAGTAGGAGTTCTACATGTTGAAAGAGACAAAACTTATGCCTTTTTGAGGAGTCTACTTGACCATGGAAATAATTGAGTGGAGAAAAGACCTAGGTTTTTTTCGTTGTGGCATTCTAAATTTATCAAAGCGTTTGTAAGTTCATCAACTACACTAAATATTGCATTTAGGTTGCCTCACACTGATTTCTTATCGTATTAGAGATTACATGAAAACTCAAGCATTTCCTTTTTGGGTTAGGTTGAAGAAAGAATAATCATACATTTCTATTGGAGTTAGGTTAGAGACCATGAAAAATCATACATTTCTATTTAGGTTCGGTTAGAGGATGAAAATCATACCTTTCTCTATGGGTTAGGTCCAAAGACCATGAAAAATCATAGATTTTTATTTGGATTAGGTCAGACGATGAAAAATCATACATTTTTTATGTGGGTGAGGTTAGATTCACTTGCAATGAGTCTCTCTTTTTTTTTTGCTTGAATTTAGGTATGTAAGTACGTAGTCAATTTTCTCACCAGGCAATTGTTGTAAACACAATGCCAGGTGGACTACAAGCCGCTGTCATCAGTGGAGCAATCTCGACGAGTAGTGCAGGACTTCATGGAGACCTTGCATAAAGGCATCACCACCGGTCAGTTTGTGCCTTTAGAACCCACGTTTGCTGAGTTCTCACTCCCCGACCTCTACACGTGGCAGCACACGTCACTGCAGTACGTCACCCTCATGGCGTTTCTCCTCTCCCAACAAAGAGTATAACATTCTAGGTAGCAGAATCTCCGTCGCTTGTACATTTTAGAATCACCGTTACCCTCAATCACTCATTAAATACTTCATTTTTTTCTTTGGTTTTTGCTGAATTGGTTACTTTGTACACTCAATCAGGAAAATGACATAAAAAATATTGTTGTTTTTTCAAACTAGCGCTGTGGTGTTTGAGTTCTGAACATTTTTTTATTGTATTGTTTTCATAAACAATTACTTAATCGGGAAAATGACACAAAGACTATTGTTGTTTTTTCAAACTAGCGTTGTGGTGTTTGAGTTCTGAAGGTTTTTTTTTATTGTATTATTTTCCTAGACAATTCAGCAGAAAATATATTTTTAGTGTTTTATGAAAGTTTTAGTAAAAGTTTATGGTAGTACAGACGGTGCTGCCAGATACTTGGCAGCGATCTTGCCGTTGGCGCCTTGTGGGAAGAAGAGGCCTGGGATGGAGGCATTGCCTGTTCCATACAGTACTTGAAGAATCTGTGTGGCACAACAAAACATGCATTTTTCCACGTTATCAGCCTTTTTGCTCTTTGCAAAACTATGAGTGGTGTTTGGTCAAAGAATTAAATGTCAATTTGTGCAAATCATGGATGACATAGACAGCAAATAAAAAAGTACAGAAATCGAAAGCATCTTTGCAGAATCACTGCTCTAAATAGAGCATTTTGCCCCTACACTAATTTTTGAACATTTTACACTATAATTACTGATTGATATTCCAGTAATTTTTATCAATATTTATTTGCAAGAAATCATCTTTAACAACAATAAGGACTTGGCAACAACAACAATGTTGAGGACAAACACTAGCATTGTAAATCATGTAAGATCCTAGTATCTAGAGAGTTTGCATGTGTCTCTAAGTGGCTAAATGATGATTCATGAGATAACTTTTGAGGGTAAGGCAGCCTAATTGTTAAGGCAACCTATATGTGTTGTTTAGTGTCCATTGTGATTGAAAATTTTACACAATGATTCAATTGCAATCATTGTTGACATGCTTTTTTACTAGTGAAACTTTGTGTGATTCTAAAACCATACTTCATTGACATAATTGTTATTATTACAAAAACTTCCTTAGCAAATAGATCAAGGTAATTTTCAAAAGTGAAGATCTTGTTAGAATGAGTTGAAAATGATGTCACTATTGCATGTGGCACACTATTGCTTTATAAAAGATGCATGTCATACCAAAGTGGGAAAGTAGTAGCTTGTGTGCACATACTCCATGTGGTATGTTCAATTTAGAATAGGTTGTATAAAAGCATTAGAACTCCTTTAATCTAATATGCTTGAGATTGGGTGAGATTCTTGGTTTATGGAGGTTATTAGTTTATACAATGGGGTGGGAAGGGGGTAGGTAGTGTTGAGATTTGCGACAAAAATTAGCTAAGAGAGTATATTAGTTTAGATGAGTTATGCTGTAGCAACAAGTGCAAAGTAGTGCTCTAGAGGTGTCATTTGGAATTTAATGCAACTGCCAATGTTCTACATATGTTTTTAGCAATAGTGTGTACCAAAATAGCAATAGACACATGCAAACTTGCTACATGCTATATGTTGTATTTTTGAAGTACAAGACAAACAGCATTGTGCCAATTATATGTTAAGAAAACAATAGAAGATGTAATGTGTATTAAGGTCACCTGTTCAGGGCTACGTCCTACAGATAAGGAGTTGGCATTGACTGTGATGATATTGCCGGTGAGCAATTGCTCAGGTGTGTCACTGCCTGGCACCAATACACCTTCATCAATGGTGATGGGTAATGTGACAATGTTGCCCTTCTTGGGATCAATGATGGTGCTATTGTCTCGGTCTAATTTCTCTCGTAAAGCAGATAGCACGGATGTGAATTCACCCACTGTTATGTTGTATCTCTCAACAACTTGTTTTCTACGTTGGTACAACACAGTTCGGATTGAGGCGTCCTCTGCACTTTTTACTCCAGCTAGCCTTGCCACCAACTGCCCTTCTTCCATGGCATTGTCAAACATGAGAAATTGAGAAACTAAAATAAGTGAAAAAGATGAAAGAGAAAAAAAAAAGGAAATGAAAAAGAGAAATTAAAAGAGAAATTAAAGAAAAAAGAGAGTAAACAAACAAGAAACTAAAAGAAGTGTACAAAAAATAAATAAAGACCTTAGAAGAATCTGAAACCTCACAAATATAGAGAACAACCAACTACACTGAAGGTGGCTCTAACATTGTAGCATTTGGCTATTAAAATTTTCCCACTTTTAATGTTATTCAAATTTTCACTCATTTAATGCTAAAGTAGCATCCAAAAAGTACTACAAAACTTACCCTAAACTTTTAATAGAAAATAGTTGAACATGATCTAACCATTGAGATTATGCTCAAGGACACAAAATCTAAAAATTCTTTTATAAAACCAAAATCCTTTGCCATTTCATGGCTTAGCATGTAATTTCATGCAAAGAAAAGCTCTCCTTTCATGGTACCTATATTGACTAAGTGAATTTCTTAGGATGAGACAAAGAAGGTCACAATCACCAACTCTTTGTGAGCCTTTTTGATGAGCCAAAAGGTTCATTTTAGGACATTTGCTATTCAAAACTGTATCAAAGCTTTATTTTATATATTCCTAATACGCTTTTTTCTTTCTTTTAAGAGTTGTTTGGCGTGAGTAGTTGTGTGATTCTACTAAAGACTCTCTAAATGTGGCATTAATTGTTGCAAAATGCCCTCAAAATATGATTTTTGCATAAAGGCAAAATGATCAAAATCACATTGCTATGGAAAATTCACTACACACTTGATCTTTGATTTATGCATAATGAAAAAACAAAGAACTAAATGGAATTCAAGAACCAAATTTGCAGACTTTGTTTTGAGAATTTTAAAAGACTGCTTGACATGTAAACATAAAAAAGAGCTTAAAATCATTTTTAAACTTGTTGAACAAAACTTAAACATCCGCATCTTTAGAATTTAGATGGTATAACCCTTAAACATATGAGCGTGTCATTGTGACCAATACAATATGAGATATTTTTCTTATACTTGGAATGGATTCACACTTTTACTACAATTGAGATCAACAAATAAGTTGAAACATAGATCAATGCAATCCTAATGAGCTACTTGAGATCCCCAACTAAACTCTTTGACTATAGTAAATGCCAATTATACAACTGTGTATCTACTATGCCCAAGGGACGTTCAAGGGTTAATTTGGTTACATACCTTCACAAGATACAAAGTGTCTCAATCAGCATTTGAGCTTATGAAAATCATTTAGATCATTAAAATATATATAAAAACAAAATTTTGACCAATTTTTTTCTAAACTTCATAAATTGGGCCTTTAATTAGGGGTTAATATGCTTACATCACGAGCACATGTGCCTTCTGTGTGGGCATTCAAAGCTACAAGGCCTGTATAGCTGACATATGGCAACATGTATGCAGCCAATAAGAAGTGGTTGCCAGTGGTGTAAGGATCAAATGCTGGCTTTAACTTCTTTCCAAATGCTTCATTGAAAAGCCCACCCCATACATGTCGACTAACATCTATTGCTGGCCTTGAGATTGCCTTGTCTCCTAATTTGCTTGAGATCTCCCTGCCACAACCATTTCCACATCCATAGCATTGTCCATTTATCAAATCTTGAATCTCAAAGTTAGAAGGATAGGCAACACATGAATAGTGTCTATTTACAAAAATAACAACTCTCATCACTCTTGTTGCTCATCATATCTTACACCAAAAGCCCTTCTTTCATTATTGTCCATTGACTATTATTAGTTAAACCAAAATTTCCTTGCCAAGGTACAATTTTTGTATCACCACTTTTACAAGTTTCATCAATGGTCATGAGCATGTCCATATTGATTGTTGTATGTAATGTGCTATGGCTTGAAGAAGGCATTGTCATTCCCTTGTTGCTCTAAGAGGTGCTATCTAAAGTCACCTATTCTACTAACATTATCATTGCATACCCAACTTTATCCCTTGCCAAGATCCAAGCATTCTATGGCCCCCTTTCCCCTCCCTGCCATTGCTTTCAACAATATCCACATTATAGACCATGTTAATGTACGTGGTATTGCAAGCAACAAAGTCCAACTAGCTTGATTGGAGCACAAGTCTCCATGCTTGAATCTTGCCATAAGACATTCCACCACAAACTACTACAAGCCATAACATAGTGCAAGCAACTACGTACATGCACTCTCTTTGAATAAAGAAAGAGGCTTCATCAAAAGCGGGTTTGCTACATGAAAGCACCTTTAAGCAACATGTTATTATTACATCAAAAATCCCTTGATTCATCCAAAATCACCCAATTGATATAAGAAACATTGAATTAAAAATATCCAACTCCATAAAAATCATGTCATTTCAAAATCCAAATCAAAAGAAGAGGACCAGCCAAAAAAGTGGAGTAATTCAAAGTGCCTTCTAAGCGCAATTAAATCTCTTCATCAAACAATCCAAATTAAGTGCAATCAAACCAACTACAAACATAGTAATTCAAGATGCATCCAAGTACAATCAAATTCTTCACCAAAAAATCCAAATCAAAAGCTACCAAACCTCCTCATCAAAAAGTCCAAATCAATCAATCCAAACCAACCAAAAGCATGGAAACCTAAAACACTTTCAAGCCATAATCAAACCTCTTCATTAAAAAGTCCAAGTCAAAGTCATCCAATCAAAAGCATAGTAATTCAAGATGCTTCCAAGTATAATCAAATTCTCCATCAAAAAGTTCCAAGTCAAGTACAATCAAACCTCAATTCCAACCATTGTGATCCAAACCAACCAAAAGCATGAATATCTAAAACACTCTCAAAGCGCAATCAAACCTCTTCCATCAAAAAGTGTAAGTCAAGCACAATCAAACCTCAATTTTAAACATTATGCTCCATACAAGCCAAAAGCATGGAAATCTCAAAGTACTTTAAAAGCGCAATCAAACCACTTCCATCAAAAAGTTCAAGTCAAGTACAATCAAACCTCAAGTTCAAACAAAATGATTCAATACACCCAAAACCATGGTAAACAAAAACACTTTCAAGGCGCAATCAAACCTCTTCTCCCATCAAAAAGAGCAATTCAAAAAAAATTCAAACCACCCAAAACACATGTAAAATTCAAAACTTCAAAATGCACAGTAGTGGAGAGAGGGAGAGAGAGAGGTGAGAGAGAGACCTGATCTGGTCAAGCTACTTTTGGTTGAACTCTATGGCCAAGTGCTCAAATCAAGCCTCATTCTTACATCAAAAAAGGGCAATTCAAATAAAATTCAAACCACCCAAAAACATGCAAAATTCAAAAATTCAAAAATTCAAAATGCATACTTTTTTTTTTGGTCCTTGGAAACCACAAAGCAGAGAGAGAGGGAGAGAGATAATAAAAGAAGGGTGAGACTTGATGTGGCCACACCAAATTCAAACCACCCAAAACACATGCAAATTCAAAAATTCAAAAACGCACAGCCTGTCTTTTGTCCTTGGAAACCACAAAGCAAAGAGAGAGAGAAAGGGAGAGGGAGAGGCTAGAGGCTAGAGAGTGAGACCTGATGTGGCCGAGGGATTGGAGGCCGAACTCTTTGGCCAAGTGCTCGATGAAGCGCCCAGTGTGCGCCTTTTGCGTCCCCACAGGCGCAGGGCCCGTGACGTTCACAGTAGTGCCGTTGAAGCGGTCGAGACCAAAACCGTAGGCGGCGTGCAGGAAGAACTCGGCCTCGAGATACTCGGCATTGAGCACCACGTTTAGCTCGTCCACGTCGCGCCTCGTGAACCCCGCCCGCGTCTGGTTTCGGTGCTTCTTGTGTCGGTGGTGCCGCCTGCTAAGGTAAGAAATACCATAAACTGTTACAACCCCTTTCATGGCAGAATACATTGTTCTGAAACCAACAAACAAAAGCTAGTTCTGAAAAAGATTTTGAAAAGATTCGATTTTCTTGCATTTTGATTGATTCACACTTGTTTTGGAAACAAGGTTCTAGAGGTAGCGTTTAAATTTCTGGAGAAAAGTTGTCAATTCTAACAGATTTTGCCCACTCATTTTACTTCCCTCCAGATATTCTCCAATGTGGAGGGGATAACAAAGCACTTGTTTGCTAGAAATTTAAACATTGTCTAGAGGTAGCCGTTTTAGGTGAACCTATGGAACAAGAATGGGTCCAAATGAAAAATCCACATTTGTATGACATAAAGTATTCATTCTTGAGGAGAAAAAAATGGCATTCTTCCTTATCCTTGTTTTTGCACATAAGGTAATCTGCTCATATTCCGCTCATGCTCTAATCCCGCTCACCTCCCCAAATGTATCCTCCTGATACATGTCTTATTCATAACCTTTCAACAATGTACATGGGATAAACATTTGAGAGGTGGGCAATTTTAGAGCACCTATGACCTTTCTTCAAAATTTCATAACTAATTCCACAAAGCTCCATAAAATATGAAAACACTTGGGATAGATGCCAATTCCTCTTGTCTTTCAAAATTTACTCAAAATTATTTCAAAAAGTTTCACCTCCCAAAATTCAGTTTCAACCCTTAGATGAACGGTGTACGAGCACACTACCTTACTGAGCTCAATTTCGCAAGAAATTCCTCATATCTTACAGGCTTAAGTGACTTATTTTAACGGTTTATGGGTATTTTCAACCTCTTACTGCACTTGCACTGCGCCACTCCTGCCACCACCTTCTCCTCCTCCTCGGTCTCCACGCCGTCCATCTCGACGCCCTCCGTGTCCACCTCGTCGTCTCCGCTGTACCGCAGTGCCGTCGTCGTTTCCGCACTTCCTTGCTCCTCCTCTTGTGCTGCTGTGGCTATGGCGATGGCCACGGTGGACATCAGGAGAGCTGTTGTGAGAGTGAGAGCCAACAATGCCGTTGCCATGAATCTCGCCATTGCGGAAACGCTCTTGGGGTGTGGGATCTATTTTTATTGTAATATATTTTCAAGTTTTAAAATAGTAATGAGGAGGTGCATGATGTTGGGTGGATCCTCCTTCTTCTTTGTCTTCTTCTTGTTGGTTTTTTGGGTGATTTTTCTGTGGTTGTTGTTGTGTTTTTTTTGGCGATTTTTGGGGAAGTTTTTTGGGGGAAGTTCTAGTGGTGGTTTTTGTTGGGACGGTGAATCAGTCGGTGTTTGTTTGTTTGTGATCGTGTGACAACTTGTTGTTGAGGGAGTCTGTGGAAGCGGTTGAGTTCGTGCGGGGGTGGGGGAGCCATGGTGGTCACGGCGGTTAACAGTTGGAGCGGTTGCATTCTGAATTAATTTAGGTGCGCTCCGCTTTTTCATGTGCACTACCACTGAATATTGCGTTTAGATTGCCCCACACTAATTTCTTTCTTGACATTTTACATTATATAAGCGGTTGGTGCTTGCTATGCTACCCATTCAACATTAGGATTTTCATAAATTAGTTAGAATGCAAAGTGAAAATATATTTTGGTAGGATTTTCAGATGTTAGATAGAATGTAAAATAAAAATCTCAGTAACTCTTGGAGATGTGATATTATAGAGGGCACGATGCAATAGTATAGAGGTCCTTAAGAATTTAGTAGTATGATAAATATTTATTGATATTATAGTAATTTTCAGCAATAATTATTGCAATAAACAACTTCTAAAGGGCTTGTCAACAACAACAACATGGCTATGGAAAAACAAACTAGCAACGACCAAGTTGTAAATCATGTGAAATCCTTGTATTTAGAGAGTTGCTTTGTTTTAGAGAGTTTCTTGCACCTCCAAGTGGCCAAGCAATGAGACATGAGATAACTTTCCAAGACAACTTGAATAACTTTCCAAGGTAAGGCGAGTTGATTTCAATATTTACTGTATGCAATTTATTCATGGGGAAAAATCACAAAAAAAATTAAAACATCTTAAGAAATGTGGTGAAGTTTTCGGGAAAGTGTTTTTTTAAGGCCCCGAGTTGTAGACATGCAAAGCAGATGAAGTTGAAAGAGAATAAGGATGGAACTCAGGATTGTAGAGATGCGAGAAGTTGTAAAAATCAACTACAAGCTTGCCACCGAACATTCCCATTCTCACGCAAAGTGAAGAGATATGAAGTTGCAGAAGAATGCGGATGAAGTTGCAGAAGTAGGATGAACTTGCAAAGAGACCAACTGAGGAAGAGAATATGGATGAAGTTGCATGGAAACAGAAATAAAGTTGCAAGGAAACAGGAATAATATTACACGGAGATAGGGGTGAAAATGGCGTTTATGAGAAAGTAGGAATAAGAATGAAATTTTAGGGAAATAAGGATGAAGTTGCAAGAGGAAAGCGATGAAGTTTGGAACTCCACCAAATTTTCCCAAAATATAACGGATTCCAAGTGTCAGGTAGTAGTGATGAAGTTCGGCTGCAACAAGTGCCAACCGAGATCTCACCTGAACACCGTGGCCCCTAAACATGTCCACACACAAAATCACAAAAGAGACCCAACTGAAGGAAATCCAGTATCAGTTCAGCAAAACTTACACAACACAAACTGCCAAGCGCTGGAATCCACAGCCGCTTAACCCTACAAGACACTCTAGTAACTGAATTTCGAACAATTAATGGCATACATCTCTCAATCTCATTATTATCTTGACCACATGCTTGGAAAAGGTAGTAAAGAGTAAAATTGAACATGGCCAAAACAATGAGACAAAAAAAAACCACAACTGCTAAACACACCAGATGGCATTTAACCAAAGCTTAGTCATCCGGATGCTAGGGGTTATAATAAGCCCTACCTAAAACCATCCTGGAAAGCTCTGTGAAGCAAAACCAAAGGAAGTGGTACGGCACAATGGTAATGGTTGTATTAAAGAATCAGAAGCAGACAACTCAAAGAACGACTAATGCCTAAAATTGAAAAGAAGAAGCTCCGGTTTCTTTAAGAAACCGAAGCGAATCAAGAGTCCGCTCCTGCTAATCCCCTGCTGCTAATCCCCTGCTGCTAATCCCCTGCTGCTAAACCCCCCACTAGCCTATCCCCACAGGACAAACAACAGTAGAATGATTTCTCAACCTATCAGAATAAACTCAGCCACAGAGGCAGTACCGCTAGTTACGCAACTCCTGTGGGCTCACTCTCTTCAAAAGAACAGGAGATGTACTCCGACGTTGAGGTAGCAAGTGGAAGCCTAATGGACAGAGAGCGCAACAGGTACCTTCAATCTGCAGAAAGATTTGATGCGATGGATGGTGTACTCTCCGAGGTTGTTACAACTGCCCGCTGTCGGAGATGACGATTCGCATTTTAGGGTTCTCGTCTTCTTTAAAAACGCTGTTGTTGATGCGCTCCACAACTTCCATTCCTTCGATGACTTCGCCGAACACCACGTACTGGCCGTCGATCTCGGGGATGGCGTCCACCGTGATGAAAAACACCGAACCTTGCTTGTCAGGTCCCATGCTGTTCATCGCCAGCAGCCCTCTCTGGACCAATAACAAAACTCGGACGAGTCAGGTAAATAGCGCAAAACATAGAAACCGAATTTGCAACACAAGTTCAGTTCATAGATACCCCTGCTTTTTCAGAAATTTCACAAATACCATTGGACCAAAAAATTTAGGCCTTTGTTTTGTTGTGCATGTTACTTCCTTCTCCCTTTGTGCACATACTACTTCTTTCTTGTTATGAGTGCGCATAAAGGAAGAAGGGAAGTAACATGCACAACAAAACAAACACCTGAAAATTTTGGTCCAAGGGTATTTGTGAAATTTCTGAAAAAGCAGGGGTATATATGAAAATACGGCAAACTTCAGGGGTATTCATGAAATTTTTCCTTAAAACGAATAGAAAGAAATTGACGTGTGCGGATGCCTCGGTACGAGAACTGTGGACCTCACGTGAACCAACGAGAAAGAATACTCGCTTTGATGACATCTAAAGTTTCCTGAAACAGTGTTCACTAAGGATGGACTACTCAAAAATTCAGGAATCAACACAACGAGGAAACCCTAAACCCTGCGATGCTCTTGGAATAAGAAAGTTTACTAAGAAAGTGATGTTCAGAAAAGTAGTCTACACCAAATAGTACATTTGGGTTGCCTTAACAATTAGGTTGCCTTACCTTGGCAAAGTCACCTCATGACTCACCCTTGGCCATCTGGAGAGACATGCAACTCTCTTTATGCTACAGTAACTCATAGTTTCATGTAAAGTTCTAGCTTCCCTACTCCTTGATTTTGGCATTTGTTGTTGTGCCCAAGCAGCCCAACCTTTGCTTGCTTCCCCATTGTTTATCACAAAAGTAATTGCAGTCTTGGTAAGTATTTAAATAGTGTGAAATGTCAATAAACTAGTATGGGGCAACCTAAATACACTATTTGGTGTACGCTCAAAACAGACAGATAGGGTAGCATGTCTCGTACCTGGTCGAACTTATCGTCCCATCTCTCAGTCGGGAACGTACCGCCGTAAATGGAGGCCACTTCGCCTTCCTTACCCGCACCCCCTGCGTGAACAATGTTTGGAAATTGTCACATACAAAGCTGAGGTTGCTAAATGCAAGAGAAAGAATAAAAATTAGAAATTGCGAAGTGGAGATACGCTCTCTCTGGCACTCACGACGAGGAGACGTACGCATTACGTCGCCGCCAAAGACCAGCAACCCGTGCACCACACGATGGAAGGTCGTGTTCTTGTAGTGAAGCTTGATTCCCCTGTCATTGATCCCCCTCTCTCCTGTCGCCAATGCCCTGAAATTTTCCACCGTCTTCGGTGCCTGCAAACGTAACAACCACCGTCTGAACTCTGCATCTTTTGAGAACCTTGAATAACCTAAACCGCAAACCCTGACTCCTCCGAACAGAGCCGAGACACCCTCAGTTGCTAGGGAGACACCCACTATAGCCCAACCTATTAAATTTGAGATTATTGTTACGTTAAATAAAATCAAAACCATATTTTAGCGCACATCTACATCTGCAAGCATTGCAAACATATAACAAATATGTCTCATTTGTGACATGGTAAAGAGTTAAAACTAATCATTCTTTTTGTTTGTAAGTTTATCTCTTGATCATGTCACAAATGAGACATATTTGTTGTATGTTTACAACGCTTGCAAATGCAAATGTGCACTAAAATATTGTTTTGATTTTATTTCTTATTTCGAGCGATAATCTCAAATTTAATAGGTTGGGCTATAGGGGTGTCTCCCTAGCAAGTGAGGGTGTCTCCCTAGTCCCTCCCTTCAAGAATAGCCAAAGATTTCAATCGAGTATTATTTCGAAACGGCTCTAACGTAGTCTCAAAGCAATAACATTATCAAATGGTCGGTAGACTCGCTCACTTTGACCTCGGTTGCAACAGTACATTAATCCTCAAACCCTAACCCCGCCGAACAGCTGCCAGTTACGTTAACTATTTACAAACTACGCAATTTTTGTAGAGAAACTTCGGTTGACACTTTAATGAACACAGCTGTAAGTGAACTTCGAGCAAAAACATGACAAGTTAAAAGAAACGTTGCTAAAAGTGAGAGAAGATTCTTCACAGTTGACACTAAAACTCAAACCCTACATCCTCTGAGCATCATCTAGATACGCCAACAGTTTATAAACTACGCCGAATCTTTACATCGAAGCAGCTTCAGCTGACATTTCGATGGAAATCCAGAAAACTGGCTCTGTCTTGAGCCACGACACTGACATAATAATATGTAAGAAGAAGTTAGGGTTTGAGTTTGAGTTTTGTGTTGCAATTTAGGTCAATGCGAGATTCTGCTAATCAATCTTTCACAATGACGGCAATGTTTCAATCGAAGGAACTGTGGTTAACATTTCCATGGACGATTAAGAAAGTAGATTGGTATGAACAGATGAAAGATGGAGGAGTGATTCCTTAACCGATATTGCAACGGGAGGAGCGGGAAAATGTAAATACCTTCTCATCGTAAAGCAGGAAGATGATGCGTCCACCGAGTTGTCCCGAGAACGTGACATCGAAGAAGACGCAGATATGACTAATGCAAGCTCGGCCCTCCGGAATGGGCGTGGACTGGAGCGACCACGCACGAGCACTAGATGGAGACGGCCGGTGCGTCACTCGTCCATAGCCTGTCATCTGCAGGAACGACACCACTGCTAGAAACGTGCCGATCGCGATAAATGCGTTTCGCTTGTCCCGGCTCATCGCCATAACTAAAGTTATAGCATCAACTGCTTATCCTCCTCGAAGTTTACAAGGAGATCGCCTTATTCTCAAATATTGCTAAGAATCCTTTCTTCATCTGAGGACTCATTCCGCTGAACTACAGTTACCGACGCAGTAACAATTACGACTAGATCTAAGAACGTCCTTAAAAAAATAACTACAATGCGTAGCTTAAACAGCGGGATTCCCGCACACTCATGAATCTGCGACGTGCGTAAAACTTCCCAAACTAATCCGTCTCTTGCACAAAACAAAACACTGCGTCATCGCAGAACATCGACTATCTCACTCAAACGCAACTAAAATCCACTCGAATAATCTAAAAAAGACAACTAATCGCGCCTCTGAAACCGGAAAATCTCAAACTCCAGATCCAGCACTCACACTACTCCCGCCATCACCGCAATTCAAACAGTGCATCACTCTCATAACACAACACGAAAGAATCGGAAACTAAACCCTAAAATTCAAATGCACTAAGTTACTACAGTCTACCCTTTCACCAATCCCCTACCGAATCAATCACAAGAACACGCCAACATTGGCGGCAAATCCAGATGCAGACCTCCTCCGAGTACCGGATTTCGAAAAACTGAGAAAGAAAACCGGATCTTCACCACTTCAATTCAAAAATCTAAGCTATTTAAACCACAGAAACACTGTCGTTCGAACACCAAAACCCTCGGAACTGTCATTAAACGTTCGCGAGGCTTTGTGAAACAGAACAATAGCCGAACAACTAGCAGGATTTTGCCAATTTTAGCATCGAATTCGCGGACGGATTTTTCTTTCTAATTTCGAAGGATTCAAGTGACCTAACTGTGAGTCGTTGGTCTGGAGTTTCGAGGCCGGCATTGACAGAGCGCATGTGGTGTGGTTGATGGTTAAGCTTGATCGTAAGCAATCTACCATCGCCGAACGTTGCCTGGAGCTCTCTGCCTCCTGACGGAAGAGATGACAGGCCTGACTCCATTTTCTTTATCCTTTTCTTTTTCGTGGCTTCATTTTCTTGGTTTCTTTTGGGATTGGACGGTATGGATTGAACGGAGAGGGTGGTGTGGATGTGTGTTGGGATCCGACGATGGGAGCGGTGTGGATGTGTGTTACGATCCGACGATGGGAGTGGCGTGGATGTGTGTTGGGAATTGGGATCTGACGATGGAGGTGGTGTCGGACTGTACTGGGAACATTATTGAGGGGGGCAGGGGAGGGAGGGGATTTTAAATGAGATTCCTCTGCGTTTGTCCTTGTAATAGGAAGTGAGCCGGTGGAAGCGGTCAAGTTAATTGTTGCGGTTTGGAGAGGAAGGATGTGAAATTGGACGAGAATTTGATTGCACCGTAGATCAATTGGTATGACAAATGAAGTAACGAGTCTAACGACATACAGTGAAACCTCTCTTATTGCATAGGAACTATGGGGAGTGTGTTTTAGTAATATGCACATAAAGAGGTTCAAGTGTCATAAGTCATTTATTTCAACATGCGCATGTTGCACAATTGGTAAGTGGCTCATTTAAAAAAACTACTTGTTGTTATTGCCTTCTATTAATAATAATTCATAAAATGAGTCATCAATGGGATTATAGACGTACTTTGTAGGTGGTCCCACTTTAACAAAAATAACTTCATTCATGGTTATTGGACCACACTTTATGCACATAGGGAGTATCTAATTTAAGAACTACAACTAATTATACAAAATAGGGAATTTGCATTATGGGAGGTCTCACTATACCTACCTTGTTAATTAGATAAAGGAGATTTTTTCTCGCCCTCTTTCCATGAAACACTAAAAGAAAAATGTGTCCTAAACAACTAGTCCATAACGGCTACAAATGCCCTAAACGACTATACAATGACTCAATTATAGTTGTTTAGGATATTTGCAATTGTTGTGAACCAGTCATTTAGAACACATTTTTCTTATAGTGAAATAATATTTCAATTGAGTGAATAGTTTAAACGCTAGTGAATGTTTATGGATTTGTATTGAGTTGGGCAAGTGTGGGTTAACTAGTATGGATAGGCATTCATACACTTTTTTGAATGTTTCAAGAGTTGGACACCACTATTGGGGATAGTTCACGCTACGTCTCCCACCATTGCAAGTCCCACCTCAACATGAGATACCAACTTGGTTGGATTATTAAGGGCAAACAGGGGTAAAATAGAAATCCATGATTATTTTCTGCAAAATTATTGGTGGGACTTGGTGTAAAAGTTGGGTCTAGCAAAATGATTTTCCCAAACTGAGTGAAATTCCAACTTAATTGGTGCCAAAACTTCTAAAAAATGTTGTTGTGTAAGCAATGGAGATGTGGGACTTGGGACATAGTGTAAAGTTCTAAATCCCAAAATTTGATTTTACACCAATCATACTCTAGTGAGACATGCAACGTGGAGCATAGTGTGAACTGCAAGTAGTTTGACACTCATGGGCAAATCCACATTGCCCATAAATTGTCCCTAAGATAGTTTTTTTTAGCTTGTTTTTTGCTTCTTCTATCTCTTAGGCCTCCCAATTTTGTATTCTTTATAAGAAAAATTGTCAGCAGTGACATGTCCAAATTGATTAAATTGTTCAAAGTGATAAAAATTTGACAAAAACATGTTCAAATTGACAAAAAATTGTCCAAATCAGCGTGACCTAATTGACAAAAAAATGTCCAAATTGACCCTGCTCCCTCATAGTGATTGGAGCCTTTGGTGTGATAGAACCTTCGATGAAATAGTTTTTATTGTTATAAAGTTATTTCTAAACAAAATTGTAATAAACAAAAGCATCGAAATCAAATCCAATGATTTAGAGTGTGGTGCAGGTAGATTTAAGAAGGACCAGCCAAAGAATTTAAGTTCGTATTAGTTGATGCCATGGTTTTTTTTAAAATCGTTACCAGATTTCGTTTTTATTTATAAATCTTGAAAAAAAAGATTGTAAATGAAACTGAAGTAACCACATGAAGAAGATGAAATTTCCAAATTGAAAACCTTTACATTGTTTTTGTTTGAATACGCATAAACTATTTATTAAAATCATTAAAATTTGGAATGATTTTGGCCTTATATGGTGCAAGGCTATGTTCATTATATTCCAGCCAATTGTGCTAAAACAAATCAGTATTTTGAATGCAATCTGCTTATTATGTTGTATTAGAAGATTGCAACTGATAAAATTTCCAGTTTGGAGGTAATTGGTTTATGCAAAAAAAAATTGGAAGAAAAAATAGAAGAGAATTTTGCAGGTAAAATAACAAACTAGTGAGTGTTGGAAAGAAAAAATCCGTGCCGTTCCTTTTTATCTAAAGGAAAATTAATATGAAAGCTCAAAAATACTTTGAACGTTGCTTGAAGTACTATGGGCTCCAAGTTAGTTTCGTTCACCCAGTTTTACCCTTCAAAATTTTGGCATTTTATAAAACAAATTTAGCATTTCATAAAATAAAATTAGCATTTTAGAATCTTGTTCCATTATTTCTTAATTCTTACTCAATCCCAATGAAGCATACCATATTTTGAGTTCCAAAGAACCAAAATCTTATTTTTGGTGAATTGTTTTACATAATATTCATGGTTTTACATGATAAATGATTAAAAAAATTGGTAATGAATTTTTGAGATTTGGTTGCATGGATGCATAGGAAACATCCACACACATCTTTTCTTCTAATAAGCGTCTCCAAAAAAATTATAATTCCTTCTATGTAGATTTTAACGTTGGAGTGATCATGATCAAATTTTGTAAATTAGATATTTCTTCATAGTGATCAGATTTTTTTGTTTGACTTATACAATATAGTTGGGTTTGAATCTTTGAGCAAAATGATATGGTTATTTTGCCAAAAATTAGTCAAAAATACATAAATCTCAATTTTACAATATTTGATCATGATCACTCCAATGTTAAAATCTACATAGAAGGAATTATAATTTTTTTGGAGACGCTTATTAGAAGAAAAGATGTGTGTGGATGTTTCCTATGCATCCATGCAACCAAATCTCAAAAATTCATTACCAATTTTTTTAATCATTTATCATGTAAAACCATGAATATTATGTAAAACAATTCACCAAAAATAGGATTTTGGTTCTTTGGAACTCAAAATATGGTAGGCTTCATTGGGATTGAGTAAGAATTAAAAAATAATGGAATAAGATTCTAAAATGCTAATTTTATTTTATAAAATGCCAAATTTTTGAAGGGTAAAACAAGGTGAATGAAACTAGCTTGGAGGCTATAGTACATTCTCACCGAGGATTATAAAAACATGAGATATGCAAATGTGATCTTGTTGGTTTTAGAGGAGTTCAAAATTACAATTCATGTGAGAATAAATATACACCACAATTAGGAGCTCATTCACACAAATCAACAAACCATAAGCTTCAAAGGGTGAATGTGGTAAAAAGCGAACTCCACCCTTTCTATGGGTTTTAGTACCTTCACTACTTCCTTGCAACATCAAAATGCTTTGAGGGTTATCCCATGGGAGTCCATGATAACCCTCAAGAGTTCAAAACTTAATCCACCTGTCTAGTCATATACCACATTGGATCAAATGAAAATTAACCCTAGTGGTGTAAACCACTTCATTTTGATTGGAAAACCTAACCTCTTAAGGGTCATGGCCATTAGTAATTTCCAAATTTAGAAACTAAATATTTGTGTATTTTCCTTTCTCCTTGCAAAAAACTTGCCAAAACATTACTTCTTTTTTTTGGTTCTAAGGTAAGAGGTTCATATTCCGCTCAGGCTCTAAAATCGTCCACCTTCTTAAATGTACTCCATTTGTAGTTGCTATTTTTTATAGTCTCCAACAATTTACAAGTGAGTACATTTGAGAAGGTGGGCGGTTTTAGAGCCTTATGCCACTTCAACTTCAACATTTCATAATTGATTCCACAAAACCCCGAAATTGAAAAACTTGGGTTCTATGCCAATTCCTCTTGTCTTCCAAGGAAAATTTACTAGAAAATATTTCAAGAAGTTTCACCTCCCCAAAATTCAATTTCAGCCCTTAGATGGTCGGTTTATGAGCCTCTTACTGTGTCTTCCAAAAAGCTTTGTTGCATATTTTGGTAATTTATTTAGCGTTCCTTCCTTATCTCCATTCGCATCGTGCGTGGAAGTTGGCATTAACCCCTAAAGGACCAAGCAAAGTTTTCACCAAAAACTCTTCAAAACTACCATTTTTAGAGCATCAACCAAATTTGAAACCAAAAACGCTTTTATGCATATGTGACCGTAGGATCTTGTAGAAGAATGGTTTTAGAAGACATGAAAAAAATTCAGAGTTTTCCACCATGTGGATTAGAAGCTAAAATGGTTTGAATATTCAAAGACATCTTGTGAAAAACCAGGCAGCTACCCTTCAAAAGGTGAAATTCCTATGGAAAAAACGCCATGTGGGTGGTGCTACTCTAAATTCCTTATTCCATCTAAGTAAAGTACATGTCAAAAAAGTTTCAAATCATTTGGAGTTGTATAACATATGGAAAAAATTAGTAAGTAAAAAGAAGTAGACAATGATTCAAAGCACAAAATCGTTAAGAATTTAATTATGGAAATGAAAAACGCCAATCCAAATGGTCATAATGTTGTCATATATAGTAGTCATCCTTTGGTTTTGTTTTTTTTCCAAAATGTTGAAAATTGAGTAAAATAAAGGACTTCAAAGTTTATTTTAGAGTAGAGAATCCATAACTGCCCGCAAACAAAAAATCCTCATAACTTTCATCTTATTGATCCAAACGGAATGATTCAAAGCTTCCTACATTCACATAAATCTCCTAAACCAATTTAAATTTTTTATTTTTGAAAAAAGCGATTTTTAAAAATTTGCCCAAGCTACCCGCCGAACGTAAAAAAACAACATATTAGGCCATAACTTTTTACTCATAATTCAAAATGTCATGAAATTTAGTGCATATGAAAGATAAACCTTGTCCACATATTCTATTTAAATTTCAACCTAAAATATGAAAAGCTCCAATCACAGGTACCTGCCCAAAATCGCTATGTTTCATAAAAAGGGGGTTTGATCCTTTAGGAGTTAAGGACTATTTTACACTAGTTGTTGAGGTTAACTTGAAGCCTTTAACATTCTCAATGTTGGATTTCTTTTGGCTGATTCTTTGAAAATGGCTTCAAGGCCTTTACTCTTGGATTCATGGCTAAAATTTTACAACATGTTTTAATAATAAGAAGACAATTCATTTAACATAGTCACAGTTCCAGAAATTAAGTCCTTATAAAAGAGGAGGCCAATTACTGACCTTCGAGCCATGATCCTGTTTTCTTAAAATATAATTACTTGAATTAAATGTATAATTTTGAGATAATCAAAGCTATAAAATGGATTTAAAATCAACGACTCTACGAGGTTTTTTTTTTATCCCTTTACTTTTAAAATTTCAAGGTTTGCCCTAATGGTCTCAATTTTTTACCACAAGGCGGTTACACACAAGGGAATCACCCATGTTATGCTATCTTCTAATAAGTAGTTGGGACGTTCTTACGCCCTTAACCCCTAAAGAACTGCGGTCTTTATTTTGTCAAAAGACATTCAAAATTGCCATTTTTATAGCAAAGAGTAAAAAAGTTTAAAAATTTGTCTTCTTGCATATCCAATCATAGAATCTTGTACTAGACTAGTATAGGAATGTATAATAAAAAGTTCAAAAACTTTGACCACACAAATTGCAAGACATTTGCATTTGAAATGTGAAAAACAAACTTTTTTGCACATTGCATGATTAGATTATTTGACTTTGAAGTTTTTTAACGTAAAATTTTTGCACCCCAAAATTTGGAAGTATAAATCTTTATGGTGGAAAATTGAGTTGAGAATCTTTGGAAAAAAATTCAAACAAGAAATCCTTAATTTTCATTCTTTGATAAAACATAGGTAGAAGGAGGTATGAGATTAAACAAAATCTTGAATTATTAATAACCCTCCAATGGAATTGAAACACAATAATCCCAATGGTGAGATAATTCTAGCTAGCAAACCTCACCCATTCCAACAATTTTTTTGAAAAACGTTAAACTTGCAATCTTAAAATGAAGTACATATTTTTTTTCTAGAAGATGCTTAAATTGCCCAAAAAATAAGATTGTTCATAACTTTCTCACAATTAGTCCAAATGGAATGAATAAAAGCTTCAAATATAGACAAAGATAGAAATTATGAGAAAAAAAAAAAAATTATTTCAAATTTTTGTAAGAAGAAATTTGCTGCTTAGACTCCCCAAATTTGTGCTTATTTGGGCGTAACTTTTTGCTTCCATGCACAAATTGGAATAAAATTTATATTCCCCAAAAGCTAATGTGTTTTTCTATCTTCAAAAAAGGTTTCAAAAAATCAAGTCAAAAATTGAGGACATAGTACCTATCCAAAACCCCATTTGTCTCCCAAAGGGACAATGGTCCTTTAGGGGTTAAGGACCACACCGATTTTCACAAAACCCACTCAAAATAAGGGCTGTAAGCTTAGATGTGCAATTGAATCAAATATGGACTCATTTTGAATAATCCAACTGTATTCATACAAAGGAATCCTTGTTTGTTGTAATGTATCGAAATTTCAGCTAGATCTATCGTTGGAGGTGAAATATCACAATAATTGAGTGAACCGTATGTGGATAATCTCTAGTTCCTCATGCTTGCGTGCTTTTGAATGTTAACGCTTCATGCAAGCTTTGATTGAGAAGAGCCTTATTTTTCTAAAAAGCTAGATTTCCTACCTTTCCAACAAGACTAGTTTCACACAAAACAAACAAAAATAGCAATTGCAAGGTGTGGCTAAGTGGATAAAATGGTCAAAAATCCCACTTCTTTGCTACCTAAAACAATTATACAAATTTTTTGATAATTGTTATGGAAAATCTAATTGGTGAAAACAATCAAAAATTGGCCTTAAATGTAGGATGACAAATTTTAAAGATGAAATGACAACACTATTTTCAAATACTACAATTATATTGCTATCGTATAGGAAAACAATAGAAGCATATTTCTCAAGCAATTTATAAAAAGCTGCTTGCCACCACGCCCCGTACAGTGTTTCACCCAATCAAATCTCTTGCAATACTTGTACAACATTTGGCATTCATTGCCATTACTCCATTGGCATGGACAACTTGAATGCCTTCATAATTGTAGTTTATAAGAAGATCAAAAAGTTAAATCCAATGCCTCAAACAAGGATTTGAAATCATAGTAGGCAATATTTGAGGCGCTAGGGCGCTCAGGGGTTAAGGACCAAGCGACCATATTTTGGTTGCATGGAGTGGTATTTGGCTTACATATTGAAATCACTCAATAATTTGGAATTTGGTCTTGAGGAATGCATGTGATCACAAGATTTTTGCATCCATCTAAAAGAATAACAATGGAGTTGACTATGTGAGTTGACAAATGATGGAGTTTATACAGCATGGCTTCAAAATACATGTCTATTTTTTGTCAAAGTTGGATCAAAGCAACAACACAATACATAAAATATGCAAGAAGAATGTCAAATTTCAATTTCCCAATCCTAAAAAACTTCATGCTGCAACCAGTCAATATCCCTTGCAAGCTTCCTTGTGTAAGCTTTGTGGTAGCAGAAAAGTTGTTGGCAAGGGTTCAAGCATGTTCTAAACCCTTATTATGGCAACCATCACCAACTATGCCGGTCATTGTTTTCCCTGCAATAGCGAGTTGAAGCCCTAAAACTTGACATAAAAAGAAGTGCAGTCTTCAATAATTTACAAGTATGTGCATTCACATCTAATCTTGCTGCTTACAAAATTTGAGATGAATTAGGGGCTTATAGAATTTTGTAATAATCATTAAATAACAACCACCTACCAAAAATTAAATGAGATTTTGTCATCACATGAAGTTTGATAAGTGTTATAATCTCCCATAACACCATATTAGGTAAATTGGGAAAAAGAGTACTTTTTGGGACTTTTGAAGGTTTTAGGTGATCACCTAAAACCAAGTTCAGTTTTTTTTTGGGTACACTTATTGTCACTTGAGAGGAGGAATTTGTGAGGGAAAAATCCTAGTGGCTTAAACTGATCTGATACCTTCAAATCTGGTTTAAGGTGACTTCTCTAGATCTAGGTGACGTACAAATTGGGACCCCCCCGTTTTCCCAATTTACCTAATATGGTGTTCCATCTCCCATGATCAATTGTTCCCAAAATTTGCAAGCCATTTTCTTAGTAGGTGTTCCACTATTTTCAATAGTCACTTTTTATGAATCATTCAATTGATTAAGTTACTACACATCAAAGTAGTTTGTCTTCAAAAACCCTGATTTTGGTGAAAACTGCATGGGTGCTCAGTTGTTAACCCCTAAATGCCCAAACCCTATCTGAGCTTCTTGGACTTTCCATGAAACTGAACAATCAATCAACCTCTTCACAAATTCGAGCAAGTTTTTTTCAATTGTAGCCGTACAATTTTAAGCTTAACATGTTAAAGATTTCATGGAAAAAGAAAACACAACAATATCACTTATTGTATGAAAGATTATAATCTTTGAACATGAGGGTGTTAAAACTACAAAAGTGACTTAAAGTCTTCCAATCGTTGTTTCACATGTCAAATCCAAAAAGTTGGTCACCATGAAAATATGAGGTTTAAGGTCATTACATGTCTAACTCAAATCAATTTACGGTTTTGAAAATCTACTCCTACATCATTTTTAAATGGATTTCTAATGTGGATTTTTCTCCAAGCTCTAGTGTACTTGAGGCTCATTTTCAAAATCTTTCAACACTAAAAAATCAAGTTTGCAGTGGACACCCTTGTACAAAATCTCAAGTAGAAAAATCATCAACTTTTATTTTCAAAATCAGATTTTTGATGTTGAATGTAGACTTCAAAACAAACTCATAATGAAAAAAAAATACTGAAAATAATGATTTGATAAGGTTTTATTTATCTTCAAAATTTCCTCGTGACCTAAATCTAGTCACTTGGGCATTTGGGGATTAACCCCTAAAGGACTGAGCCATTTTTTTAGTGAAAATCACTCAAAACTGCCACTTTTGGGGGGTTAGTAAGAAGGTAAATTTTTTTGAAAATTTGGGAAATCCAACAATAGGATCTTGCCCTAGACTGGATTAGGCACTTGTGGAAAAAAATCAGGTCATTCAAGATGGACATGAGTGAGATATTTACATCTAAAGTGAAAAGAAAAGTTTTTCTCATGTTGCTCTAAAATTTCAGAAGCCTTTGACCATTCTTACATGAAAATAATTGCTCTACGCAACTTTGTGCTTTATTTTTCCCATGTAGGAGATCAAGTTAGCTATGTGTGGGAAAATTTTCAAATCAATTTGAACTACACAACACATGGGAAAAAATAGTAAGTAAAAAGTAAAGAATGAGTCAAATCGCTAAATTGTTAAGAATTTAATTATTCAAATGAAAAATGCAAATCCTAATGGTCAAAATGTTGTGATAAACAATCTACTTCCTTTGGTTTAATTTTTTTTCCAAAATAATGAAAATTGTGTAAAATAAGGGTCTTCAAAGTTTATTTTAGAGTAGAGAATCCACAATTGCCCGCAAACAAAAACTCCTCATAACTTTCATCTCATTGATTGAATTTGTATGATTCAAAACTTCCCACATACAAAAAAATGTAAATAACCTATTTCCGATTTTTATTTTAAAAAAATGTAATTTTAAAGAAGTTTTTGGGCTGCCCAGGTGGGCAATCCTCCCCTACTTTTCAGAAATTCTTGCGTAACTTCTTCAATAATTGTCGGAATGAGGAAAAATTTACATGCCCGCGTGGATCTTTGAATTCCCCACCTTCAGTAAAAGTTTCAGAAAATCACATAAAATAGCTTATTCAAAAGTACATGCCCGAACTCCTACCTATCACCCGAAGGGACAATGTTCCTTTAGGGTTTAAAGGATTAAGCTCATTCGGTCTGTAATTTGAATTGAAATGGTCCTAAATTTTCATGTCCTCAACTCCTGGTGTAACGCAATCCTACGTTTCATACCTCCCACTTTGATCTCAATGTACCCAGAGGTACACTGTATGAGTCTAATTTTGTGGGGACAGACGACCGGGAGGGGTGCGAATGGACAGGTGTCAGTTGTCGCTTGTCAATTATGGAGCGTGGATCTATTGGGGGGTGAGTCATTTGACAGAATGCTTATCCATTAGCATTAGTTATCAGCCAGCGGTTGTAAATGTGGTGTTCAGAATCGACTCAAATTACAGGGAAAGAAAGCATAACTAATAAATGCGCCAAGAAAGTTACATCTAATTGGGGGTAATCTAACATTGTTCAAAAATTGGTGATGTAGATATCACGGTGCTCAAATTTAACTCCAAGCTCTATCTTCTTTTTCCTTTTTGGGTCAAGTTTTACAGAAACTTGGAAATTGGGTTAGAACTCTTCCCTATATGATTGAATCTTTCTTGATTCCCCTTACAAGTTATCATATTTTGAACACATTTGATGTGGTGATTTCTTCATGTCAAGCTATGAACATGTAAGGAAGGAGCTCAATTGTCTCATCTAAACGAAAGTCACAATCAAAGGATAAAATTGGTAAATAACACTAAATTCATACATAGAAGAATTTGATAACAGTATATTTTTGTGTATTTCATATGATAAAAAATAGTCATTCCATTAACCCCTAAAGGCTCAAGCAGTTTTTTCTAGTGAAAGTCACTGTTAATTGTCACTTTGGGGGGAATGAGTAGAAAAGTAGGAAATAAAGTTTGTTTTGCAAATCCAACCATAGGATCTTGCCTTAAACTAGAAGAGATATTTGTGGGAAAAAATCAGGTCATTCTAGATGGAGAGGATAAAAATATTTACATCTAAAGTGAAAAAAGGGTTTCTTTTCATGTTGTTCAAAAAATTTCAGAAGTCTTTGTCCACACTTACATGAAAAAAATTATTCTACACAAAGTTGAGGTTTATTTTTTCCATGTAGCAAACCAAGTTAGCTATGTGTGGAAAATTTTCAAATCAATTGGAACTATACAACACATGGGGGAAAATAGTAAGCAAAAAGAAGTAGAGAATGAGTCAAATCACTAAATTGTTAAGAATTTAATTACTAAAATGAAAATATGAAAATCCCAATAGTTATAATGTTGTGATAAACAATCTACTTCCTTAAGTTCAGTTTTTTTCCAAAATATTAAAAATTGTGGAAAATAAAGGACTTCAAAGTTTATTTTAGAGTAGAGAATTCATAATTGCCCACAAACTAAAACATCTCATAACTTTCATCTCATTGATTGAAGTTGAATGATTCAAGGCTTTCCACATATAAAAAAATCTAAAGAACCAATTTCAAATTTCTATTTTTAAAATATGCAAATTTTTAAGAAGTTTTTGGGCTGCCCAGATTGCCCTCCTTCCCTCGGGCAGCAGAAATTCTTGCATAACATCTTCGTCAAATGTTAAAATGACAAAAAAATTAGATTCCCGGATAGGTCTTGGAATTCCCCACCTTTGATAAAAGTTTAAAAAAATCACATAAACTAAATTAGCTATAGGTACATGCCAAAAATCTCAACTGTCCCACGGGGACATCTAGGCCTTTAGGGGCTAATATGACCATTCATTCTCACATCATTGGTCTTAAATTTACTTTTTATTGTGTATTAAGAACCTATGATTTAACCTTTAAAAAAAATTGCTAAAAATTCATGCAAGTTTAAAATTTTGGGCAAGGCTCTTAGGTGCAATATTTGTTGGATACGTGTGATATTCGATTGCGCATGTGATTTAAGATTATCTTCGTATGTAATTGTTTTTACAATCATCCCAATTCTAGTTCAAGAAAGATGTTACAAAATGACAATTAATGTCATTTATTTTTAGCTGAGGATATGGTGACAATTAGTAAATAGGTTTAATTGGTTTGAAAATTTTCATACATACTTTTGACATATATATGTAACACAATTTCAAGAATTTCAAGGCATACAAGCATATGGACTGGACTTACAAGCCTTTGAAATATTACTCCTCCTTTTAATAGCGTCTAGAAACAACCTTCCAGTTTCAAAAGCTTTTAAGTTTAAAACGATATCTTTTGTGAATTCTCAAACAATTTTATGATGTGCTTTTTGGATGGTATTTTTTTATCTATACAAAGAATCTACAAAGAATCTAGAGGAACATGATCAAACATATCCAACATATTCAGTTGATGTTCCAAGAACTACAAGCTATGATATTAGATGCCAAGTTGAAAGTATGTGTTTCACAAATTACATTTGAGAACTCTTGGATACATCATCTTTAACTTTGATTTACTAATAGATCCAAAAATTATTCAAATCATCACGGATTGGTCGACTCCAAAGGCAATGCGTGATGTTATGGTTTTTGAAAGTGCTAATTTTTATCTAATTTTTAATAGGAACTATTTCCAATACAAATAACAAGCAAAGATGAAGTTGAAATGGGTCTAAAAGCGAAACAAATATTATTTAAGTGTAAACAATTACTTTAAGATAGCTCCAAGTTTAATCCTTTTAGACTCTGCCAAACCATTTTGTGTGGAGTTAAATGGTTGAAGTTTGGGTTTGGAGCAATTTTATTAAGGGAAACTTTCATGGATACCTCTGAAGTTTGCAATATTTTCATAGATACCTTTGCTTTTTCAGAAATATCACAAATACCTTTGGGCCAAAAAAATTAGGTGTTTGTTTTGTTGTGCATGCCACTTCCCTTCTTCCTTTGTGCGCACGCATAACAAGAAAAAAGAAATGTGCGCATAAAGGGAGAAGGGAAGTGACATGCACAACAAAACAAATGCCGAATTTTTTTGGCCCAAGGGTATTTGTGATATTTCTGAAAAAGCAAGAGTATCTATGAAAATATTGCAAACTTCTGGGATATTCATGAAATTTTCCCTTTTATTGATACTGGAGGATAAAAAGAAACTTTAGTCATTTGTATTTTATTTGTGAAAAAATTTAGCAACCAAAATCAACTATAAAAATTCATAATGAAGAACATTTGGTTATAGTATTTTGCACTTGTTTCAAAAATAGTGTCATTTATTTAAAGCCGCAATCCATCTGATGATTATATATACAAATAAAAAGAATCTTGAGTATCTTATAATTGCTTGAATTTTGAACTTCTATTAAATTTGGTAAAAAATAATACTAATTTATTTTGACTTCATCATATTTATCAACCCAAAAATAACAAAGGTTGTCAAATTTTCTGGCCAAGCAATCTTATCTTGGTTCAGACTCGGGTTCAGATGTTGAAAAAGCAGCTAAACAACAACAACTCTTTTGAAAATCAAAGCAATTTTGTCTTTAGGCAAAAATAATGTCCTTTTCCATAAACTTTTCATTTCTAAACCAAACTTGCACAATATCAACAACAAACCCTTTTATTTTTTGCATTCATAACAATCCCAACAATGACCAAGATAAATTCAAGTTAGCTTGATGGTTTAACCTACTTCGAGAAATTGTTATACATTTCAAAAAGATTTGTTTGTTTTTGTCTTTTTCAAGTTTGTAATGATTTTTTAATAGCTAGGCATTTGAGGTTAACAAAGCATTGGTTGTCTTTTATGATTTTTTGTGGCTTTTAAATGTAAAAACCTTAAAAATGACTTAGTACTTTCTTACAATACATGCTCAAGATCTAAGAACCTTTGGCATTGCCTTTGTAGATTTCTACAATCATTGCTAATTCTAAAGCAACTATAGTTTTTTGAATCTACAGACTTCATGATGAATCTATTGCCCTATAGCACCTTTTTTACAACATTTTTATTTGTAGATCATTTGAAAAAAATGATGCATTTTATCTTTTGCAAGAAAGCTATTATCAATGAACTAATTGTAAGGCTCATTCATAACAACATCCATTGGTACCATGGACTACTAGACAACATTATATTAGATCCGAGACTATAATTTGAGTAAAACCATTGGAGATCTTTGTTGAAAATTTTAGAAGATGGATACTATCCAACTATTCTTAGCATTTTGTTTTAAAGCCATTAGCAAAACAAAACTAGTCAACCAAAATTTGAAGCAAAATTTATAGTGTACCATCAAATATTAGCAAGATGATTGGACATCTTTTTTGCTGCTTGCCAAGTTTGCTTACAACAACACCATCTATATTACAATTCAACAAAATTTGTTTATGCCAACTACAATCATCATTCATAGTTTGACCTCTTGAGCATATTCAAGTACAATAATCTAGTAGTTCAAGAATATGCAACTCATTATTATTGCAACTTCAATCAACTCTAAAGTTCTACTTGGATGAGGCTCAGCTCACTACAAGACATCTACAAACAAGTCAAGAAAAAACAACCCTTACTTTATTAAAATGACAAAGTATGGTTGACAAAATATGGTTGCTTTGATGCGATATCTAAATTACTTGACTGCGCAACAAGTTCAACTAGTCAAAACTATGACTAGATTCTATTCAACAAAAAGTGAATGCTATAATTTATTGGTTGGAGTTATCACTAGCAATGAAAGTGCATGCAATTTTCCACATCTCTCTTCTGAAATTGTACAAAAATTCAATCGTAATTAAAAGAATACAACTACTATCTCCTTGCATGGAAATTAACAATTACAAAAATTACAAGGTGGATGAATTGTTTGATTCACAATATTAAAAAAATGCAACCTGGGATGTGTTGTGTGTTTGTGTGGCCATGACATTAATGAATGCACATGAAAACTTGTTGCAAATTTAGACAATGCCCTTGAAAAGGTGTAAAAATCTCATAAAAATATCCTACCAAACTAAATTTGTTGATCAATTTAACTTTAAAAAAGATGATGACTTGCCAAAAGGCATTAGCTTCAATGAAAGTCTTGTTTCCATGTTCCAACAACTAGTATGTTTTGTTAATTTTGTGTGAAATGCTAAAACCATTGGAAAGTTTTTATAAATGCTCAAGATTTAAAGCCTCAATTGAAGCTTCTACTCTAGTTGCCTTTAGTGCAATTACCAAACAAGCCACTTTGACATATAGATATTACTTTAGGTTACCTTTTAGATGAAGCTAGACCGTGTTAACAACAAAGCAACCTTATATAAATCACTTGTATCACAAATTCTTCAAAGGAACAAAAACCTGTACCATTGCATGTTTCTTGCAATTAAAATAAATTTTGGGCACAAAAAATATTTAAGATACTTGTTCAACTTTTATCAAGTGATTAGAAGTTGATATTTTTTGTGCTAGGCCCTACTATGCATTAGATCATTGGCTTTTTGCAAATGTAAAAATCATAACAATGTGGACTCCACACGTGTAGAACTTGTGGCTAAAGATAGAGATGATGTTGCAAACTTACGTTCAAAAAAATCTAAAATCTTGAAGGGCCTTCTAGAAGCTTTTTGAAACCTTTTGTAACTTTTTAGAGTTATTTGATACCCATCAATAATTTGTTAAAAAATAGCTTGTAGATTTAAAAGCTTCAAGATCTACTGAAATCTTGATATCAGAAGCAGATTTTGGAACTTTCTTGAACTCATGGAAGCATCCATTAGAAGGTATTTGAGGTATGGGAGAGGCCCTGCAAGGGCTTGTGGGCAGAGGCCATTGTTTGACTTTTTCCTTGGGCATGTTGTCCACGGAGGACATTTTCAAGTGGGGCTGTTGCTTGCCATCACTATTAGCACCTTGGTTGGAATTTTTCCACCTGAGCTGGAATGCCACTGTGGCGATAAATGCCAAAGGCCAAAGTCGTGGGTGTCTTGAGCATGATAAACATCACGGACTATTTGGCCGCACGCTTGGAATTTTTTATGTTTCTTCAGATTGAACAAACTAGGCAAGAAAGTCAAATCAGCATGATAAGTAGGATAGAATTGGCGAGTGAGTGCTTGCCATTCATACTGCTCGGACCAGTGCAGCTGCTAAGGTATATGCAGCTGCAACAATGTTTGACAAATGCTTCAGCATGGCGCTGCGGGATGTCACAAATTCATGCAATTCTTATATTCCACAAATTCACTTGCCAGGAAAGTGTGCACCATTGATTAGGCAAGGGAAGTCATTGGATAATCAAGTATCATGCAATATTGCTTTTGTTGCCATACCTTTGAGAGTCTCTTGCCCATGGACCAATTGACGCGGGCTTCAACATCACTAAACTCTTAACCTTGAAGAGCAATGAAATCCATTGACTGCCAGCATCTTGATTGTTGAAGATTACATCTTTGCTTATGATTGCTGATGTGCTGCCATTGCAACAATAGATAACAAGTGCTATAATGGGAAGCTAAACATTGCTGAAGCAATGCAACTACCTCTTGGACATCCAGATTTTGGCGCAAAAGATTGAATTTTGTGAGCTTCCAGTTGACTGTACCCTGAAATTGTCTTGTCATTTTTTTATCCCCATGCATTAGGTCGCTATTCTTGCTGACAAGCCTCCCTCCTCAAGTGCCATGGCTACATAAAGTAAGTAAATGGTAGATTAATATATTCATTTGCCAACGGCTTATAGTGCATCCCCTCAAGTGTCATGGTACATGGTGTCCTCAATTTTAGACTTTTTAAATTCCGAGCACTTAAAGGAACAGTGACTATGCTTCCACGTACATTAGCTTCATATCATTATGGGAAAACGGGCATTTTATGACTCTGGTTTATGACTATCATGAGTCGTTTAGAATTATGAATGACTCACAATAGTCATAAATTAGAGTCATAAAATGCTTGTTTTCCCGTAGTGTATGCAAACCATTGACCACACCCCTCCATGTTCCCCTCCATGTTCCTGTTGGCAGCAAGCGTGGCACCATTGGTAACGACTGGTTGAACCGCCAAGTAAGCACGGGCATTGTTCTGCACCATTGACTAGAGCAATGTCATGAGGGGCTCTCCCAGACCCCAAAGTGTTTCTAATGTAAAAATAATTCTTAATTAGAAATATTGTTATATAATAGCATACAACCTTTTCTATATATAGAAGAGTACAACCAAAAATACAACCTTTTCTATATACAACCTTTTAAACCATAGGTTGCTAGTGTTTGTGAGTTAATCGGTTTGAGTTTTTTTTAATTGTTCACATTTTGTGATAATAAGATTGCTATCCCATAATTTGTTTATTACAAGGATATTCATGTTGCATCCATTGATACAATAGATACCTATACTAGTACATATAGAAGTCCAAGCTAAGATACTTCTGAGTTTCAACAATGAATCTCTTGAAGTTTTAACTATCCTCTTTTGGCACTACCTATGTATTCTTCTTGAAATCCAAAACTTTTCACTTCTTTTTGTATGCCTTCTCTACCTTGCCTCAAGTTCTTGGAAGCCTGTTTTGCCATGTAACCAATGCATGCAAAGTACATTGGAGGCTAAGTAGGCAAGTGACATTTTTATATAGAGTAGCACAATAGACAGAGGGTCTTATTATTTACAAACTCGAGTGCATATTCGCCTATGCCCTGGAGTCATTCCTCGAATACTTCGGCGCCAGCCACTAGTCTGAACCCCTCGGGGTTAAACTCATCATTGGTAAGTATTAGATGCACTGGGATTTCAGGTGGGGGCGTACTCCTCCTTCTAAACTCATAAGCAGTTTGATATTCTTCCCTGTTGCAAATCTGCGTTCTCAGATTGCATGATTGTATGATGATTTCAAGCTTTTATTTGATGATGGTGGAATCCACGTCCGATACCCAAGCTTGAACAGCTTCTGTGGTTCTGATGATCTTCTATAAATAGGGGGCTTCAAACATAAGATCTGGTCTTCGATCTTCTCACCTCAGAGGGTCTCCGCTCACTAGTGAATTGTTGATGTTCCCTCCCATGCGCAAAGTCTGAGACACTCGTGAGTTTGCAGAAGTTTCTGCGAGAGAAGTTTCGGGGTTTGAGGACGCAAGTGAATGAGCCTCGAGAAGCCACGAAGGTGAGTTTCTGAAATTCATTCCGCACGGGAATCACGTTAGGAGTGCAGTCCAAAGGTGAGTCACCTTGCGGTTCACGAGTGAATTCACATAGGTGAATCGTAACGTAAGTCACCTGAAAAAGTTGATATTTGAAACCCCCTAATATAAGCTTGGATTGGGAACCAATGTGCAGGAAAAATAGGCGGTTAGTTCAAAATCAGCGAAATTTGGAAAAAAATTGGTTGCATTTTGAAATTGTCAATTAAAAACTGGTTAGAACATTCCAGCAAAAAAACTGGTTGAATACAAAAAAATGCTAAATTTTAGCTGGCAAAGTCCAAAAAGTTTCCCAAACACTGCACGGAACACCTACGTAGCTCCAAAATAATAATAGTTGACCCCAAGAATGTTTTAGTAGATTAACCAAAAAGAGTGGTGGCAATCATGGTTGTTACTTTGGGCTATTTTTGACCAAAAGACTAGACAAGTGGCCCAGTTAGGCTGACATGGCTATCTATGCTGGAACATGGTGTGGATGTCAAGGCTCGAATGTCTAGTAACTCCTATTATATCTATGTTCCAACTTTAAAATTAAAATTAAAAAAAAAAAAAAAAAAAAAAAAAAAAATCACTTACATCTGTGCCTTGATCGTTTGCGTTAGAGTGGCAGGCGGTTTAGCGTTGGCCCACCGTGACAACCATGGTTGCTTGGAGTAGTATTTATTTGTGAGGTCCTTTCTTTTTTATCAGGCTGCCTCAATCAGAACGTGATTCGCAAATTGTAGTAACTTACCTGCGTATTATTTGACTTCATGATTCCTTGCAATGAGGAGAGTGAGTGGCGTGATGCATGTGTGAGGGTCATGGAGGTCTGTGTATGAGGGCGTCAACTACTTAGCAAATGCTGGCTTTAAATCATTGCTGCACATGGCCTCTTGTTTTTGCGGAGGAGCCATCGGTGCCAAAACCTGCTGGGTAACACTATATTTGTTAAATTGGGAAAAAAAGGATAAATTTTGGGACTTTTGAATTTTGCATTTTTGAGATTCTTTTGGTAGATCAAAGTGACTTTTATGATAATTCTTTCAAGATCCTATATCACTGATGAAAGATCTTGAAGAAACCATTATAAATTTCACTCAAAGTCACCAAAATATTTCAAAAATGTAAAATTCAACATCCCAAAATGTACAATATCCTTTCTCCCAATATAACGAATATGGTGTCTGACACTTCGTAGAATTCTAAGCTTATCGGAGTAATTGGACGCACTTTTTGCTCAATTGAGTTGTTGAAGCATTGTTGCTCACTCTCCTCGTCATCCCTTTATTCAATAGAGGGTTACGTATATCTCAAAAAAACGATGAACAAATGGTCGTGAATGAGTTTTTGTTCACCGGTGAGTACGCTATGACAACCTCCGCCTCTGGGAGGTAGTCATGACTCATTCACGGAGTGACTTGCCCACGTTTTTCAAGAATCTTATTCACGTGGAACGTCATATTAAGTAATCTGGGCAAAAGGGTACATTTGGGTATTTTTGAAGGTTTTAGGTGATCACCTAAAACCAAGCTCAACATTTTTTTTGTACATGTGCCCTCACCAGAGAGGAGGAATTTGTGAGGAAAAAAATCTTAACGGCTCAAACTGAATCTGATACCTTTGAATCGAGTTTAAGGTGACTTATTGGGTTTAAGGTGGAGTACAAAATGGTACCTCCCTTTTTCCCAGATTACCTAATATGATGTTGTAAACAATTTTGATACTGAACAACATATTTGAAACCTCCTATTTATTACTTAACTATTTTCATTCATCCTCTGTTAGTTAGTTCACTCACTATCATCCAACATTCTTGCACTGAACCCCTCCTTTTGGTAACTTGTAAATCATCTGGTTTTCATAATCCCTGGAATACAAGCAGTCGCTGAACTGTGTCTTTATAGAGAAGCATCTTTCGATGTTGTGTGTCCACATGAATTTGAGCCGGTTTAGAAGCTTGCACTGAGCTGGCACGAATCGATGAGCTAGCTTGGTTGAGTTGCCGAATCGACTGGCTTGCAATTGCCCTAAGCTTACTAGGACTGCAAGATCGCTTCATGTTTTGGGAAATTACTATAGAAGTTGCCAAGTTGGCGGTGTAGGTCATCGAAGATATGAAGCTCCAGCAAGAAGCCTTTAGCTTCAAAATGGTCAGGGGCGGGTTCACACGTCGTCCCACGTCCCATCTGTGTAAGACTGTAAGTCCCATCCTAACGCCAGATCCCAATTTTAAGGGTATGTTCACATTTGGTGTTAAGAGGGGTAGTAGTAAGGGAAAATTAGATGTATTTGGACATATTTTTAGACTACATTCATATTGCTAATACCTCTCCTAACATCAAGTGTGAATGTATCTTAAAGCAAAAGCAATGCTAAAGAAAGTTAATATGAATATTATATGCAAAAATATTGATGGGACAAATGTCACAAATTCACACTAATTTTAGTAGTATAATTTTTAGCTATTGGTACTTGCTATGCTATGGGTAGTTGCAAGAAACACTTCACTGTTTTGTCTCAAACACCCTTAGTATTGGTAGTACTAATAGTACTTCCGAGCTTTTGGAATAATTTTTTTTAAATAGAATAAAATATGGAAAATTTGTAAAGCACTTTAAATAGCGTACTTGTGAAAATTCAGACTTAGAAAATTTATTCTAAAAGTTATGCGCAAAACAAAATCACCTACAAAAAACCAATTTCTTTCTTGCTTTTTAGAAAATAGTAAAATAATTCAATAAAATAAAATAAAAACTGGCCATTTGAGAACCCATTAAACACATTTACGTGGTACAATTGCTTTGCTGAGGAATTTCTTTGTATTTTGCCAATGAAGGGAGATATGATGCCCACTTTGAGACAGTGTAGATGCCATGGAATTTATAATTTTGCAAAACCCTTTTACAAATGCTTGTAACCATGCTCCATAAACAACATCCTTGATTTATAGCCCTAGAAAAGCTTTTTTGGACCCAAAATGGTAGTAAAACCCCCAAAATGGCCAAGGTAGATACCTAATTGGGGGCTGTTTTAAAATAGTAAAATACTTTAAAAAAAAATTGCAAAAATTATGGGAGGTATGTAACTATGATATGTACCTTCTTCTGAAAATTCAGCTCAAAAGGACTTGCTGCACAAAAGTTACAAGCCAAAAAGCACCTGCGGGAGGTGAAGGGGACTAGAAATAGTACAAGTATTTCTTGCAATCACCCTTGTGCGCATACATAACAAGAAAGAAGTAGTGTGTGCACAAAGGGAGAAGTAAGTGACATGCACAACAAAACAAACACTTGAAAATTTTGATTCAAGGATATTTGTGAAATTTTTGAAAAAGTAGGAGTATCTATGAAAATATTGCAAACTTCAAGGGTATCCATGAAATTTTCCCTTGGAAAAATTGTCAACCCAAACCTTGAGTGAAGTCTCACCTTCATTGGTACTAAAATTTTCAAAAAGTGTTGCCATGTAAGCAACTAGGAGTTAGTCTAGGACATGGGACTTGGGACATAATGTGAAACACCAAGTTCCAACTTTTGGCTGTACACCAATCAAATTTTGAGATTTTAGTGGGACTTGGGAAGTGGGACATAGTGTGAATTGCCCTTGTTGTCACTAGGAATAATCACAGCTTCTCGGATAATGAAAAGAGAATGGAGATTGAGAAGTTGTGGAGAGAAAAGAAGAGCCAATAGGAGCTCTTTCTATGTGAAGATGGTGTGACACCTCTTTTGTTTGTTTTGGAGAATGAGAATGGGGAATGCTTACTTGCTATTTAGAGGATGCGCTTTCCACCAACGGGAGCACTCAATGCGCTCTCCACCAATGGGAGCAGTCAATTAGCGATAAAAACAGACAAGATGACAAGGTGAAACATGGGTTGTGTGAGGTGAAACTTCTTTTGCAAAACCCTCACTCTTCACTTTTAGGAGGAGAAGAATGGGTAGGTGAGAAGTTTTGCATGCAAACTACAACAGAGGCTTTGGCATTTATTTGTCAAGCAACACATTTGCGTTCTAATTCTCCACATGCGGAGAAGAAAGTGCCGTGACTACCCGTATTGTAGAGTACAGAACGCAATATTCATTAAACGGGGAAAAACATGTGTACCATTTTATATTTTGCCTTAATCCCAAATAGCCACCTTAAACTAGATTCGCAGGTATCAAGTTTAGTATGAGCCACTAAGATTTTTTCCCTCACAAATTCCTCCTCTCAGGTGAGGCCACGTGTACCAAAAAAAAATGCTGAAGCTCAAATTAGGGTGACCACCCTAATCCTACAAAAATCCCACTTTGTAAGCTTTTTCCCTTTTTAATGAATATTGCGTTATAGACCCATGCACCAGTTAAAGTTCTCGTAAATTCAAGATTTAAATTTTTAGTGAATTTTGACAGATTTCTTCCACTACTTTTCTTTCCATCCGGATATTCTCCAATGTCAAGGGACAACGCAGCACTCACATTCGCCAGAAATTTAAGCCCTGCGTGAATTGGAGGAACACCAACTGAAGACTCCAGGGAGAGTGGCTGACCGACTTTTGCCTGGCAGTGGGTGTCCAATACTCGCACCCCAAAGGACGAGTTCAATTGCATCTGACGGGGACGAGTTCAGTAGAATCCGACGTGCTTAGCGGTCCCTTCGATTTGTGCTGAGGAGCTGGTTTTCTAAGGTGCTCTGCAATGAGTATCATAATGCAATAAACACCATATTCGTTGAATTGGGGAAAACAGAGATACCATTTTGTATTCCACCTTAATTTTACATATAATAAATGTAGGCATAGCTAGAGCTCAAAGTTGAAAGTTATTTGAAATTCTTGTAGACAATCATTATGACTTCAATATTGTACAAAAAATTGCATGCTTTTTTCTTTTGTAATATGCTAAATTTCACATAATGACAGAAATAGTGAAAGTCGTAGAATGTACTCTTTTTCCCATTATAATGAATATGGTGTATAGTACAAGTTCACGCAAAACAACCAAAGTTTGCTGCAAAAATGAGTAAAATTCGGTTAATTTTTTGTTAGCCAACATTATATTTAGGTAAATTGGGAAAACAATACATTCTTGGACTTTCACTAATTTTGTCATTATGTACAATTTAGCATATTACAAAAAAACAAGCGTGCACTTTCTTATACAATAATGAAGTCTTAATGATTGTCTCCAAGAACTTCAAATTGTTACAACTTTGAGCTATAGCTATGCCTACATTTATTGTAAGTAAGATTACGGTGGAGTACAAAATGGTCCCTTTGTTTTTCCCAATTTATCTAATATGGTGTTCAAAGCACAACTTAGTTGGATTATAATGAGCAAAAAGGAGTAATAAAGACAATCATGAATATTTTATGATATTGATGGGACTTGAGCTGAAAGTTGGATCTAGAAAAATAGTTGAACATAAATTTGGAGTGAATTTTTATATTGTTTTGGCACCAAAATTTCCATAGAGTGTTGTCATTTAAGCAACCAAGACATGAGACTTAAGATGCAGTGGGAGTGTCGGTAGTGTGAAGCTCCAAGTCCCAACTTTTGGTTCTACACCAATTATATTCACCAATTAGATTCTCAAATTCAGTGAGACTTGGGATATAGTATGAACTATGAAGTATGAACCGTCCCCAAGTGCAAACTGGACTCAAATTCGCTGACAAAGAGTGAATTTTGTACATTTTGTGCTTGCACTTTTGATGCATTTGCTATGCGTTGAACGCCCATGTGAGATTCAGGAATGACTTACTAGTAATATTTTCTGGAATGAGTTTTTGACTTTTCTTTGCAATGACTGCTGAGAGTGCATTTGCTTCTTCAAACTTTAATTTCTCATCCAATTGTTCTAAACTAGGTCTCATCAGGAAGATGACTAGATTCTAGTTTAACCCCTTAAGGCCCAAGCCTTTTTTTGTGAAAATCATTGAAAACTGTCACTTTTGGGGAATAAGTAGAAAGGTAGGATTTTTTTTTTTTTTTTTTTTTTTTTTTTTTTTTCCAGAAATGCAACCCTAAGATCTTGCCCTAGACTATGGGAGGTACTTGTGTGAAAAAAATTAGCTCATTTTAGATGTACACAAGTGAGATATTGACATCTGAAGTGAAAAAAAAGTTTTTTTTCCTGCCCAAAAGTTTTAGAAGCCTTTAACCACTCCTATATCAAAAAAATTGTTCTACACAAAATTGAGTTTTTTTTTCCCATGTAGAAGACCAAATTAGGTATGTTTGGGAGAATTTTCAAATGAACTGTCTAGAGGTGTGAATCATACTTTGTAAAATCTTGCAATGCCGCAAGGCCGTGAAATTGCATATACACTAGGCAAAATTATAGGATTTATGTAAAATTCAGAAATCTAAATTGCTTTGATCCAAATGGTGAAAACCAAGGAATTACTACAAATTGGGAAAAAAAAAGTAAAAAAAAATCACAAAGAGCTCAAAAAAGTAAAGCTCCAAATTTTACAAGGGGAAAAAGAAATGGAGGTTTGGGAGTCCCATACCTATCCGCAAATTGAAACTTCTCATAACTTTCATCTCATCTATCAAAATTGAATGATTAAAAACTTCCCACATATATAAAAATCTAAAGAACCAATTTCAGATTTTTATTTTAAAAAAAGCAATTTCTCTTTGGGGTTGCCCAATTCTCCCTTGTTTTTCAGTTATTCATGCAAAACTTCTTCAATAAATGGTGGAATGAAGAAAAAATTAGATGTTCACGCAAGACTTTGAATTCCCCATCTTTTGTAAAAGTTTCAAAAAATCACACACAGTAGTTTAGTTGTAAGGTAGGAACACCCATAAGCGTTAATTTAAGGGTTTTGAACATGATGACTATTAATAAACAACTAGCAAATTATAGGATCCTAATAGGAACAACAAAAAAATTTGCACTTTCAAATGTATTATTTGGATATTGTGAGAATAAGTTGTGAATTTTTAAAGAGCAAATTGCCATTGTACCCATAACCAACACTAAGGTTTCATGTTCACAAGTTGTACATCCTTGTAATTACATTTATTCATTTCCACAAATTTTCCAAGATTTTAGAGGTGATGGTTATGGGTACAATGGCGCTTATGGGTGCTACTACCTTAACTCCTAACAGCCCAACTGTCCCCCGGGGGGACAAATGGATGTTGGGCATGTACCTATAGCTAGTCTAGTTTTTGTGATTTTTTGAAACTTTTGTTGAAGGTGAGGAATTCCAAGACCTACTCGGGCATCTAATTTTTTCTTCATTCTCACATTTGACAAAAAAGATATGCAAGAATTTCTGCAACTCGGGGGAGGGAGGGCAATCCAAGCAGCCCAATAATTTCTTTAAAATTACATTTCTTTAAAATAAAAATCTGAAATTGGTTATTTATGTTTTTTTTTTTATGTGGGAAGTTTTGAATCATACAAATTCAATCCAATGAGATGAAAGTTATGAGATATTTAGTCTATGGGCAATTACAGATCCTCTAGTCTAAAATAAACTTTGAAGTCCTTTATTTTTTACAATTTTCAATATTTTGGAAAAAAAACTACAATTAAGGGAGTAGATTGTTTATTACAATGTTATTACCGTTGGGATTTGCGTTTTCATTTCAATAATTAAATTCTTAACAATTTAGTGATTTGACTCATTCTCTACTTCTTTTTACTTACTATTTTTCCCATGTGTTGTGTAGTTCCAATTGATTTGAAAATTCTCTCACACATAGCTAACTTGATCTCCTACATGGGAAAAATAAAGCGCAAAGTTGTGTAGAGCAACGATTTTCATGTAAGAATGGTCAAAGGCTTTTGAATTTTTTGGATAGCATGGAAAAACACATTTTTTTTTACTTCAGATGTAAATATCTCCCTCCTCTCCATCTAGAATGACCTGATTTTTTTCCCACTAGTACCTCTTCTAGTTTAAGACAAGATCTTACAATTGGATTTGCAAAACACACTTTATTTCCTACTTTTCTGCTCATTCCCCCCAAAGTGGCAATTTTCAGTGACTTTCACAAAAAAAAGGGCTTGGACCTTTAGGGGTTAAGTACATGCCCAAAACTCCAAATGTCCCCCAAGGGATCACTTGGGCCTAGGGTTAAGTATGTCAAAAGATATTTGTGCAATTTCTGAAAAACTTCGGACATTTATACAAACATCGCAAATTGGGGGACATCCATAAAATTTCCCCTACAACTTCCTTGATGTAAACGACACTTTCTTTATTCTTGTTTTTGTCAGATGCAAAGAGCTTTCCTTCCCCATCATTTTGAATCCGACGCCCACGTAATGCATTTGACTGCCAGACTTTTATGCCAAGCAAAGTTTTCCTTATTATAAATTATATTGGCTCAAGTTGAACTAAGGAATCAGAAAAACTTGTTTCAGATGAAGAGAAAAAACAAGCAAAAGTGAACTGTTGACTATTGTAGCCAACTACATCAATTTCAAATAAAGCACTTTTTTGAACACAAATCCTGAGATTTAATATTAAATACATGAATGAGAACAAAGCCATGTCAACGATGGACTTGTGTTAGACTCGCGTTGGTATTCCTCGATTATGGCCTCAGGAATCAGGATGCCACTTTACAGCAGCTGGCTACAGAAGCAACTTGCAAGGCCTGTTTTCTTGTTTTTTTCTTCATTTATTTCTGATTATTATATTGTCGTTACAGGAAGGCAAACTTTCTTTCTAAACTGAAAGTGGAGCTCAGAAATGGTCATTGGACCACCATCTGCAGATTTCCAAAAGTCTTTAGAGATCAAGTCAAATGGATAGCTTTTCTAAACCCAAGCTTTAAATTCCATGTGTTGGTGTTGGGCTTTCCTCTAGCGAGTCATGAGTGTATATGACATGTGCAGTCAACTTCTGGAAGATCCCACCGTGGTAGTTGGGCTGCTTTACACTAAGAGACAAGGTCATAAAAATTTGGGACCATTTTAACCAAAATTTCTAGTCCAGAACTTCAAATGGTCTCAAGAATATCCCAAGTACTCATTGTAATATGAGTAAAATAAGTGTCAATCTTTTGAAGTGTAAAGGCTTCAAGATCAAAAATTTGAGGCCACTAGTGCAAACTCTGAAATTTCAGGAGTAAAGGGATAAAAAAAAAGACAAAGTAGAGGGGTTAATGTTTTTGTTCCATTACGTGATGTTGACTATCTTAAAATAATTTTTTTATTCACATATCATATATCAAACAAAGGAAAATTATCAAAAATAGGCATGACAATTGCCAGTATATTGAAAGTAGGCGTGCCTTTTGAAAAATGTAAAGGAGTAGACCTCACCAAATATCAAAAGTTGGTCTTGCAACTATGGAAGCCAAAACATTGCACGTGTCTATTTAATTTCAAATCAAATTGGTTTGTAGTGGCTTTGCTTATAATGACCAAGACCATTGCATCAATTGCAATGTATAGTGCACAAAAGGAAGTTCGAGTTTTTTCTTTTACGCCATTTAGAGAACTCGCATTATATATAACATAGTTGGCATTTCATTGTTTTGCATAACTAGTTTTTACCTTTGAATATGATGATATGTTTATTTTACCAAAAACTACTTAAATTGGTGATATTTACTTTATAAAATTTGGTTGCTTCACACCTCCGTGTAAACATTGTTTAAGTAAATCAAACCTCTAGAAATAATGTGAATTGTGAATTAAGACTTGGAATATAGTGTAACTTGGAACACATTGTGAAGTTGATCCAAAATATCTCAACCAATCAAATTTTGAGAGTTTAATGCAAGTTGACTTGGAAAAGAAAGCAAAAATTAGAAAATCCTATTTCCAGCCTCTCCACCAATCAAATGTTAAGAATTCAATGCCACTATGTCACTCGGGAAGTGATGTGAACCACCCCGATTAGTGTTCTACTCGAAGTTTTCTTTTTCCCGTGTATCCTTTTTGTCAATTCATATCTTCCTCCCCCTTTGTAACCAACAGGGCATAAATTTGACACTTATATGAATTGCTTGGAAAACGCTATCCTCTAAAAGTTGGGTGTCAAATCGCCACTTGTTGCGGGTCAAAATTGCCAGTTTTCAAGATTTGTAGATGTTCTAATCATTTTTCATTCAATTTTGTTTTGGTAACCTTGATTTTTAGAATTGCGCATGTAATTAAAATTTAGCAAAAGTTTGAGCATTCTAAGAGTCCCTAAAGTTTGACAAACCTAGCTATTAATTGGTTAGCGTGCATGAGTACAAGAAAGGGGCATTCATTCCATCACTACTTTTTATGAAGGACCTAAGCCACATGCACAACCCAAAACGATAAAAAAAGATATTATACTCATACAATATATAAATGTACTCACTACTCACTATCCAAGTACTTCACTCATCTATTCAAATAGAGTAAAGTAAAATTTATGGTCCTACTGCGCTTTTGTATCCATAGTTTTTGTCCAATAGGGATAACATGATAATATAATTTTCATAATTGCACTAAACTCAAAGGATGAGCAAAAATAGGGGATTGGTGATTTGTTTGTTGTAGTAAATACATGTTTAAAAACCTCTTTAGAGACTCTGTAGGGGGCTCTTGGAGGGCTCAAACTGTTGCTAAGACACTTTTTTTTTGGAAAGTGTCAAAGATGCCACTTTCTATGAAATTTTTGAATGTCATAAGGGATACTTAAACAAATTCGAGTGCCATAGGACAACAGGTAAATGCAAATGGTACCAAAATCCGAGTCAAATTTGTGTATTGATAACCAACAAATATAAAAAGATAAAAAATTGCTCATGGATACTAGGGCCACATAGGCCAAAGAACCTAGTTTGGAATGGTTTACAATATTTTGGTCCTCCGAGCACCATGAGTTGTGTTTCGAGCAGCAGGTGAACTTCCTAGCAAGGGTAATAGTAATAATTTGCCCCCGATTTATTTATTTATTGTTCAATTATAATCTCCTGTAAGGTCCTTGGACTAAAGCAGGGTGTCTGAATCTGAGTTCAAAAATTCCCATATAGAATCTCTAGATGGTCTAACTCTAAATTCTCAAACCGATTTTGAAATGTGGAAAAGTACCTTGGTCCCACACTGCAAAACAAGGCACATGGGGCTGGCAGGCCCAAAACTATTGCTCAATGTTTGGAATCACATGAAGATATATTGGTGCTTGGATAAGGTCAACATTTTGGGTTATAAAAAATGTTAACCATATCCAAACATTAATAATTAACCCTTGAACGTCTGGGTGTGACTGTGGGTACACGGCCCCCGTGTATTACCGGGGACAGAAATCGTAACCTTTGGCGTTCAAGGTTTAAACAAGCACTCCATTTGTATTACTTTCCCTAGTTTTGGTGGTTGCAACTTTGAAGGTGCTTTCCCACTTGTGTTTCAAGTACACTAACTAAATGCCTTTCTAACTTATGAGTCAAAATGAAAATTGACAAAAAACAAGCGTTGATCATATGCAAGCACTTGACCTTATTCAAGCATATAATACACGCTTTGGACAAAAGGGGAGTGGGACTGAGATCTTATTCAATCATTTTTGTTACAAAGATTAACTTTGTTAACCAAGCACCACTATATAAAATATGTGTTTTTTGGAATATTGGGGAGACAACCGCTTGGCTCAAGGTTCCATGCATTGTTCCACTCAAAAGAGAACCTCTTCAACCCATTCAAGGCCAACAGTTTGAAGACAAGGATTTGAAAAAATTATCTACAAACCGCCGATTTGAAACACACTAAACACATGAACGTAGAGATATGAGGGGATTATATTCTTCATAAGCTTATAAATACCCCAAAAAAGCAAGTACCGCCACCTGCCTTTTATAAAATCTCCGTTTCGAATCACTAGTTTGTCATGGCTGATTTGTCTTCGTGTTTCCTGGCCTGGATTCCGTGGACTCCACACGCGGTCCCACCCTCAGGGTTTAATATTTGTTTTTGTCAGTGTAGAGCATCCCACACCCCAAAATGCAGGCAGGTAAGGAAAGTTTGCCTAAAATTGGAACAGGTAAATGATACACAAAAATTCATCCAAAAAACTGCTAATGTAAGTTACTTTCATCCAAAATACAGCAAATGGGGATTTTGTTCCAAGAAGGATCTAACGATTTCATCCAAATTTCACCAAAATTTATTAGGGCATCTCTTGCAGCATGCTTTCTCAGCTTTGGAAAAATGAGGTTTCACGGGGAGAATGACACAAACCTTCACGTTTAGGCTTGAAGTTCTCCTATAACCCTGAAATCTTCTGGACCTGCACATGCGTAGGCTACGTTACAACGAATTGCACGGGTACACTTGATTATGGAGTGGGATCCTACATGAACAGTGCGTGCATAATGCTTGGGAGGGACCGTGAAGGGGCCTGGAGAAAGCTTGAATTTGACGAGAACAAGGCTCAATCTGAAAGCCCTGCGACCTACACAAGAGACACATCGAGTGCTGTTGGGGACTTGAAGCACGAAAGCCATTACAGCTAGGGAACGGGGCTGTTTGGAGATGCTTCGTGCAACGATCGCCAGCGTTAGTTCGAGGTAAGATTTTTGCAAAAATTCACCAAGAAATTAAGTCCTAGTCCTTCCCCCAACTCTTGGCGCGGATTGCCGGAAACGCACGTTTCAACAGGGCCGCATCTTCATCAATGAACGTCACCTTTTTCCTTCCCGGCATTTGCCAGCGAAGTTGTCAGATCCAAACCAGAAGGAAAAAATACTTGCAAAAGATAAAGAAATACTGAAAAAGAAACCGAAGAAGATGACGACCAACACGCCCGCTGTCCTGTATAAATAGAGCCATTGCGCACTTCGTCCATGCGAGACTAGAGAGACAGAGACACACACACACACAGAATTCCGGTGCAGTGCGAGCAATTTGCAAGCGGATAGAGATCCAGCGGTCAGAGATCTAGCGCCGAGAGATCTAACGACAGGGATCTAGTGAAGAGACGCACCAGCACCACAACCATGGCTTCTGCTGACGTTGTGTCGCAATCTCTGAGCGACATGCACATCAGCAAGGATGCCGATCCTTACCGGAATCACATCTCCGGGGAGAAGGAGGAACACACCGCCTGGCGCCACGGCGCTCCTCCTCGTTACGAGCAAGTCAATGCTCTGTTTGAGGGTGGCCGCTCTAATGTACGCCTAGCTCCATCCAAATCAGTGCCGCTCGTTTCTTACCCTTTTTCTGCCTAAACCTACAGCTCCGTTGTGGAAAGTAACGTAAATGGTGTAGTTACGAAAATAGTGTATGTTGTGGTATGAAGCATGCAGTGTGCCTGTGCAGATGAGGTTTCTGGGATACTGACATAATTAGCTTTGGTGTTTTGGCACGGTTGTTGAATACAGTCTGTAGAGCAGTTATTGCGTTCGTTGCGGTGCTAGTTACCTCGGTGTGACAATACTCTGTGGAAGCTATTAAGAACTGTGAAGACGTTGTAGCTGATTGATGGACGTGGTTGGGGTATGCAGGTGTGGCCGAAAGGATCGCTGGAGGAAGTGGTGGAAAATTTGGTGAAAACATGGGAGATGGAGCTCTCGCATAAGACTGTAGTGACAGACCACAAGTCAATTGACCCTGAGAAGTTCCGTCTCTCTGTAAACGGTGAGCTGCTCACAAGCTTAACGATCGATCTGTGAGAGGTGATCATTATGGGTAGTCACCCACTGTCTCCACCCCCATTCTCAATCTTCAGAGAATGGTAATGTGGCAGGCCAACCGTCCGTCCATGATACATGAGGGGTTGTCACACCTTCTCAAGAAATGAAAGTTTTGTGAAGGATGAGAAGTGGTGGGGTCAAAAGCGAAGTCAATGGGAGTATTTCTTCATGAAAGAAGGTGTGACACCCCTTAAAATAGTTCCCCCATTCTCTGAAGATTGAGAAGAGTTTTTTTTTTCTCCTCCTTTGGAGGTGAAGAATTGGGTGACAAAGTCTTTGCATGCAAGTTTTAACTTTTTAACTTAACCTCATACCTATCTTGCGTTCACCCTTGCATATCTCTCTCCAGTAATCAATTCTGCTGCTTTCACAGTTGTTGTGCCTGTTTTTTACTATTCTCCATTCTCTGTTTTCCACTAATCACAGAAAGGGAGTCACACCTTCTTCCATGAAAAAATGACTCCGATTTCCACTCCACCATTTCTTATTCTGCCAAGTTTCATTCTCGGGGAAGGTGTGACTACACCTAGTAAGAAACATGCTTGAAACGTGCTTGGAGGCTATATTGGGGGGTTGATATTTTGGAGTGTTTTTTCTTTGCGAGGCAGGAGGTGCAAAGATCACAGCAGCGGAGACGCTGCGAGTAGGGAGTTACAACGCCCTGATGGCCACGACCAACTTCCAAGGCGAGGAGTCGAAGTACCAGTCGGACAAGGAGACGTTTGAGTCGTCGCATGAGATCTTCCGAACGGTGTTCCCTGGGGGGTTTGCGTTTGAGGTGCTGGCCGTGTACTCGCCCCCGCCCGTCGTGACGTTCAAGTACCGGCACTGGGGCGTCATGGAAGGCGCTTACAAAGGCCACCCTGCCACCGGCGACGTCGTCGAGTCCTTCGGCATTGTCGTCGCCACGGTAACCACCCCACCAGTCAGGGTTTTTTTTGCTGCCTTTCTTGCCCACTGTATTCTCTTCCCGCCACGTATGCACTAATGTGTAGAGCGCTCTGTCGCCAGAAAAAAAACCCTGCCCACCACCTTACTTCTCTCTTGCCCAAAAATAATCAAATTCCTGTGTCCTTCTCCATCCCCATTCACAATCTTCAAAGAATAAGGACATAAATGCCATATTTGTTAATTTGGGAAGAAATGCCCATTTTGGGAATAATTTAGGTTTAAGTTGATCACCTTAAATTGAGCTCTAGGTTTCAGCAGCATTTTTTTTGGGTACATGTACCCTCACCTGAGAGGAGGAATTTGTGAGGGACAAAATTTTAGTGGCTCAAACTAAATATGATTCTTTTGAATCTGGCTTTTAAACGGTCTAAGGAGAACGCTAGGTTTAAGGTGAAGTACAACTTGGGAATCTGGCTTTCCCAATTTAATGAAATTTGCTATGATAGCAAATTGTCCGAGATTTGCTGAGGCCCCACTTTTTGAAGATTGAGATGTTTTTCTAGTCACCTCAGGAGGTGAAAATTTGGGTGGAGAAATCTTCAAAGAATGGGGAGGTAGTAGGCCATCTGTGATTTGTTGAGGCCCCACAGCCCCCACTCTTTGAAGATTGAGAAGTTTTTTCCTGTCACCTCAAGAGGTGAAAAATTGGGTGGAGAAATCTTCACAAGCTAACTTTTTACCCACCCTTGTCTTGTTTTCATCCTTGTTGGTTTTTGCTTATATCATTCTTTTTGTTTGTTTTTAGAAGCTACTCCTCTTGCTTTCACATAGTAACTCTTTGTAATTGGACTATCGTCCATTCCCCTCTTCACCACCCACAAAGGGAGGTGTAGAATTGAGGTGGAGAAATATCTTCACACGCTAACTTTTTACCCACTCTTGTCTTGTTTTCAGTTTTGACCCTAGCTGGTTTTTGTTTACCATTGCTTTTCACTTTTATAGAAATGACACTCCTCTTGCTTTCATGGTAGTAACTCTTTCTACTTTGACTATCCTTTGTTCTCCTTGTTGCCACCCACAAAGAGAGGTGAAGTATTGGGTGGAGAAATTTTCACACACTAAATTTTTACTCACTTTTATCTTGTTTTCACCTTTGTTGATTTTTGTTTACCATTACTTTTTTTGTTTTTAGAAGTAACTCCTCTTACTTTCAAAATAACCCTTTCTACTTTAACTATCCTCCATTCTCCTTTTCACCACCCTTAAACGGGATGTCATCATGTCACACCTTCTTCCATGAAAGTAGGCTCCCATTGGCATGACTTTTGTTTTCATTCCACCACTTCTCATTCTTCACTGAAGTTTCATTCTCGAAGAATGTATGACTACCTCTACTTTCCGAACTCCAGTTTCTCCGTCTCTGTAGAATTGCCTCCAAAGCTCCAGCTACCGAACTCTTCAAACGAGTTCCAGAATGCAAACTGACTCTCTCTCTCTGCCTTGACGACATAATCGATGCAGGTGGACGAGAATTTGAAAATCTTGGAGCTGGAGGTGCATTACGACACAGCGGCGTTTCTCAAGGGCCTAACGAAGAATCCGAAATCGGAGAGTTATGGCGCGTACAAGAAAGGAATGGAAGGTTGTCCCTTCCTAAACCGGAACCGTTTGCAAGCTGCAGCTTAACCCTTAAAGAACCATAGGGCATAGTATATACGCTGCCGTATAATTGGTATTTGTTATTAGTAAGAAGTTTCAATTTAGGATTTCAAGTAGCTCACTTGAACTGTTTTAATCTGTTTTCCAACTTCTTTGTTGTTCGCAAATGTAGTAGAGGTGTGGATCCATTCCAAATACAAGAAAAATACCCCATATTGTATTGGTCGCAGCGGCACACTTAGTCCTTTAGGGGTTAAAACGCGACTCCGAGGACAGTGATGATGCAAGCATCGCAAATGATGCAATTTTTGCAAGCATTGCAAATGATGCAAACAATGAGAGCATTGTGAACGATGAGAGCATTGCGGGCGTTGCGAACGTTGCGAGCATTGTGGTCGAAATTTAGCCCTTCATTAGGAAAAATATGGGGCCTCAATAAGGCCTTTATAAACGATTCCAACCCTCTATATTTTTGGTTCACAGGGAACCAGCCCTACTGATGGCCCAAAAAAATTAATTTAAAAAATTCAAAAAAAAAATCAAAAATCAAAAAGTGGCATCAATGATGTCATGCTAGCCTGCGCATGATTTTATTAGGAATCGGGTTCCCATGGCTAGGGACCCCAAACTTAGGGCCTTGTTGGGGCCCATATTTTTCCTAATGTTAAGGCTATTGGTTGAATTGAAGAGCGACAGTTTGAATGGGAGGCTCTTATTTTTTCTATTGTTTTTGTGTTGTTTAGGTGAGATGTTGAATTGACAGTTTGTTGAAAAGAGCAGATTGTAATTCAACATGTGATAGAGTAAATATTGAGTACTAAGAAAGAAACCTGAAAGTTGCTTCATTTGCCATCAATGAGTGGGGATATGAAAAGCAATAGAAAGTGAGCCAAAAGATATGGCAAATGAATTGGTTGAAGTTTGAATCTATTGGATGGTCGGATTTTCTTGAAACCTCTTAGTTGTAGTATTGGTGTAGGAAACATTTGGTGCATGGAACTGGAGAATTGGTTGAAAAAGAGAAATATTGGGATTTTATGAGTAAAGCTCAAATTCTTTGCAGACATTGATAATCATGATTTTTGAAAATTTGTTGACTTTGTATGTATCTGTTTGTTAGGAGAGATCTATAAAAACATACATGTAGCTGCTCAAGAACAAGTCAGTCACGTTCTCCTCATTTTCTGAGGGTAGTTGTAGCATAGTGCTCTGCCAGAGAACCAAAAAAAATGGTCACTACTTTTGCACATGGATGTACATATTAGTAAATGGATAGAACAAAAAAAGTCATGTGACGTTTTTTAGCTATTATAGCTTTTATTATTTAATATCCAAAATAATTAGATAACACTTGCAACAAATGTCAATGTGACCATGAAGTATCATTCACCTTTACCAAGAAAATGCATCTCACCCATGGTTTGGTCTACGACTCTACGTAGATGATAAATGTGTAGAAATAAACGACTAGGTGGTTGACCAAGACTTTTAGGATTAAGTTGACATTTTTGACAATGCACGGTTGTCTAATATATCTGAAAATTGCGCTAAATACTCACAATCTAGTGTTCCTTTACTGCCATTCTACTTCTCCTCAACACTGGCTGTAGAAATTTGGCCTAGGCAACCAAATATGGCCACTTTTGTATGTTTTGGCAACATTTGCATCTTCAGGTGAAATTTTCATCTAAAGATAATTTATCTTGCGTAGTACAGAAACATTTGTATGTTGTGAAATATTTGCATCTTAAGACAAAATTTGCATATTATGACAGAATTTGTATATTATTATTGATTACTTTCTCTTTCTACATTGCAATATTTGCTGTTTCACAATAAACCCATCCATTTGACATCTACGTAAAGAAGTGCATTTTCCACCTTACAATATTGTTTTAGGGGAGCAACAAACTACAGTGAATCATTTATTTTTATTTGGGTTTATTATGTGGACCTTTGTTGTTTTTCAAAACTAATTAATTGATGAAGATCAATAAGATGGTGATCTCTAATTCCTATCCACCTCTATATTTTTTATTTATTTGAAGAGGGTTTCATTGACATGTGAAAAAATAAGTGCGTTTTCACCTCAAGCTCTACAAGCAACAATTTTTTTTTTCCAGGGTTCTCAAAAAGATGGAACTAGCTAGCTCCAAGAAAAATACATCCTAAATGGTTGTCTAGCTCAAATCTAAAACTTTATTGTTCACATTTTGAAAAGATTATTGTATGTGAAAGCTAAAAATTCTCAAAAAAATGTCTTTGTATGAGAATTTTTTGGGAGTTAGTTTTGTATTCTATTTTTTAAGTATGTGTTTACCAACTCAAAATGTTTTGAAATTTTTAGGCATATGATTGGTTTTATCATAAAGGTCAATTTGAAAAATTACAATTAAATAGTGAACTTAATTGGTGCAAAAGCCTCTCTAATTTAGAGCTGACCAAAATTTTAATGCCTTAAAAAAGACTATTTCTCACTTCAAACCTTATAATCTCACAAATTGTGTGGTAATCTTTCATCTTTTTATTACATCATAAAAAGTAATATTGTACTATTAGATCCTATGATAAATTACACCAAGATTTAATTTTCAATTTTTTTGCCTTTGCTATTTGAGTGGTTTTTGGTGAAACATAGTCAAAGGCTTTTACCCTTGAAGGTCTGAGTGTGCCAGTGCAACCAGTACAATACAAGGTGTTTTTTTTGAGCTTGAAATAGATTCACACCTTTAGTGTACTTCAGATCAACAAAGAAGTTGGAGAATAGATCAAAGCAATTCTAATGAGCTCCTTGAGATCCCAAATTAAAATTTCTTATTGTTAGCAAATGCCAATTATATGGTAGCATATATAATGTGCCCTATAGTCATTTTATTCTTAAAGGACACATCGTGCCGTTGCAACCAGTAGAATTTGAGATGTTTTTCTTGTATTTGGAATAGATTCACACTTTTACTGTATTTGAGATCAACAAAGAAGTTGGAGAATAGATTAAAGACAATTCTAGTGAGCTACTTGATATCCCAAATTAAAACTTCTTACTGGTAGCAAATATTGATTATACGGCACTGTATATACTATGCCCTATGGTTCTTTAAGGGTTAAGGCATGTTGGAAACACAAAAATGTAAAAACTAATAAATTTTTATAAAAGATATCCCCCTTCAACTCTAACTCTTCGAGACTCTTTCTGGGCTAAAGTTGAGGTTTGCATGGTGCTGTTTGCAATTGTGTCTAACGATTGCCTCCAACTGTTTGTACATGAAACACTAGAATAGACTAAGTTGTTTTCATGAATTTCTTGTACTTCGTACTGCAAACAGTTAGGTTGGTAAAGTACGTTAAATAAAGTGCACCTAAAAGGCTTGGTATATTGTACTGTACTGTACACGTACAAACATATTTGTGGGGTCAGGATGGAAAAGTTCAGATTTTTTCTGATGCAAAAAATGTAAGATTTTAGAAAAAAAAGTATGTCTTGTCCAGGCTTCTCGCAGTCTCACATGTTTTTCTTTCTTTTGTCTCTTTCAACCATAGTTCAGGAAGTTCTTTTAGCTTAGCTGGCCAATATCCTACATACTCTTGGGTCAACCGGTTATCTAGAGTATACTTGCGGCTAAGCCTGTAGAAAATAAGGAATATTCGATTTTTTTCCTCTAAAATGGTTGGCTTTTTTCCTAAACTTTTGAATTCAATTTGACAATTCTCAAAATCAACCGGCTAGCTTGTAACTAAATGCCAATACTCCCCGTACATTGCTTTCAACTGTCTATTTTGTTCAACCTTTTCCTCTTTTTGCTTTCCACTTTTTATTTCCCTTTTCCTTTCTTTCCCTCCTCCCTCTCCCCAAATTTTTGATTCACCCTCCCTTGCCTGGCCTTTCTTCTCCATCCTAGCTCTATTTCTTGTAAAAAAATCAAAATTTTTGGTATCTATATAATATTTTAAATTTCACTTGATAGACATATTGCCCAAGTTTTATTATGTAGGTTTACTATCAAGCTCACTACAAGTAAAGTTGTCCACAATGACAGATCTGAATTGACTAAATGTGTTTGATTTGACAAAAAATGTCCTAAGTGACAAAAATGTCCAAATTGACACTGTTTCCTTGTTATTTCCTTGTAGTAAAGGGATTGAGTTTGAGAAATTTGAAATGGTATTTGGGCTTAAAGACCCTCATTTGGTGTAGATCCATAGAAGGAGTTGAAATTAAAATTGACCAACTACAAAATAATGAAAAATTGTTAGTTTCATACTTATTTATAATAAAAACTTGACATTTTCCATCTGGCCCCATTGGCAAGTATGCGGACACTGGAATATACCAAATCCACCTTAACCCCAAAACAACCTTGGAGATTCCTAAGCTTCTAGGAATTTGTTATAATTTGAACAAAAAACTAATATTTTGATGAGTTGTATCAATTCTTTTTGAATTGTAATTGTATAAAATCAAACTAAACGTGTTAGAGATCACATTAGAAAAGAAAATACATCAATCTCTCTTATGGACTAAAAGATCATGTTTGATCATGAGGGTGTTTAAACTGTGAAAGTGATTTGAAGTCTTTCAATCTTCTTTTCACATGTCAAACCCAAAATTTGGTCACCAAAAAAATATGAGGTTAAAGGGCCTAACATGCATAATCCCAATCAATTTATGACTTCTCAAAATCTACTCTACACTTTTTTTAAATGATTTTCTAATGTGATTTTTTGTGAGAGATCTAGTGTACTTGAGGCTCATTCCCAAGAGCCCTCAACACTACATAAAGTTAAGATTGCAATGGACAACCATGCACAAAATCTTGAATAGAAAATTCACAATCAATCATATGCAAAATCAGATTGTAGAAGCTAAAACTAAACGTCAAAAAGATTTTTTCTAAAGAAAACTACTAAAAATAGTAATTTGATAAGGTTTTGTTTAACCTTCAAAAATTGGTTGAGGACACATTTTTTCCTCAATGTCATTTTGGGGTTAATACATTCAAAAAGCATCTAGGTGTCTGTAGTACAAAAAATTGAATAAACAATTGGTTTACAACAAATATGAAGGTTTGCAATGATTGTTAAATACCTCAATTACAATCATTGTGGATACTTATAATTTTTAGGAAGTAATTGTTTAGGACATGTTTTTATACCTACAAGCGGGCTAGGTATATTTAAACACACAAATTTGTGAAATTGAAGGTGGAGAAGTTTGAGTTTATTGCTTATAAAAATGGAGGAATCTAGAGTTTTATGGTTCATATATTGGATTAGGATATTCTTGAATTTGTATATGGATTGGAAGACTTTGGAATATACTACAAAAGAAAGGCTTATTAAGATATCTTTGGACTGTTTGCTTGACATTCATATTATATTGGACATTCACTTTATTGAACGTTTACTTTGCTATTTCAAAAATTGTAGTATTTGCACAAAAACACTAACATTTGCAAAGAGCAAAGGAAGAGCGTCCAAGGTACATTGGACTGGCAAAGCTAATACTATTCACAAGCCCTATTTTTTATATCCCTTTAGTAAACCTCTCAATGCTATTTAATAGTTTTAAAAAGAAATACGTTTCACGTACAAGTGACTACTGTGAAAGTAATGCAACCTAAATTGAAAGGCAATTTAATGAGAGTAATTGATGGTCACATGGTGGGAGACAGAATTGACCAAATACAAAATAGGGATATATGTCAATTTTAACCCTTAAACAACGAGAGGGCATTGTATATACAATGCTGTATAATGGGCATTTGCTACCAACAGAAGGTTGTAATTTGGGATCTCAAATAGTTCACTATGACTGCATAGATCTATTCTCCAACTTCTTTGTTGATCTCAAATGTAATAAAGGTGTGAACGCATTCCAATGACAAGAAAAATACATAGTATTGTACTAGTTGCAAAGGGCTGCCTTGTCCTTTAGGGGTTAACCTTATTTGTTAAAAAACTAAAACCTCTCTCCAAAATATTTTATGTTTTTGGATTGATTGAGTCACAATCTCCCTTAATTATATAAAAGAAAGAAAATAGGTAGAATCATCCAAGTGTGTGCATCCATAAATTAATTATATTATATATTATGGGAATTGATATGGGCACACTGGGGTTGATATATGCACACTCCCGGGGTAAATTTTAGATATTTTACCTTGAAAATGTTGAATTTGAAAAAATTGAATATAGATTTGGGTTTAGAGACCCTGATTTAGTCTAAAACCGTAAAAGAGGTTACAGTTGCACAACACCCAATGAAAAAATTTAGTTAGGAGGCAAAAGTATCACTTTTATTTTTGTTTGTCCCCTAGCTAAACTTTCTCATTGAGTGTTGTTTAATTATAACCTCTTTTATGGTTCTAAACTAAATCAAGGTTTTTGAATCCAAACCTAAATTCAAAATTTTCAAATTCAACTTTTTGATGGTAAAAATCTGAAATTTACACCTGAGTGGGTGTGCATATATCAGACCCCAATGTGCCCATATCAATTCCCTATATTAGCTTCAATTCAAATTTGATACGTGAATCTGGTGATTTCATCACAAATTTCACTTAGTACTTTTTTCATGTATGGTAGCAAATGTCATAATAAGATAAAATTCTATTAAAATATTTGTTTAAATCTTTTTTTTTGCTTGATTATTACTACTAAAATATCTTACTTTTTTTGGGCCTTATTCGTTGTTGAAAGAAAGTTCCACGTTCTTTTGGAGTTTATATTGTGGATATATCAAATTAGTTTTGAATTTTGAAATTGTCGAATTACACGTGTACCTAGGTTTCATATTGGGTATTCATGTTCAACTTGTGCATTTTCGGCAAGGACTTGCCAGGGTCAGCTTTGCAAGAGGGTTTCAATTGAGTGAAAATATTTTAAACTTATATTTTTCATAGGGCATTCAGTCAGATTGGTGTTACCAATCGGTTGGCCTCTATTATGAACGTTTGTTATCTGTATGTACCTGCATCCATTAAAAATGTGTTCCAAGGCTAAAAAAGAAATCGAAACAGAAAACCTTCGTTTCTAAAACATTAGGGTAGGTTTTATATGCATAATTTATCAAAATTTATACTACTCATGTAGTATTTTGGATGTTTTGGATTTTTCACGTAATATTGATTTCTTATTTAATTTGGACCACGCAAAATAGTGATAGATGTCCCTATATTGTCAAAAAATCGAAACATCCCTCAACATAAATAATATATAATTATATATAACTTTTGGACCTTGGGATGTTCAAATATAGTTAAACATAGCATTTATTGACATTTCCAACTTGTGTATCATTATGTTGCCGTCCTTTGTTCTTAGATCATAAGAGCATCTCCACTGGTTGGTTGGCTCTGGCTTGTCATTTACCATGGCTTTAGGATTGTTTCTGATTTTAGAGTGTTTAGTGTTGACATAGTGATGGCAAATTTTTGCCTAGTCGCGTCAAAAAAGGCTCCAGGCACTTTGAGCTATTGTGGTAGTTTTCATTTGTAGCATGCTTGAATTGTGGCTCTGATACTTTTATTTATTGTGTTGATGGTTGTGAGGCCCCAATTTATTTGCCATCAATTCTCTAAACTGTTGACTTGCCCATGTTGTTGTGGCAAAGATGCCTAGAGCATCCATAAATTGTAGCTATTTTTGGGGTAGTTTTTAATTCCAAACCTTGTAACATGTCATCTTAAACTCAATTTGGTGGACACAAAAATCATATAACAAGCCGATTATCCATGAAGGGGCCATGCTAAGTTATATGGTGTGTCATTCCACCGGCCAACCGGTGGAGATGCTCTAAAGAGCCTGAAGTTCCACAAATAATCCATAATGGTGTGTAAAACAATAAATTCATTCATAGTAATGTGGGCAACACAAATTCCCCATTAATCACTGATATGAACTTAGCCACATGTCCAACAAAATGCTAACTCACAATATAGGGTTTATTAAAGCTCCACTAAACCCATGAGCGCCCCCGTGTCCCATATATTGCCTCCCTCGATTTCAAAGCCTTGTTTTGAGGGAATGGATCTAACTTTTTGATCTTGCTATAAATTACAATTATGAAGGCATTCAAGTTGTCCATGCCAATGGAATAATGGGGAGAAAAGCCAAATGTTGTACAAGTGTTGCAAGAGATTTGATTGGGTAAAAAAACCTTATGGGGCATGGTGGCAAGCATATGGGGCGTGGTGGCAAGTAGCGTTTTACAGGATGCAACCGGTCAATATCCCTTGCAAGCTTCCTTGTGTGAGCTTTGTGGTAGCGAGAAAATTGTTGGCAAGGTTCAAGCATGTTCTAGACCCTTATTATGGTAATCATCACTAACTGTGCCGGTCATTGTTTTCCGTGCAATAGAGATTTGAAGCCCTAAAACTTGACATAAAAAGAAGTGCAATCTTTCAATAATTTACAAGTGTGTGCATTCACATCTAATCTTGCTACTCACAAAATTTGAGATGAATCTGGGGCTTTTAGAATTTTGTAAAAATCATCATAAGCAACTACCTACCAAAAAATGAGACTTTCTCATCACATGTTGTTTGATCAAATGTTATAATCTCCCATCTCCCCTGGTGAATTGTTCCCAAAATTTGCAAGCCATTTTCTAAGTAAGTGCTCCACTGTTTTCAATGGTCACTTCTTGTGGATCATCTAATTAACCAAGATACAATGCATCAAAGTTGTTGATCTCCAAAAACCCTGATTTTGGTGAAAACAACTTGGGCGCTCAAGGGTTAATACTGGTGTTGTATTTGCAAATATGCCTATTGCTTTGGTATTCATGGTTCTTATATAATTGTCCTTGATTCTTACTGAACTCATCATTGTTGCACTACTATTTGTCAAGCAAATTTTGACTTGTCATTTCTTACATCCTCAAATCGTCAAATTACATAAATTCTTGTCTCACAGTGTAATTGAATCTCAACATGTTGCAATGCTATTTGTTATGTTGCACAACAACTTGTCGTTGCATACATTGGGGCATTAGTACATTGCAAATGCCTGTTTCTTTGCACTTGCACTTTGATGAATAACGTTACAATGTAACGAGATTCACTAACATAATACAACAAGAATTACTTACTTGACAAGTTGGGGTGTAACAAATGATGAGTCAAAATTTACTTAACAAATAGCAGTGCAACAGTGATGAGTAGGGTTATGATCAAGGATATTAATTAATGTTTTTGTATGGCGATATAGTTCACGAAGATATTGCTATCACTGTATTTGATAAATTGGAAATATTTTGAGTCTTTAATATGAAAATTAGCTCTATTCCTACATGATTTAAAGTTCCAATACTACTAGTATTTATTCTTCTCATTTCAATCTTATGAAAGGTTAGACAACGCATTCACATGATCCCAGAAATTATGTGCATTGCTATTCCTTTTTTCTAATGGTTACATTAACCCCTAAATATGCATGACTATGGGTGAAAAAACACTCAGAATGGATCGTTTTGATAGAAAAAAAATTGAAATGAAATCTTCGTGTATTGTAGGGCCTAATCTTGAGGTGGTTAGTGTCTGAAAATATAAGGGGATAGGTGCAAACATCAAGTATTTTTTAGGGGTATTAGTTTATTTTTTATTTTTTATCATTATGTAATTTCCTACTTTGTGTTATTAAAGAAGGGGTTTGCATTATTTATGATTCTACATTGATATGAATAAATGATATGGTAAATTAGATAAAACAAAAAATTCTACTACAATTTTTGTTAGACATTAAATTTCTTTCAAACTTTTTTTCCCCCCTACTAATGACTATTTTCAAGTTTCAACTATAACTTAACAAAAATGTGTACTCAATACTATTATTGTACCTTCCATAAAAATTGTCAGTGACACTTGTTTACTAAGAAGATATCATATTATTAAATGTTATAAATTGAATTTTAGGTTTAGGTCCTTTTTACATTATTAACATGAATGACATAGAGATTGCTTTTTGATATTAACTTTACTTTAACCTACATTGTTTGATTCAATGTATTGTACTTTTCATAGCATGAAAACTAATATGCTTTACTAAATTGTAGTGCACAAGAAGAAATTGTCAATTATAATTTATATTATGCAAACTCTTTGATTGGCAAAAACATGTGGTATATGTGTTTGCTTCAAGGTACTGTATATGTCTTCACAGTATGCAAAATAATATATAAGAATTTTTTTTTGAATAGCAGCCAAAAAATGGAGACAGCACAAAGGTCAAACTGAGAAATTCCCAAATCCCAAGTTGGACCTTGAACCTTGAACATCAAACCAAAAACAAAGGGCTTGGAGCAAGAACCGCCAATTTCCAAAATTAAAGGACAACCACCTAAAGCCAACCAACATCTATTGTAGAAATTAGTGAAGCCTTTGAAATTATTGAACACTTTGAATATACAACTCACAAGGTAGCAACATTGAATACTATTGGCCAAAAAAAAAGAATAAAAAGGGGGTATCCTAGGTCTAATTTTTTTCTAATTAGACCTATTTTTCTATACCCTATAGATGTTTGAAGATATCTCATGGTATTTTGTACCGTATAGTGTAAAAAACCAAATTACAATTTTTATCTCAAATGGTTTTTAGGCACCCGATCATTTATTTGCACATAGTTTTCTATTCCTACCTCTCACTGCACTCTTGAGGGTCTAATATTACAATATTGTATTATTATGTTATAGTAAAAGGATGAAAGATCTTTACTTCACAAATTGTGAAATTCTAAGGTTTGAAGTGAGAAATAATTTTTTTGGGGGGCATTCAAATTTTGGGCAACTCTAATTTGGAGAGGCTTTTGGACCAATTAATCTCACTAGTTTTATTGTGGTTTTTTAGATTGACTTTTATAATAGAGTTGGTCATATGCCTAAGAAAATTCATAACATTTTGAATTGGAAAACACATACTAAAAAAATAGAATACATACCAGCTTCAAGAAAATACTCATACAAAGCTGTTTGTTCAACAATTTTTAGCATTTGCATATAAGAATGACGCTATTTTGTGAGCGTAAAATGATGAGCCTATGAGTAGTGAGTCAAGATTTGGTCAAAGGGAACCAATTTTGAGCTCAAAATTAATAAAAAAAACTGTAACAAAAACAAGTTTAAAAAAAAAAGGTTTAAAATGCATAATTCCAGGACCTTACGTATACAGTTTTAAGCGAAACTGAGTATTTTGACATAAAAAACTTAGGTTCACTGCTCATGAATCCCCACTCACGATATAGCATTCCCTACGAGAACATGATCATTGTAACCATGCTTAAAAAAATTAGTGAAAAATCAAGTACCAAGAGCAATGATGAGCTCTTCAAAACTCATCAAGGCATTTGCAATATACACAGAGTGCTAGTGGAACCTAGAAAAATAGATTAAAACTAGGGAAAATTTCATGGATACCCCTAAAGTTTGCAATTTTTTCTTAGATCCCCTGCTTTGTCAGAAATGTCAAAAATATCCTTGGACCAAACTTTTTAGGCATTTGTTTTGTTGTGCACGCCACTTCCCTTCTTCCTTTGTGTGCTCGCATAACAAGAAAGATGTAATGTGCCCACAAAGAGAGAAGAAAATGACATGCATAACAAAACAAACACCTTCAAATTTTGATCCAAGGGTATTTGTGATATTTCTGAAAAGCAGGGATATCTATGAAAATATTGCAAACTTCAGGGGTAACCATGAAATTTTCCCTTAAAACTATCCTCAATGGCACCGGTTTTAGCCTCTGCACATTTGTGGCCTGGGGAGTTTCTCTCGGAGTTTCTTCCCAGGACTGACACTTTCACGCTTTTTGCCTAACCCGTCAAGCTCCTCTCTATGCAAAGATTGTGTCTTTGTCATAGCAAGGACTTCTTCTGGCACTAAGAAGGGGGAAAACTTCGCAAGCAAAAAGGATTGTAGGTTTGTCTTAGCATGCTGTACATTTCTCAAGATGATGTGCAAGGGAATTGCCAAAGAAAGAATGCGTTTTGGGAAAGAATTAGGATTACATTATAACAACTACAAGTCGACTAGAAGTGGAATGCATCCTTTTTGATCTTGTGAGACAAAGTAAGGAAACAATACTCTACAAAGGAATAAACATGTCAATTCAAACATTTTATGTCAAAACACCATATTCATTAATTTGGGAAAAATGGTACATTTTGGGATTTTCAAGAAGTTTGAGGTGATCCAAGTTCATCTTTTTTTTTGTACACGTGCCCTCACCTGAGAGGAGGGATTTGCAAGGGAAAAAATCTTAGTGGCTCAAACTGAATTTGATACCTTCAATGTGGTTTAAAGTAAATTTTTGGGTTTGAGGTGGAGTACAAAATGGTACCTCTATTTTTCCCAAATTAACAAGTATGGTGTTTCAATTAGAACATGTCAATTTGGACATTTTTTGTCATTTTGAACATAGTTAGTCAATTTCAATGTGTCAATGTGGACACACTTCTCTTGTAGATCAAAGTTTGAACACCATATTCTTCAAATTAGGAAAAACAGAGGTACCATTTTGTACTCCACCTTAAACTCAAAAAGTTACCTTAAACCATATTCAAAGGTATCAAATTCAATTTGAGCCACTAAGATTTTTTTCCTTGCAAATTCCTCTTAGGTGAGGGCACGTGTACCAAAACAACACTACAAGCTCAGTTTTAAATGATCACCTAAAACCTTCAGAAGTCCCAAAATATACTCTTTTTCCCAATTTAACAAATATTGTGTTTTGGTGTTTCCAAATTCATAGTGCGTTGAAGATTTGGGTACTTTATTGGATGAGGTGCTCCAAAACGCCCTTGAGTGATACAAAGTGAAGCACCCTCGATACGAAAGTTTTGTTTATGTTGTTCTATTTGGTTTTATTTGTTTTATTTGTCGTTGTTGTTGGCTGATCTTGAAGGATCACCTCCGGTACGTAGATGAGAACATTCAGAGAACATTGCTGATGCCAAGCTAAGCTACTGCAAAAGCGCCACCTTTTTGACTTAGGCCACCTAGAGTTCCACAATTTGGCAATGTGGAAAACCTCAAAAGGGGGAGTGGGCAAGACGGCCAACAATCAAAGGCGTAAGCGCCAGTATCAATTAGGCTCAACAAGGTCAATTTGGAGAAGCAAGGACGTTTGAAAAGCAGGAAGATGGCAAAGGAGGAGCAAAAGTTGGCCGAACAAAGTTGGTGCTTATTGGGCTCCCAAGTGGGAGTTGTTGCAAAAATGGCTGCTGCAAATTACAAGAAAGCACAAGTTCTCCAACACCAAGCGGCCTACAAGAGAACAATGTCAATTTAACACCATATTCATTAAACTGGGAAAAAGAGTACATTTTGGGACTTCTGAAGGTTTTAGGTGATCACCTAAAACCAAGCCCGCAACGTTTTTTTGGGTACATGTGTCCTCATTTGAGAGGAGGAATTTGCGAGAGAAAAAATCTTAGTACCTCATATTGAATCTAGTTTAAGTTAGCTTTTTGGGTTTAAGGTGGAGTACAAAATGATACCTCTATTTTTCCCAATTTAACAAATATGGTGTTATTTGGACATTTTCAATCAATTCAGATGTGTTGATTTGGACATTTTTTTGTCATTGCGGACTTTTCTGTCATTGCAGACATATTTGTCATTTTGAACACATTTAGTCAATTTAGACGTGTCACTCTGGACAGTTTTTCTTGTACCAGTACTCTCTTTTCACAACATTCAGGGCTGACTCCAACATGCTAGGGAATACCTGGACCTGAGGCGTGCTTAAGAGCTCCCGAATTAGCCAGATCGCATTGCAGTAGTAGTTAGTAAGCACATGATTCAGAACGCTGTAGAGGTGGTCAGGGAAGCACTGACAGCAAAATGGTGAGGAGATTCGACGCGCAAACCGGAACCAAATTTTGCCACCGCCCATGCAATCTGAGACTTTGCTCAAATCAGATTCAGCAAGTAAAGATGAAGCGGAGATGTCACCTGCGCTGGCCTCAACTGCAAACTTCAAAGAACCGGAATCTTGAGTCAACACCATATTCGTTAAATTGGGAAAAACAGTACATTTTGGGACTTTTGACAGTTTTAGGTGGTCGCCTAAAATCGAGCTCGCAGTTTTTTTTTTTGTACACATGCCCTCACCTAAGAGGAGGAGTTTGCGAGGGAAATTTTTTTAGTGGTCAAACTGAATCTAATACCTTCAAATCTGTAACTTTTTGGGTTTAAGGTGGAGTATAAAATGGTATCTCTGTTTTTCCCAATTAAATGAGTATAGTGTTAGTCTTTCAATTTGGTGTTGGGTCCAAATGTCATATTGACTTGGATCAGGGACACCAATTCATTAGGCAAATTATGCTACTTTGTGAGCGTAAAACAATGAGTCATGAGCTGGTGGGCAAAGATTTCTATGAGTAGGAACCAAATTTGAGCTCAAATTCAATGAAATAACTAAAATAACAAGTTTCCCACATATTGAAAGTTTAAAATGCACAATTTTAGGGCCTTGTGTACATGATTATTAGTGAAATTTAATATTTTGATAAAATATCTAAATTCACAGCTCATGGCTCACTGATCTTTGCTCAGGATATAGCAATACTCCTGCCAATGATTCCCTAAATTGTGGCTTCTATAATCGAGGTCAGTTTAGGATTTCTCTTTGTGAAGCTACCAGCAAGACATGCTACTCTCTTGTGAAGTGCAATGTTTTGGCCTTTTTGCTGCAAGATGTTGAAGAATGCATGTCAATTGCGTCTATTGCTCAAAAGTGTGCTTATAATTGTATCTGCGCTGATGTTAGTGGTGCAGTTGATGCAAGGACAAACGTATTTTTCCATGGCTGGAGACAAGTATATTCTACACAAAGTCTACCTTTTCTCCCATGGAATTCATTGGACAAACTGGTTCAATGTTGGGTGACTCATCACGTGCATGCAGTAAAAGAATGTGGCGATTAGAGAGTGATCGTAGTACTCATGAGAGGAGGTGGGGGTGGTTTCGTAAAACGAGGATTGCTTGTGGATGGAGGACCTGAAGTCAAAGCTACCAATTTTTGAATTGGAAATTTCATGTGGAAGGGGGTGGTGCAAATAGCTTTTACCAAAGATTGGCTTAGATAAGAAAAAAGAGAATTAGAGGCCTAGAGTGTTGTTAGAAAATCACCAAAGGAACTTGGCCTTATAGTTTTTTCCTTGCACACTGCGTGGAAGAGTTATTGTTGTTGATTACCGTCGTGTGAGATGGGTTTTGTTTTTCCAATGACAAAATAATAATTATTTTTACCTGAAGAGGTTTGTTTTTGTTTAAATGGAATAATGATGATTTTGTTTTTGTAAGTACATAATTATTAGACTTTCGACATACATTCAATTTGAACAGAATATTGCGTCCTTCCAAATTTAAAAGGACAATCAAAAAATGGTTAATTTCTTATAATGTTTACAATGAATGAAAGTGGAGTGGGTTTAATAGGTTTTAATTGAATTGGTAACAGTTGAAGGTACGGTACTACAATGGATTTATTAAAAATATTTTGTGTTGCCAAAAGACAACTACTGAACTTTTTGTCATATCTCTTACTCAATTTCCAAAACTTTAATTGTTTGTTTCCTAACATTTTCTGGAAATTTGTTTTTTACATTTTTGAATTAATAAAAAACAAAACCCATGTCACATTAGGGTAGTACTCCTCCCAAATTCTCAATCACTAGTGTTGCATGCAAAGATGCCCTCAACTCATCAAGTTTTGCACCTCCTATTACTCAGCACTTGCATTGATTAATTAGTGCACACTTCAATTAGCTAGATCACATCTGCCGCATCGCATTCAAAATAAACATTGCTAGGACGGCAATTTATTGCAATAAAAAATGAAAACATAGACAATAGGAGTGGTCATACATTCTCCTAGAATGGAATTTTTATGAAGAATGAGAAGTTGTATAAAGTATATTGTATAAATTATGAAGAGTTCAGTACAAGGTGTGATCAAATTTTGTAAAATAAATATCTCTATGTTTTGACTAGTTTTTGACAAAGTAAATGTATCATTGTGATCAAATGTACAAATGTAATCCTAAATTTTAAGTCATATAGCAAAATTCAATAATCATAAAGAAATGTCTTTTTCACAAAATTTGAGCATGTGTGCCTCAACATTGAAATCTCCATAAAAAGAATTTTGAAGATATTTTGAAAAAGCATTAGAGGAAAAATGAGCTCAAGAGAAGACCTCCCAACCTTGACACACTACCTTATTTATTGAGGTAGGAGAAGCATAGGTAAGGTACCTTCACAAGGGTCTCTACCTTGTGTGAAGTACTCAAATGTACCATGCTACATGACAATAGGATTTGATGATGCAAAGCAATATTATAACATGACAATCACCAATGCAAGGACCTCTAGTGGGAAACAAGAATAAACTACAATTAGAATTCCCAATCAAATAAGCACACTCATTAAACAAAGAGAGTATAATATTGTAAAAAAAATTATGCTCATGAAGTACTACATCATGAGTTGCAAGCGGGTATAGGGTATTAGTCTCTTTTGATTTGAAAAAAGACATTATATTTAAATGCTTTTGACCCCTCTAGCCACCTCCCTTGAGGGCCTTCTCTTCTCTTGAGCTCATTTTTCCAACAAGGCTTGTTAGAAGGGAATGGTGTGTATGAATGTTTTCTACATATCTATAAAGTCATATCTTAAAAAATCATCACCAATATCTCGCAATTAGCTTTCTTGTACAATCATGATTATCATACAAAATAATTCACCAAAAAATGGGGTTTGACTTTTTGGAATTGATCTTAGTTATGTTTGTATGGGACTGTGGATAAAACGACAATATCATGATGCAAAATAATTAAGGGAATTGATATGTGCACACCAAGGGGTTGATATTTGCACACCCCCCTGGGGAGTAAATTATAGATTTCTACTATCAAAAAGATGAATTTGTGAATTTTGAATTCAAATTTGGACTTAGAGACCATGATGTAGTTTAGAATTACAAAAAAAATTTGCAATTGAACAACACTCAATGAAAAAGCTTAACTAAGGGGGAAAGTGTTACTTTTACTTTTGTTTATAAAAAAGATAAGTTTTTTCATTGAGTGTTGTTTAATTACAACTTTTTTTATAGTTCTAAACTAAATCATGGTCTCTGAGTCCAAATATGAATTCAAAATTCACAAATTCAGTTTTTTGATAATAGAAATCTATAATTTACCCCAGGGTATGCAAATATCAACCCCGGTATGCACATATCAGTTCCCATAATTAAATGCCAACTAACGTCAGTTTTATTCTACAATATACTAACGATGAATGATAAAAGAGGGCAGCAACAATTTTTGTCCAGGCATTGTGCTGTGCTCTAAGGTGTCGTACCATATAAGTAAAGAGTCAAATCCCAACTTCTGCAAAGAATTTCCACTATATTGTACACAAAGTAGTCTCTTAACAAATAGCATCCAGTTTATGAACAAAAATAATATTCCCTCGGTCCCTCTAAAAACGTCCAAAAAACTTCCTTGCAAAGGATTAACTATGCTTTTAGTCTTTGTGTTAGTGACACATGTATTCTAGAATCAATAATGGGCAATGGCACGATTAGGGGACCCAAAAAGGACTGCTTAACTTTGATTTGGTCATACCCATGATACTTTTGCTATTTATTACGTCTTACTAGATAGTGCTTTGCTATTTATTTTTTGGCAAGAAGTTGCTTATACTTGTAAATTAGTAGAAAAAAAATACATTTTTTCAAATGATGAATGTTATCATGTCTAAATGAGCGATTATGTGAGAAGTTCCGGAACTGTCTCATTTCATAAAAATGAAGTAAAGGACTCATTCAGACTACAAATTTGGTTAGTAGGAATTAAGTTAATGCATTTATAGTTGTGCAAGCTTCTATGGTACATGAATTTAAAGTGTACTAGTCCATACATTATTAAAATTAGTAGTTATGAATTCTTTTAGGGATACTTTCATGCAAGTTTTTCCTTGTCCAATAAAGAACATTAAAAATTTGTAATTTTTTTTAAAGTAGCAAAAGCATGCACATATACTTGTTTCTAGGTGCACATAAGGTCAAAATTATTAAAATGTTAATAATTCATTTTAGAGAGCCTTTACAAATTACAAGTCAAAAAAAGTCTGAATCAAGACATTTGGGTTCTAATCACTTTTATGGTGAGAAAAAAAATCCAAAAATTCCTTTTGATGGAAGGAACACTTTCTAAATGAACGTCTTAACGTAAGGAAAGCTTAAGAAAAATGTTTCATCACTTGCAAGTTCAAACTTTTACCTAAACAAAAATAATCTGGACTCCTCAAGAAAGAGTCCTTTCCGGAGGTCTGGCAAGCCCTTTCAGGGGTACCTTGATTGTGCCATCACCCTAATACATCTACCTAATGTATGCAAAATCTTGAGTTTTGATGTCGCCATTTAGGCACCCAAATTCCATGCAAAAAGTACCATATTTGTGCATAGTTTGTGAATGCTACTAGCTTCTTAGTGTTTTAGTCTTTGTGTTAGTGACACATACAATCTAGAATCAATACATAATCTATCAATTGTTTGCAAAATCTTCAGTTTTAATGTTGTTGTTTGGGCACCCAACTTCCATGCAAAAAATACCATATTTGTGCATGTTGCCAACTCATTTAAAAATTAGTAGCAACAATGATACCTTATATGGGTATATAGGCAAGGCCAAGCTTGCTAGGAGAGGAATGCTCTCTAATTGCTCAACTTGCCCCCATGAGATCATTGAACATGGGCAAATGCTTTCTCAGCATTCGAAATCAGCAGAAATCAGCAAAAGGGACTTTTTAGTGGTACAAGAAAAGTGTCTGATTTGGAGCTTTTTAGAGGGACAGAGGGAGTACTCAATAAGGGGGCGCAAGAATAGTACTCAACAAAGGAGCGCTCTACATTTAGTACCGCAGTTGCAAGTTACTAGGAGCTCGAAAAGACGATGCAAATTTGTTCAAAGAAACTTACTCCAGCACTTAACAAAACCTTTTGTAATCCAATTTGCAAAAAACTCAGATAAAAAGCAATGCTCCTGCAAATTCATCATCACAGAATTACTGTACACGCATTGCAAAACAACCGAAACTATTCTAAGACCATACTAGCAAGTGCATGGAAAGCAAGTTAGAGCTTTGCAAAATACCTGCACCAAAATTGCACTACTCGACTATTGGTAGTGCACTAGTGCATTACACAGCAATGACAAAGTCTACCATTAACACCATATTCGTTAATTTGGGAAAAATGGAGGTACCATTTTGTACTCCACCTCAAACCCAAAAAAATATCTTAAATTAGATTTGAAATGAGATTCGAAGGTTTTAGATTCAAATTGAGCCACTAAGATTTTTTCCCTTGGAAATCCCTCCTCTCAGGTGAGGGCGTGTGTACAAAAAAAAGAAAAGTTGAGCTTGGTTTGAGATGATCACCTCAAACTTCCTGAAAATCCCAAAATGTATCGTTCTTCCCAAATTAACGAATATGGTGTTCATTGGAATACTCAGATCTGCTATTCCTCACGTGTTCAAACCAGCTGGCCAGCTCGGCGACGAGAATTGGCGCCCCACATGACAAACAGTGAAACGTGGCCAGATCGAATATTTATTTTAACAATTCATTTCCAGCGTTGCAACTTGTGGTGAGCGCCAAAGCCAAACGAACCAGGCCTCCCCAAATTCGAATGCTGGCTGCATGCACCACGGACCGGCCTTGGTATAAAATGCACTGCGTTGCAACACCAATGCCTCACCCTCACACCACGAATACACGGGCCGTTGTTGCTGAGATTGAGCTTTGAAGATCACACACTCACATCACTGCGTTCTACCAGCGTCCGTGGCCATGGCATCTCGTCCCATCCTGCTCTTCGTTGTGTTCGTGATCTGCACAGCTGCAGCCGAGTTGGTAAGCTTCTCTGCCCACGCTCGTCGATCCCAACCTGATGTCTCGCAACCTGTTCCTATTAATTCCTGGATGTACTATCAGTTGCGTGTACTACTACAAAATTCATCCATTGCAAGAGAAGAGGTACACTTTTGCAATGGTTTTGCAATGCATTGATGTGGAACAGAACTTGGTTTCAATCTCACTATATTACTAATACATTGCAAAAGTGTTGTTAATCAAATGCAAAAGTGTTGACTACTGAATCCATGTTATTGTGTTTCAAAATTGTTGCAAATCTGTTGATTTACAACTGCAAAGTAATTTCAAAATCATTATTGTTTTAGTGCAAATACAATGCAATATTGTAACAAAACTATTGCAAATGCTAATTTAGCTTTATAATTGTAGTACCAATTCAATCATAGTGCAAAAGTGTATCCAAACCATTGCAAAACCGTTGAAACATATTTTGTGAATATTGCAAAACTATTGCAAAAACTATTGCAAATGTTGCATTATGTTGTAGTATTGTCAACTTCGTATTAGCATAGTGAGAGTCCGCGCAGCTAGAATGCGCTAGTCTCAATCGATCTTACGTTTAAATACCAGGTGATCATGCAAAGTACCGACTGCGGAAGTGGGAGAGCAAGCTAGATCGGCACTCACGTGCATTTGTCCACTGCACATGGATGCTGCAACTCCCCAGACGAAACGCATCCAAGCGCCAACATTCCAGCGTAGGTTTATTTTTGGTTTTCTGACCTATGGCTATGTGGCATTCTTTGAAAATGGTTTATAGTTTGTTGGCTCCATCCCTATTTTTGGTTAGAGTTGAAGGTGACCCCTATGCTTGGATTTTTGCAACATCATGGTTATTAACAATGAAATTTAGGAGAAACTGGTACAATCCACTTTTTCGATAGTGCTTTTGAATATGTCTAACCATAAAATGAAGACATCAATTCTCAATTTGATAAGAATTTTATGAAAGCCTAGGCTACAATGTAACTTTCATTATTGCAATTGGGCAGTTGTAGAATTTTTTTCCCCTTTTTTTTTTCTATAGACTTGAAGCTCACTTTTTTGTTTTGAGGCAGTTGGGCATTTAATTGCCCAAAAAAAACCCTAATTTAGTGTTTCTAGCGCATTTGATGAGCACCAAGCCGGCATGTGTGTAAGGTAGGAGGCTCAAATTCCATTTAGGCTCTAGTTCCATTCGACTATAAGAATTATTGACATTTGAGGTGAAATATCTAATACTATGGTTGATGAGTTAGGTAGGCTTAGATGGACGGTTTATGAGCCTCTTACCTTATGGTTTCACTGATATGGGCTGACTAGATGTGGCAACGGTTGACGGCAGATGCACACAAGTGTCCGGCGGGATGGGCAACTTGCAGCAGCAGCGGGCGCTTGTGCGAGACGAACCTCAGGAGCAACGTGAACCACTGCGGCAAGTGCGGGACGAAATGGGAGGGCGGACCTCACGCCGTAGGCAAATGCAAGGACGGCACATGCACCGACGCTTGCAAATACGGGTACATGCGGCGAATCGTGCGTGAATGTGGCAACCGATGCGGAAAACTGCGGACGGTGCGGGAAATGTTGCCCCTCGGCGTCACACGCCAGGCCCTGGTGCGTCGGTGGCTCGTGCTCCGTGCAATGCAAATACGGGTTCAGCAAATGCAAGGGCCAGTGCTCCGACTTCATGTAGGACGTCAAGAACTGCGGTCTGTGCGGAAACGCGTGCTCCGCGCCGGCGAACGGCACGGCTTCATGTGTCGGTGGGGTTTGCAAACCGACATGCCACGTCGGATTCGAGGATTGCAATGGCAAATGCTACGATTTGAAGACCAACGTGGAGAATTGTGGGAGCTGCAACAACGGGTGCTCCGCGCCGGCGAACGGCACGGCTTCGTGTGTTGCTGGGGTTTGCACATCGACATGCTATGTTGGGTTTGAGGATTGCTTCAGCGATGGCATCTGCTACGATTTGAAGATCGACGTGAACAACTGCGGGAGCTGCGATTACGGGTGCCCAGCTCCGGCGTATAGCTTGAGTTCATCTTGTGTTGCTGGTGTGTGCGTGCCGGAATGCGACATCGGGTTCACTGCAGCAGCTGATGGCAATTGCTACGATTTTTCGAACGATAACTTGAACTGCGGTGACATTGGGACTGCTTGTAACACTTCAGCGAGCATCCCTTTCAAGTGCGACAATGGTAGTTGTGTGCCGGATTGTGCTAGTATGAATATGAATACCTGCAATGGACAGTGCGTCTATGTTTCCAATGACCGAAACAACTGCGGTCAATGCGGTTTGCTATGTAGACCGTATGAGCATTGCTCTGGGTTAGTTTGTAGGTCATCATGACATAAGGCCTGTCGATGAAACCAAATTGCTGAGGTGTAGAGGAACGAAGCAGCCTAGCAAGCATAATAGTCTAGAATGATGCTTCGAGGTCCGACGAATTGATTAGTAAAGTGGATGTAGTTTGACCTCAGTTCAAGAAAGTGATCAGGTCGTTGTTTCCACAGTTGCTCAAACTTATTGCTGGTTTTGACCATTTGAGGTGGAAGCGAATTGCTTTGCAAAAAATGATTCATTGGTGCAGCTTTTTGAGTCGAGGCGTTTGCTTACTGTTGAATACATGTTTCGGTCTGGTTGTCAACGAGGTCGAACATTGATGCTTCCCAGTTTCGACAATGAAATCCATTTGCTTTTCAAAGTTCACGTAGCCTGATCGCGGCAGATCGCCTTGTACGCGTAATCATATCTCCGCAAATCCGATTGCAGTAACGAAGCAGGGATAGCCAGACTCGGTGCTAAGATAAAATTCCCTCTTCAGAACTAACTTTTTAGGAGTCTATCTCGGTACCCGCTTTTCCGCTCAGACTGGAAGTAGATTTCGCTCTTGACATTGTTAGAACTGAGAAATCTGCGCAAGTTTATGATTTGCAACCCGCATTTTGAAAGTAGGAACGGGATCATGCGGAACGTGCTGCAGTTTCTCCTCATTTGGAGGAGATGTGACAACAATGGTTGTTACTTCGGACAAGATTTGGTTGTCACAAAACACACAACACTGTCGGATGTGACAGCCTTTAGGGTAGTTTGAGGATTTTTGACCTAAAATAGGAGAAATCAATATTATTATTTTTTAATTTCAGTACTCGATATGGCTTTAAATTCATGTTTTGACTTCATGTTGGCAACATTGAATATCCCCAACATTCAAGTAAAAAAAACAATGTCATTTTTTATCATTTTTTGAAATCAATTATGAGTTGACTATATCAAACTAACCATGAGCTCAATTGGACACTTTGGGCATACTGACAAGTGTACAAATGAGCAATCCAATGTGACAACCATGGTGACGATAGCTCCTATGAATTGGTCATGGCCAAGTCGGTATGAATTGGTCATGGCCAAGTCACGTACGAGGCAAGCCTGCATTAAGGTAGAGGGCTCTAAAATGGAGCGGGCTTTATAATGGTGCACTTCTAGGAATGGCTGACATGTTCCTCTCACATATCTATTATTGTCATTGATGAGTTAAGTGGGACTAGCTATAAAGCTAGTCCCACCTAACTCATCAATGACAGTAGTAGATATGTGAGAAGAACATGTCAGTTATTCCTAGAAGTGCACCATTATAGAGCCTGCTCCATTTTAGAGCCCTTTACCTTACTTGGACATTGGGCTTTGCAAGGAATGCTTTGGATCAAGCGTGCTAAAATTTTGAAATCCTGAGTTAGGGCCACTTTGCAATAGGGGTCAAAGCCATGAAAACTGGGGCCGTTTTTATCAAAATTTCAGCCCCAAATGGCCTCAAGAACAGCCCCAAACGCCCATTAAGGTAGTACGCTCAAAAACCGTACGCTCATTTTGAACCATGCAGTAACTTGTTGTGAAATGGTGCATTGGTGGCTCTTACATTAGCCCCTTACAACTCATTGAATGCATGGAAGAAAATTTGTTTTTAATTGCAAGAGCCAATCATTCTCCTTGCTTCCTCAAATCTCTTCACAACTTGCAAGTGAACGGTTCTTGGAAGGTCTAAGGTTAATAATGGGTACCTATGAAACATGTACTTTGAGAATTCATAAGTAACTCAAAAATGCTTCAAAAAATATGAAACGACTTGTGTTGCATTCAACATCTATTTCCCTTTGTCTAAAAAATGAACTAAAATTCCTTCCATCCACGAAAGACCATGAAAAAGAGGGATGAGCCCTTAGATGGGCGGTTTTGAGCGTACTACCTTACAACACAAATACAAGTACAATTGGGCCAATTCTCTGGCCGTAAGGCCAAAAAATGGAGGTCACTAGAGCAAACTTTAAAAATTTAAAGGGAAAAGGGATTAAAAAAAAATGTAAGGAGAGGAGTGGATGTATTTAATGTATCCCATGATGTTGATTATCTCATAATATTGTTTTTTCTAATTGGCCTCACATTTTTGGAGGACTCAATTTTTGAAATTGAGATTGTGTCAAATCGTGTCTTTTAAGTATTATAACTTATTTTGATAAATTAGTTGTGATTCCTTATGTAAAAACCTTGAGACCATTTTCAAGGTATTAACCAATCAAATGCTATAATATTGGGAATGTTGGACTGTCTACTGAATATTCTAGTAAGCCCCTTGCCAATGAATCAAGTGAAGTGACAGCCGCATGGAGAAGTCAAGTTGCTGTTGATGCAAGAAGGTATGTCAATTCAACTCTATTTTTACTCATAGTGACTTCTTGTAATATAATTGATTTCTTTTTTTGAGCAAGCCTTCTACCGGTTATCTTGGTGGTGGAGTTTTTATGTTTGTTCTTGGCATTGTTGTGAGGTTGAGGTTAAAATGACTCTCATAGTGGAGCAGTGTTTAAAGTTCTTGGTGTTTTAACTTTTCCTCTCCACCTCAATCTCTTACTTAGATTTATTTTCTTGCAATTCTTTTGTGCATTTAGGGTTGTGAGACTCTAATTGTGTAAGCTTGTGATACATCTAAGAAGTTTGAACTTAAAATTTGAAATTAGAGATCATTAGGACATCAAATAGTTTAAAAATTGTCTTGTGCACAATTAGTTGCATTGTTTTGTTGGATGTAGGAGGTTTATCCATGCAAACAAGTCCATTGATGTTTCAAACGCTTTGGTTATATAGATATTTTTTTCAAGAGTATATGACGTCAAGAGTCAAATTGAAAAGGTATTAGTATCTAGCGTAGTTTAAATTTATTTAAGTTATGTGAAGTTGAATTTTTTTTTATTCCTTTTTGTTATCTTTGCAATAACCTTTCTAAAATACTACTACATTGTGATTGTTTCAGAGGACACATGGGGTTCTAGAGTGAATCTGGAGGAAGTAAAGACTGGGCCAACAGCAAAGGGCCACACTAGTGGGTAGTTGCAAGAAACACCTACCCTGCTTTCTGTCCCCTTGCTACACGGTGTGTGGTTTTAGAGGTTTATCTTTTGCTTATTGACTTCTTTTCACATGAAAATTTAGAGGAAGGTTCACACTAAAGTTATTGACCTATTGTGTTTTTTTAGGTTTTTTTAAAAATCATTCACTAGTTTTAAATGGATTCCAATAAGATGTCTACTTTGGCTGTTTTGGGGGTTTTCAATACTGCATTAAGGCAAAAAAAAGGAACTTGATGCCACAAATTTGGGGAGTTGGTCATCATTGAACATTATACAAATATGCCAAGGGGTTTTAGAAAAATGTAAATTATGGGTAGTTGCAAGAATGACCTGCCAGTTTTGTCTCAAACACCCATAAGACTAGTAGTACTATGTAGTACTATGAGCTTTTGAAATAATTTTTTTTTAAATAAAATAAAATACGGACAATGTGTAAAGCACTTAAAATAGCATACTTGTGAAAATTCAAATCTAGCAAAATGTTATTCTAAAAGTTATGCACAAAAGTAGAGGGACAGAAATTACCATTAAAAGGCCAATTTCTTTCTTGCATTTTAGAAAATAGTAAAATAATTCAATAAAATAAAATAAAAAATAAACATTTGAGAACCCATTAAACACATTCACATGGTACAATTGCTTACTAAGGAATTTCTTTGTATTTTGCCAATGAAGGGAGATAGGATGCCCACTTTGAGACAATGTAGATGCCATGGAATTTATAATTTTGCAAAACCCTTCTATGAATGCATGTAAGCATGCTTCATAAACAATATCCCTAATTTATAACCCTAGAAAAGCTTTTTGGACCCAAAATAGTACTAAAAACCTCCAAAATGGTCAGAGTATATACCTATTTTAGGGCTACTTAAAAATAGCAAAATAATTTAAAAAAACACTAAAACATCATTGAACGTCAATAACTTGCATGTTCACATTACCCTAAAAGGACAAGTCAATATGACTTCTTTTGCAAAAGTTACAAGGAAAAAACAAGCCGCAACAGGTGAGGGGGACACAATGTAGTAAAGGTCATTCTTGCAATCACCCTTATATGCCCTCCACTTTCCTTCAAAGTGGGCATTCATTGGACAGGCATTAGGGTTTGGAAACTAAAATTCTTGAAAACTTATTTGCATTAGTTAATACCCCTCACAATGGACCAAAATGGTTTTTTTTTGTTTTAATTTTTTGACATTTTTTACTATTTTCTAAAAAACAAAAAGGAAATTGTCTTTTTGTTGGTAATTTCTGTCCCTCTATTTTTGTGCATAACTTTTAGAATAAAAAAATTCTAGGTTTGAATTTTCACAAGTTTGCTATTTTAAGTGCTTTACAAATTTTCCATATTTTATTTTACTTAAAAAATATATATTTCAAAAGCTCGTAGTACTACCTAATACTACTAGTTTTAAGGGTGTTTGACACAAAACTGTGAAGTGTTTCTTGCAACTACCCTAGCATGCAATAAAAATGAGCTACTTATTTTTTTGGAACAAAAAGATTTTGATATTTTTAGCATATTGGAAGTGATAGTTGACATTTTGAAAACTGCACTTACCAACTTGTTTTTGGACATTCAACAAACCAAAAACTTGGAGCATGAAGAGTTACATCTTGTTTAATTATCTAAATACGACAAGTACCAATTGACAATGTTCTACATAAATAGTTTATCCAGACCTACTTGAGTTGTTGTCAAGGATATTTTTTTCAACTTCAACCTCCTTCAAGCATCATATTCCCTTCAAGTAATGCATGTTCTACTTGTAATGGGGAGTTGCAAGAAACACTTCACAGTTTTGTCTCAAACACCCTTAAAATTGGTAGTACTAGGTAGTACTACGAGCTTTTGAAATAAATTCTTTAAAAATAAAATAAAATATGGAAAATTTATAAAGCACTTAAAATAGCATAACCATGAGAATTTAGACCTAGAAAAAAGCTATTCTAAAAGTTATGCACAAAAATAGAGGGACATAAATTACCAAAAGGAATATAATTACCTTTTTGCTTTTTAGAAAATAGTTAAAAAATTCAAAAAAATAAAACAAAAAATGACCATTTTGATTTCCTTTATTAGCTTGAACTAATGCAAGTACTTTTTGGAGGAATGTTTTTGTCTTTCACCAATGGAGGGAGAAAGGATGCCCACTTTGAGACAATGTGCAGGGCAGAGATTTTTGAGTTTTGTAAAACTGGTTTACAGATCTATGTAATGATGCTTCCTAAACCACTACCTTGATTTGTGGCAGCAAATTTGCTTTTTGGACCCAATGTAGTACTAAAAACTCCCAAAACCACAAAGGTAGACATGCAATTGGGGCCCCCTTATAAATAGAAAAATAATTTTAAAAAACACCAAAATTTTTTTGAAACTCGATAACTTTGATGTTCACTTTACTCTAAAATTTCAAGTCAAAAATAAAGAACTTGTTATGTAAAAGATACAAGCCTATTACCTCCCGCCTAGGGGGAGGGGACAGAATTTAATACAAATGTTTCTTGCAATCACCCTAATAAACCCTCTAATTTCCTACTTGTTCATTTATTTCTTATTTACCAACAAGTATTGTTTTTAGCAAAATCAATCTATGGTAATCAATGCTCCTTTTGAGAATTCTTTTGTGAGGTGCATAAGTTAATATCTCGTGTATCATGGAAACATTTTTGTGGCCCTCAGAGAAGACAAGGATTTTACTAATTCTTGAAAGTTCTCTCTTGTTCCTAAAAGCGTTGGTAACTTGGAAACTTAAATTCCTTAGTTGTTTATCCAAAAGTGGTTGATTGTTGCATTCCTATGCATGCTTTTTTTTACTGTGGTATATATTGTTATAGATTATGATTTTAGTGTTTTCAATTAATGTAATTCCCTAGAAAGTTCTCATTAAATATTTCATATTTTTATAACTAGTATCAGTGATGAAAAATATGATTTTCAATTTTAGCTTGGCTAAAAACACTGCTAAAAAGCTGAAATTATCAAATTTTATATTGTAAAATTGAAGGGTTTGTTAGCTGCATAATTATTTTGGTAACAATCTTGCAAAATTTGGCCAGTTTAAAGATTGATGATCAATACACAACTAATCTTTTTTTTAGATTTTTTTAAAAAATTAAATGTTAAGGTTGACTAAATGTTGAAAAAGAAAGTTAGCCCTTGGATGTAATCAAGACAATAGGATGAATGAGTATTGAAGTAACATATGCATCCTAAATGGTGATAGATATTTGAAAATAAAGTATGCAAAAACAAATTGTAGTTGTAAAAGTATAGGTATTCAAGATTAGATAACAATCCTTAATAATGCTATTCAAATTATGTGGGAATCACACTGTGAGATAATATATGTTATTAGGCAATATAGCAAAGCTTATAAATAAATATTAGAAGACCATAAGCTTGTAAGGATTAAAACACAAATAAATTATGGAGGACATGTAAAAATTGTTTGACATTAAAGAGTTTTTCTTCATTAAGATTTTGAAATTAGAGTTTATAAAAGCAAAATGATTTTAGTGTTCAATTAGTATGAAATTATGATGTAGGCACTACGTAAGTTATGATTCCATATTTATTTGGAATTGGACTACTAAAGTATTTGAAGTCAAAATTATTAGATTTGAGTGAAATTAATTTGTTGGATTTTAAAATAATTTATTCTTGAAAACAATTAGAGTAATTTTATAGTTTTTTCCATAATTGGTGTATTAATTTTTGATGTTTAGGTTTCATCTAAGTAATCATGGCTCCCAAAAGGAAGAGGACTTGGGAACGTGATGAAAGCGCCAGGGAAACAAGATGGGCAAGAAGGGAAAAAGAGAACAAAAATAAAGCGGAGGTTAATGCTAAGAGAAGGATAGGAAACAGTGTTCACGCAACGTATGAAAAATAGAAAGAATCAATATGTTCCAATGAGTGAGTATGTGAAATCTTCTTCATTAGTGAAGGCAATGGAACAAGGTTTTCTTGACAATTTGAAACAATTTCATTTTAAACATCATAAATTTATTGTGCCAACTCTGCTCAAGTCTTCCAACATGTATGTTTCATACATCTTGCGGGCATGGCATGGATATCTTGATTCCATAGCAATTAGCAAGTGATGAATTGGAGAAAATAAGGGCAGAAATAATAATTGGTTACGTTGAAGGTAAATTCTAAGCTCATTATGTTTCTTTTGTTATAATAGGGTTTGATCATTGAAATTCATGTTACTTTATGTGTTTGTTTTTTGAAAAGTATTCACTATACATGCTTTGCCTAATTTTACCATGAATCCTTTTTAATTTCATTTTAATTTAATTTAATTTTTGGCATGAAATGTGTAGATGAGGATTGGAATAAACACAAATATCAAGAGCAACCCATCTTGTCCATTTACTTCAAGCTAACAACTTCTATTAAGCAAAGTCTTTGTAGGAAAATGAGACACAGTGGAAAGAAGATTGGAAAGCCAAACTCATGGAAAGGTGGAAGCTTTATACCCTCTCAGAACTAAAGAAATGCAAATGTATCAAAAAAAGGGCTTTGGATGACAACAATGAATCAATCACTACAAGAAAACAGTGTCCAAATTGACACATCCAAATTGACCATATTTGTCCAAATTGACAAAAAATATCTGAATTAACACGTCCAAATTTACAAAAAATGACCAAATTGACATTGCTTTTTGTAGTGAATGATGAAGAGGAAGAACCTCTAGCAAGGTTAGAAATTGGTAAGACTTCATCTACACCTACAAGCACACAAAAAGGGAAGGTTAAATCTAAATCTAAACCTCCAAACAAAGGAAAGGGAAAAGGAAAGGACAAAAGGTAGGCATACGTACTTCAAGTTTAGAGTACTTATTATTATTTGTATGCAATTTTTTATATTTATAAAGCACTCTACTTATGTCATTAGTGTATTTTTGAAAATCTATGCTAAAACGTGTTATCTATTTAATTGGGAAAAATCACTTTTCCAAAATATGTTTTGAGAATGCTAAATATTACATTTGTGAGAATATTTGATGATTTGAAGTGAGTTTCTTGATAATCCATGATAATCCATGTAAGGTATTTCACCACTGATGTAAGGTCTTGAAAAAACTATTATAACATTCATTCTAATTTTCTAAATCACCTAAAAACTCTTAAAAACGAAAAAATTTAAAAGTCCCAATGTGTAAGTTTTTTTCCAAGTTAATGAATAACACATTAATTAACTATATTGTGCAAATTTACTTCCAAAATAAAGTTTTGTTTAACATGTGCCAAATCACGCATGTCTTTACTGATAACAACCTGTAAGTTTGAAACCCCTAATATGAAGAAGAACAAATATGTTTGAAGCAACAAGCATAAATTCAAAATTTTACAGATTTAAACGAAGGAGCACAAACCTACTTGAGTTTCAATTGTTAAACAAGAGGCCTCCATCAAAACTAATTCCCTGAAATGAGCCGGAATGGCATACACATACCTGAGAAATACAAAGACTAGTGTCTCTGCTGCTGCTTTGATCAAAAAAATGTTGGAATCCCATCACAACGACTCTTGCTCAAAGAGCCTTGCTCTAGTCCAAAGACTTTTTACTTCTTTCTCTCTTTATGACACACCTAGCAAAGGCAATGTCCGAGTTTCTGCTCTATGTATACAGCAATTAAACATGTGTTAGTCAACCCTAAGAGATGGGGCAATCCTGTGTCAAGGGTGCAATGCGCGTCGTGCATTAAAAGGAGATCGGATCCCAAACCAGGTAGTGGCAGCTGACGGCAACGCAGCCGAATCCCAAGACATCGGCAAGGACCCCTGGAAAAGTTTTCTTTTCTTTTTAATCCCTAAAGAACCATTGTTCCTTTCGAGGGACAAATGGGATTTTGGGCATGTACCTATGGCTAAATTACTTAGTGTGATTTTCTGAAATTTTTATTGAAGATGAGGAATTCAAAAATCTACATGGGAATGTAAATTTTCTTCATTCTAGCATTTATTGAAGAAGTTATGCATGAAAATCTGGAAAATGCTGCTCCCTGGGCAGCCAAAAACTTCTTTAAAAATTTCATTTATTTCAAATAAAAATCTGAAATAGGTTCTTTAGACTTATATAGATGTGGGGATCTTTGAAGCATTTAATTCTATTAAAAGAGATGAAAGTTATGAGGAGTTTTTGTTTATGGGCAGTTTTAGATTCTCTACTCTAAAATAAACTTTGAAGTCCTTTATTTTACTCAATTTTCAATATTTTGGAAAAAAAACAAAACCAAAGGATGTAGATTGTTTATCACAACATTGACCCTTGGGGATTTTTATTTTTCATTTTAATAATTAAATTCTTAACAATTTAGTGTTTTGACTCAATCTCTACTTCTTTTTACTTACTATTTTTCCCATGTGTTGTATAGTTCCAATTGATTTGAAAATTCTCCCACACATACCTAACTTGGTCTCCTACATGGGAAAAATAAACCTCAACTTTGTGTAGAGTAATTTTTTGCTCTATAAGTGGTCAAAGCCTTCTGAAATTTCTGGGCAGCACCAAAAAAAACTTTTTTCCCCAATTCAGATGTAAATATCTCACTCATTTTTGTGTAGATTGAGCTGATTTTTTTACCACATGTACCTCTTATAGTCTACTATAAGATCTTATGGTTGAATTCATGTAAAAACTTTTTTTCTTACCATTGTACTTGCTTCCCCAAAAGTGGAAGTTTTCTGTGTTTTTCTCAGAAAAAATAGCTTGGTCCTTTAGGGATTAATGGCCCACCCACCTTGGAATCTGATCACCCAGAGATAGGGTCCAGCGGCTAGTATAATAAAGCGCCGCACGTCTTGCGGCATCAAGTGAGCCTGTGGAGGTCCATAAAAATTGGGAGGAGCAATTATTGATCACGCCTAGTTGTACTCATAACTACATCAAGTCTCCACAGAACTTGACTTCGAATTAGGAAACTTTGAAAAAAAAAATGAAGGCTGGCGGCCATACAATGCTAGTCAAAGTGCATGACCTAGCCAGCTTGTGCCATACACGTATTGCGGCCAACAATATATAGCCCTTGCAGCAATTGCCATACAATGTTGATGATATTGTATGGCAATTGCTACAAGGGCCATATACTGCTAGCCGCAGTGAATGGCACAAGCAAGCCAGGCCATGCACTTTGACCAATAGTGTATGGCCACTGGCAATGCGTATGAGGAAAATGCTTGTCCAACTTTGAAGGATGATAAATTCAAGGCTGACTTTAAAGGATGATAAAGCCACTATGCTATTGTAATGTTGTTTCAACCCTTAGCAACGATTGTAAAGCATATCAGCACACAATCTTGATGAGGAAGGGCAAATTTTGAAGGATTAGAAAGCAATGTTGCTATTAGGATCAATTTTTGCCGCAATTTTGGGCTTGGACCTTGCTTTGTCTATGGGGGAAGTGTCTGGTTGGGGTACCCAAAAAAACTGTCCAACTTACAATTTCACTATGTATTGGTGTGTCGAATACATCCAGTTTTTAATTAGAATAAAGTAAGACTTCACCAAATGTGGTTTTAGTTTTCTACACTTATAATGTATCAAGAAAAAAAGTTTGATTACAACCAAAGATTTTTAAGTAATTTTATTTGATTTTTTAGTTGAAAAAATAAGTTTTGTCACACTTACCTAGAATCCCCAAAATTGAGCATTTGGAATATCAAACAATTTTATTTTAATATCATTTTTGCATATGACCTACAAGTAATTGTGTAGAGTACAAAATAATTTATTTTATCAATAAAATTTTAATAAATTGTGCTCTATAATGCCTGCAAATCCCAAAAGTAAGGATTTTTTTTGACACCTATGAATGGATCCAAAAAATTTAACAAATTTAATAAAAATTCTTTAGACATAAAAATCTTGATTCCATTAAGGTGCACAATTTACTTTTTCTCATTTTAGAGTCTTTTTACTTGATCAAAATGAACAAATTAGACAAACCTTGGAGGTTTTAAACAAAAATAACCTATATAGTGTGTCCAGAAAGTGATACCCCAACCAAATTCTTACCGCTATGCACAACAAGTGTTTGCCGTTCCTGAAATCTTTGTTACATAGCTTGAAATGCAAGAGTCAACTTGACCTTAGACCAGTGCATGCAATACCAATGGAGCTTGAGTTTTGAGCGCCTGTGCAAGAGGCGCTGCTGCTCACGTTTGGAACCCACATCAGCGGTTGATGCATAATTGCAACATGCAGTAGCAAGGAGGAAGAGCCAACTTTAGTGGTTCACCTAGCAACGTCTTTACAAAGGCAATGCTACAAGAAGAGATGGGCAAATATTCAGCCTTACACCTTGAGTGGTTAAATTCAATTTTGGCCATCGTCAATTTAAATAAAGGTTCCATATGCAAGCAATGGTGTGTACATTCCTTTAAGTACTTAATTTGCACTAGTTTCAATCATGTACAGTGTGCGTAATACTCATGGTGCAATTTAGGATTTTCAAAAAATATTGTGTGATAAATATTTCTTCTTTACATTTGCTTATATGAAAAGGTGGTCAATTGGCTAATGCTAATTTTTTATTTATTCTCTATAGCCAACAAGTACTTCCAATTGTGAGATATCTAGTCAGGAGAGTGACTTGAAGATATGGACATGAAGTGTTTTTGTAACTTCTGAAGACGTAATCTTTGTTTTTTTAGTTTATGGGGTGTTTGTGAACAAATTAATTAGTGTTTTGATGGAACATGCTTCATACTTAAATTGCCTATCTGTGTTGCCTCTTTAAAAAATTGGGTATCTTTCTTTTGGAAAGGAGACATTCTCCTTGCTAGTAGATTGGGAAACAAAGTGCATAAATTTGTCATTGTCATGTGGACATTACTTTTATGAATATTAGGTATTAACCCCTAAATGCCCAAGGCATTACATTTTGGTGCCAACAATATTTTGAAATTCAATAAAACCTAACTAAGCTACTATTTTTAATATTTAATATTTTAGAATTATTCTTTTTGAAGTTTAGTTTTAGCAATCAAAATCCAATTTTGAAAATAATTAATTGTGAATTTTCTATTCAAGATTTTGTGCAAGGGTAACCATTGCAATCTTGACCTTTTTAATGTTGAGAGCTCATGAAAATGAGCCTCAAATACACTAGATCTTGGAGAAAAATTTACACTAAAAACTCTTTTTAAAAAATTGTAAAAGAAATTTTGAAAAACTGTAAATGGATTGGAGTTATGTATGTTATGTCCTTTAACCTCGTATTTTTTTGGTGACCAAAATTTTAGATTTATCATGTCAAAAGAGGATTAAAAGACTTGAAGTCATTTTTGCAAATTTAACACCCTCTTGATCAAAGATTATAATCTTTCAATCCATAAGTGATATTGTTGTGTTTTCTTTTCATATGTGATGTTTAATATATCTAATTTGAATTTGTATGGTTACAATTTTTTTAAAATTGATACAACTTATCAAAATGGTAGCTTTTTTTCTGTTTAAAGCAAATTCCTAGAAGCTTAAAAAAGGCCTTGGGCATTTAGGGGTTAACAAGGCTTAACATGTGAACTTCTCATGCTCACTTTGAGAAGTTTTGACTTGCCAGGATTTATTTTTAACATTATCATTGCTTGTACGTGGACAATTTTGAACAACAACATGAAGCGTATGATGAGTTTTCTTCTTGATGTGTTGGTTTTTTGGGTTGAAAAAGGAGCCTTCAATGGTTTCTTTTAGTGTGTTTGTTTTAATTGTTTTTTGTCTATACAATGTAGGGAAGTTGTTGTAAGGAGACTTTTATTGGAGATGAAGAAAACAACATCATTGCTTCTTCATAGGAAAATACAAAATGACAAAGCATTTGTGAACTTCAATCAAGCACAGAAAACACGAATATCAACACAAATGACATTTGTGGACCTAGAGTGTCAATGAAACACAAGAAGGTAGTGAACAAAGGTAGAGCTCCTCTTATTTAGATCAATAGAGGAAGACTTGACAAAAAAAATGCATTGCTTGGTTCAAGAGAGAAGTGAGGATAATTGAACAGAATATGAAGAAATGCAAGCAGCAAACATCAAGAAAAATGCCAGTGTGCTTCTTCAAATGGGAATTCCAAACCTTGATACTACATAAGAAAAAATGAAGAAGAGAACTAAAAAAACACAAGAACAATTAGAAATGAACAAGGGAGAGGTTGTAATATTTGTGGAAAAGAGAGGATTAGAGAGCCTGGAGGAAGGGGATGCCATATTTGAAGAAGAGAGAATAGATAATATGGTTGGAACAATGGAAAAAAAGGGAAAGTCTTGAAAAAGGTATCAAAGAAGAAAACATTAAAGGGAAAGAGGCTAGTATCAAAGATTGAGTGCATGGAAGATGTGGGTGACAAAATGAGGATTGAGTTTATTAAGGGAGTTGAAAACTTTGATTCAACTCTACAAGTATATATAAAACCTAATTAAAATTCATAATTAAAAAAAAAAAAACTCATTTGATCAATTTTCAAACTTATATTCTTGTAGTTATGAATTTATTTATTTATTTACATGTTCATGGCAATGTTTTGTTCTTATTTTGTTGTACATTTCATTTATCAAGTGATGGCAAAGGATTCAAAAATTGAAAATCATGTGGTGGAGGAGGCTTCACAAGGTTCCAATTTTTTTGTTGCAGCTGTGAAGTGAAGCTCGGAAGCCCTAGGTTGATGTTTTGTGAGCATTGCAGGAAACCACGGTTGGGTTGGAGGTGGCAACAACAATAAATAATCATATGGTACAGGAAGATGTTGAACATTTATTTGTAATTCCAAAAACTCTTCTGACCTACCAACGTATTTTTCATTTGAAATCTAGGAATTTGGAGGCTAATAGATTATGGGGTAAAAGATTTCTAAAAAATTATACCCAAGACAGCATGAGCAACTGCTCTTGAATCACAAAGATGTCTGCTATTGGTTTTCTAAAATGAACAATCCATTGGTGAGTGATTTTTTGCAACATTGTTTAGTTAGACATGACAAAAACATGATGGACAAATTGACCAAATTTGTAAAGAAAAGGGAGCCAAAGTTGGTGAATTTTGTTTTCACGGATTAAGAAATTCTTTATGTTGAAATATGGAAGGTGTTGTACGGAACAAAAATCCAAGTAGCAAATTGGAAGATTCTAGCTTTATTGACAACAATATAAGAAAGAATTAGAAGTATAACCAAATGTCTAGTAGTTATTGCAATCCAAATGTTGATGTACTTACTTAATACAATTAAATATATTTATCTAGTACACTATTGCTTTGGACATACTCAAGTGAAGGGTCATGCCTTCATTGCTTTCTCTTGGGAGAAGTCAATAACAAATGGCATGCCCAAGTTGTCCATCCAACTAACATTTCACTAAAACTCCTCATAACTTTTGAACTACAAATCAAATTTCAATGAAATTTGTACCCCACGTAGGCCTTGCAAAATTCTATTTCAAAAGAAATAAATCAAACAAATCAATCAAAAATCCCAATCATGTAAGCCTACCCAAAATACATTTTGTCCCTTGCAAGGACAATGGCCATTTACAGATCAACCCTTAAATGTTTGAGCGTGCTACTATGACCAGTACAATACAATTTTTTTTAAATGTTTGAAATGAAATCACACCTTTATTACATTTTGGATCAACAAAAAAGTTACAAAACATATCAATACAATTCCAATGAGCTATTTGAGATCTCAAATTAAAACTTCTTATTGGTAGCAAATGCCAATTATATGGTAGCGTATATACTATGACATGTGGTCGTTTAAAGGTTGAAGTATTAAACCATTACTTTAAGTTGACCATTTTCACAAACTTCATTTACTAAATTGCCTATGGCTAGACCGGATTGAGATGTGCCAAAGTGGCATTCCCTAGTTTAACCCTTAAGCAATGGACGGGTGACCGTGGCCTACTTTGTCTGTAGCTTCTACAATGGTTTTGTAGGTGGGTACCAATAATATTGCTTCTAAAGGTTGCAAAAGTCAATTGTGCTTGCTGACCTCATGAAAATTGCAATAAGGGCAACTTGGGACTTAACACCATGACTCTAGAATTTCTTACAATTTGAGTTATCAAAAAATATGAGTGCACTTGGTGAGGTTTTTTTCTACCTTCTACAATGGACCATGTGTTTATGATCACTTCTAAAAAAATTAGATGAAAAATTGCTTTATCCTATCATACAAAATGCTTTTTTCAGGCCAAAGGACATAAAAATTCCTCCTCGGCGTTTAAGGGTTAACCTCTGAGCGTCCAAGCCGTTTTCACCAAAATCAAGGTTTCTAGTGACCAACAACTTTGATGCATCATATCTTAGTCAATCAAGTGATCTACAAAAAGTGACCATTAAAATAGTAGAGCACCTACTTAGAAAATGGCTTGCAAATTTTGGGAACAATTGACCGTGGTAGATGGGAGATTATAACATTTGATCAAACAACATGTAATGACAAAATCTCATTTTTTGGTAGGTAGTTGCTATTTGATGATTTTTACAAAATTATAAGCCCTTCATTCATCTGAAATTTTGTGAGCAACAAGATTAGATGTGAATGCACACACTTGTAAATTATTGAATATTGCACTTCTTTTTATGTCAAGTTTTAGGGCTTCAAATCGCTATTGCACGGAAAACAATGACCGGCACAGTTGGTGATGGTTGCCATAATGAGGGTCTAGAACATGCTTGAATTGTTGCCAACAACTTTGCCTCTACCACAAAGCTTACACAAGAAAGCTTGCAAGGGATTTTGACCGGTTGCAGCCTGTAAAAATGTTGCTTGCTACCACGCCCCGTACAGTGTTTCACCCAATCAAATCTCTTGCAACACTTGTACAACATTTGGCTTTCCTTGCCATTACTCCATTGGCATGGACAACTTGAATGCCTTCATAATTGTAGTTTATAGCAAGATCAAAAAGTTAAATCCAGTGCCTCAAACAAGGCTTACAAATCATGGGAAGCTATACATGAGGCACTGGGGCGCTCAAGGGCTAAATCCTAAATGCCCAAGGCCTTTCTGAGCTTCTTGGCATTTTTAGGGAAGTGAACAATCAACCAACCTTTTCATAAATCTTATCAAGTTTTTTTAAATGGTAACCATATAAATTTAAACTTGACATGTTAGAGATTACATGGAAAAAGAAAACACAACAATATCACTTATAGTTTGAAAGATTATAATGTTTGAACATGAGGGTGTTAAAACTGCAAAAAGAACTTGAAGTTTTCTAATCCTCATTTCACGTGTCAAATCTAAAAAAATTTGGTTATCAAAAAAATATGAAGCTTAAGGTCATTACATGTTTAACCTCAACCAATTTACGACTTTCAAAATCTACTCCAATATTTTTTTTAAATGGATTTCTAATGCAGATTTTTCTCCAAGCTCTAGTGTATTTGAGACTCATTATCAAGATCTTCCAACACTAGAAAACTCAAGATTGCAGTGGAGACCCTTGTACAAAATCTTGGATAGAAAAATCATGAACATTCATTTTCAAAATCAGATTTTTGATACTGAAAATAGACTTCAAAAAAAACTTTTGTTCAAAAGAAAATACAAAAAATAGTGATTTGATAAGGTTGTATTCATCTTCCAACTTTTTGCAAACACCCAAATTGGGTGCCTTCGGCATTTAGGGGTTAAGGGTTCAAAAACCAGACCGCACAGCTGACATGGAAATGTTCTCGGTCATAGGTGATTAGACTGAAAGCATCCGACCCAAGACCGAGACCACGGCGAGTGGGTTCATCGTGGAAGCGACGACGACGACGACGAAGCACTTTTGGCTTTTGGAGCCTTTCTCTCGTTCCTGTGAGGAGGACAGAGTGCTGCTCCCGCAGCTCAAGCTTTTTAGCTCGAGCGCGCGAGCGCGCATCAGAGCTACCGACGTTGCCACAATGGGAGTCTCCTCCGGGGAATTGGAGCTCGGGCCGACGACACTGTCGGCCATGACTGCAGCATGGGGGCTCACCTACGTGCTTACGCGCCTCGCCTTCCCCGGCCGCTCCAAGGATTTCTGCAACCGCTGCGTCTCACTCGTTCACGTGGTGTTGTCCTTGTATTTCTGCACGAAATCGGTTTCCGATTGGTCTCGCCCTCTGGACGGTGTTGGCGCCGCTTCCACCTACTCTCAGGTCAAATTTCGTCATACTCTAGGTCAGAGTGAGTGCAATGCGACGATTACTTATTCTGGTCCAAGCCTCCGAATGAATTCACGTACAATGCACAAGAAATAAATTGATGAACCTCGACATTGATAACTTTTTTTTATAATACTTGTGTTCCTCATTGGCATAGCGGTGTGTTGTGAGGTGTGCGTTCAGAAGGATTTGTGACATTTTCTTTGTAGTTTTGATGCCGCTGCGGGAGTCTATCTCCGTGAGCTCTGTTACAGAGAGTTTAGGTTAGAGTTTCCTGGTCCACGTTAGCTGTCCGAGCCTCGGAATAAGTCGCTTATCATGCACATTGAGTAAATTTTGAACCTCGATATTGAGTACTTTTGATAGTACTTGTATTATACATCTGCGTTGCATTGCGGGAATGCGTTCAGAAGGATGTTCATCATTTCCTTTGTAGCTACGGGAGTCTATCTCCGTGAGCTCTGTTACAAAGAGTTTAGGTTAGAGTGTATATTCGTTGCTATTTGAGGATTACTTATATTCAAGTTTCCTTGTCCGCGTTAGCTGTTCAAACCTCGGAATAACTCGCTTGAGTAAATTTTGAACCTCGATGTTGAGTACTTTTGATAGTACTTGTATTATACATTTGCGCTGGAATGCGGGAATGCGTTCAGAAGGATGTTTAGCATGTCTTTTGTAGTTTTGATGCCGCTACGGGAGTCTAGCTCCGTGAGCTCTGTTACAGAGAGTTTAGGTTAAGAGTGTATACTCGTCGCTATGTAAGGATTGCTTATACTCAAGTTTCCTTGTCCACGTTAGCTGTTCAAGCCTCGGAATAACTCGCTTGAGTAAATTTTTGAAACTCGTCCTTGAGTAATTTTGATAGTACTTGTATTCTACATTTGCGTTGCAATGCGTTGTTGGAAATACGTTCAGAAAGATGTTCAGCATGTCTTTTGTAGTTCTGTTATCTCTGAGAAATTTGATATATAATATTTATAGCGCGTTTTTTAATGGAATATCGATATCTCAAAATTCTTTGTTAAATCCGCTGTTGTAAATCGCTAATGTGATCCTATTTGAATGTCACAGATGCTGGCTTTAACAGTTAGTTTCGCTTACTTCATTTACGACACCGTTTGTTGCGCTGTGGAGCTTCCTTTCAGCGTGGAGTTTCTAGTGCACCATTTTCTCACTCTTTTAGGACTGGCGTTTGGATACTTGCGTGAAGTTGTACGTTCACTCTCCTCATGCTGCGATTTCTCATTGTTTGCATTTGAAGTTTCATCGTTCAAGCTTCTTTCGTGATGAATCTCTCGTGTTTATATTTTCTAACTGCCGCATGCTTGATATACATTGGCTATTCCATTTTACTGAACAGAGCGGGACAGAGCTGGTGGCGTGTTTGATGTTGATGGAGGTGTCAAACCCCTTCATGCACGGCCGGGAGATTCTTAAGGAACTGAAGCTGAAAGACTCACCAATAAGCCTTGCTAATGATGTAAGCATTCACTCATAATTAGCACCCTGTCTATGTGCGATGTCTTGAAGGCTATGACATCTAACTTATGCTCTTGTAAAAATGTGCCATTAACGTGTTATTCATTAATTTGGGAAAACGATGGGTACCATTTTGTACCTCACGTTACTCCAAAATTGCCACCTGAATTCAAATTAAGGAGGTCACCTGAAACCTAGTTAATGAACTTCGGTCCAAAATTTCAGAAGTTAATGCACTTTCTGTCCAAAAAGAGCATATTTCTGGATGATATATATCTCATTTCATAGGAAAACAGACAACAAATTCCCAATCCAATGAAGATGGCGTTCTCTGGAAGAAAAAAAAAGAAAAAAAAAAAGAAAAAAAAGAAGAAAAAAAAGAAAAAAAACCAGAAAAAAAACCAGAAATCCCACTTTGTACGCTTTTTCCCAAATTAACGAATAACGCGTTCATTGTTTTTACCCCTGTAATATTTGGCTTCTGTGCAGGTTATTTTCTCTTTAGTTTTCACCGTCGCTAGGATAATTATTGGGCCAGTAGTTGTGTACAAGTGTGTGGTGTCACCCACCAGCCCCGTCACCGTTAAGGTTCGTCATTTTCACTTCCAATCTGTGATGTAATCATCTTCTCTTTGTTTTTTTCTTTAAATTTTTGCATCACATTCTTAGTTATCAGTACCGGTCTTACAAATGAACTTCTAACAGGAGATCTCCGTATTTTGCACCCCTATTGCAGATAGGAGCCGTTGGAATCCAAGTGGTTAGCATATTGTGGTTCTATAAGATTGTACGGATGGTACTTTACAAGCTAACTAAACCAAAGACGAGAAAAGCTGCCTAACTGCACAGTTATGGCATTGTGCATTTTTTTTAATGCCTGAAATTTACTCCTTTTGCCTGCTTTGCGGTGTTGCCTGTAAACATTCTTATGCCGCGTATCAAGGTTCTTTGTCCTTTTTCTGTTTACTTTGCACTCTATCGACCAATTGACGTCGTTCTTCATGAAGTGTGCTTGTTCCATGATCAGAATTTGGTACGTCTTGGTTAAGTTTGTACACCATTGTTGAAATGTTTTCCCTATTAGAAAAATTTTGAATTCAGACTTAGTGGCAATTGTGTGTATCTCTAGGGACGGATACGTTCTATCGTTTTTCGAACAATTCAGGGCCTATCAGTATGTACACTATTTCCCTTCTGAGTGCCCTACTTAGATATTGAACAGGTTTGCTGCTGAAGTACTTCATCGTCACTTGTGTACTGCGGTAACTACCTCCATCTAGGTAACATCCACACAATTAGGGTGCATCGCCACCTATCTCAATCTAGCTAGTGTCAAAGCTTTCTTCTGAACATTTCAGTTGAAGAAGCGCTGCATGTAGATATTTAATAATAGAGGTACAGTGAAAGTACCCAGCGCATGATGGATTTCCGATCTTTGTACATTACTCGGTCATTCCTGATCCAGCTCTTGGTCACTAAAACTTGAATATTGTTTACTTACGATCCGTATTCAGTTCCGTATTTGCGAACGGCCATGGCTGATTATAACCTAATTGATAGACAAGTCGATAACTTTCAACAACCGTAACTACAGGCCGATTGATCGGGCGATTATACTAGAGATCGCAAGCAATACCAAATACACTTAGTGATTTCGACTACTAGAATATGAGGTAGCTTTAGAAAGTGAGGGATACGGAAGGCCTGTCCATGTTCCGGAATTCGTGTTTGAATCTAGAATCAAGCTCCTCGATTGATAGGAGAAAAGCTGAGGACAATGTAGCAGAAGAAAGCGAGATTCTGGAACGATAATCTCTCAAAGCACTCAGCATGACGACATAAAAAACAGTCAAATGCACTCAAACTGTAGGACTTCCTGCTACAAAGCACAGAATTGCAAAACGTACTGAAGTGCTCTTCGCCATTATTGAATGATATACAAAAATCAAAGAACGATCAACTTGAAGAACTTCCCTCAGGAACCGCCATTCTTTCAAGAATTGCGGACTTCGGATTACTCATAGGCGGGCCTTGCGACGTGCGCTCTAACTCAGTCAACCTAAACGACACTAGCTTGTCCCAATTACCTCCCTCGAACAGAACGCCCGCTCTGCCATCCGTAACCCTCTGCACAATGCCTGAGAAATCGTTGTAAGGATTCTTCGCCGACTTCACAATCACAGTCATTCCCGGCATCAGCAACGGAGGCGCAATCGCCTTCGCCTTCACCGGAGAGGCAACGCTATCCCGCAGCTTCTGCAGTTCAACAGAGATTTTCACTGGAGGTGCATTCTCCGCCAAGAATTGACGCAATCCATTCTCGCCTCCAGGGAAACCGCCGGTCAATCCTCCGAGCTCCTTATTGAACGTCCCCGGAAGCTTTTCCAATGCGTCTACGTTCCCCTCCACGCTTGATTTCTTCTTCTTCTCCAGCACGAGATTCGTCTTCGCCGCTTGCAGAATCCTCTCGGTTTTCTCTTGCCTCAATCCGTCCTCGCCTCCTTTCAATCCCCGCCCTCCCAGTATCTGCCACAAGTTGAATCCCTCCGCTCGGATCGTCACACGACCAGTTGCGGTGCTCGAATTGGTACACTTCTGCTGCGCGCTCAAATTTCTACCGAAGAATGAAGACTCGCCGAGCGTCAGCGGCAAAATGGAGAGTCCCGCCATGGCTGCTTCAAGCGACGAACCGCCATAGCCAGCTTCGACTACGGATAGCTTCATACAAATAAACTCTGAACTTCATTCGTTCATATGAACGATTCTCATCCACGTCCTGTCGCTGTCGAGTCATCTCGGCCATAGAAATTCAGCCCGCTTCCCAACGACGATCGGATGATATAAGTTTTCATCGTTACTTTCTCATCCAAACATCAGCGTCGCCTTCTTCAGGAGGATTTCTCGCGCAACTCCTGCTCTTCTTGTTTGTTTCAGCGCAATTGTGAGTCGCTTGGTGGCGATGGAGAGCGTGAAAGAAGGAGATGATGCGATGAGGTTGAGGAGTGGAGCAGAGGACAATCAGTGGCGGAAAAAGGTTTGGATTCAAAATAAAGTAGTTCCGGTTATTGTACTTTATGTTTATTTACTTCTGTTACTCTCTGTGAAAATCTATTAATTAACTCAGGAAAGTATAGCTTAATTTTTTTTACTGATTGCTTGAACACTAAATGACGTTCTGTTTCTTGGATAAGTGAAATGCGTAGATCATTGTGTACTGAATTTAGCGAACGATTTATGCAATTCCTGTCTAGATCCCGTTCTTCCTGCGATGTGATGAAGTAGCATTGCAGAAAGTAGTAGAATTAGGCTTTCGTGACTTTGCGATGTTAGTAGTCTTTGGTCATTGTCCAGTGCAACTAGCATTTGGTGACTCTGCTAAGTAATTAGATTTTCGTGACTGTGCTAAGTAATAATTAGCCTTCGTGACTGTGCAATGTTAGGAGCCTTTGATGACCGGGCGAAGTAATTAGCCTTCGAGTGCGCAATCTGATTAGTCATCTAAGTATGATTTTTTCTGCATGTTGCAGGCCAAAGTATTAGAAGAAAAGTGCTCCATAGTGACCGAGCAGCTGCAGGAATTACGAGGTTTGGTCGTTCAGTCGCGGACTTAAGGTGTTTTTTTTTTGGCGAATTTTGCGCGAGTGTTGTAAAAGGTCATTTCAGTTCGTCGAACATGTCGCTGACATAGTTGGATGGGATGCGCACGGCAGGTGCAGTCGTGCCGGATCGACTCCCATTGCTTGCCCCATGCAAGTGCCACTTTTTCAAGTCCAAAGATAACGACCTGCTCACCGAAACACAAAATGAGAATCGAAGCACCTATAATGACTACATTAACCAGAACTCGGTTAAAATCTTTCTGAGAAATGGTGATTTTCAAGTTGAATCGAAGTTCATTTTCCAGCTGAATCTTCCAAGTACGGATCATCATGACATGATCTCTCCAACTGAGCTTGCTCATGACATTCTGTTATGATGATGTGGGATTGTTGGGAGCAGTACGACTTTTGAGAAGATTGACGCTGCAAAGGACAGGCGACAAATCTGGTAACGACTCGTGACATTTCTAAAAATGAATAATTTGAAGCAGCTTATATGTGAAGAGATGTGCATGGACATTACGCTTGGAATTTACGGGGGCTTGGTGAATAAGATGCAGATGAAGTACAAAAACATCTGGGTATGGTGGTTGATTTCGTAATAGAGCTGAGCTGCCAGACGAAACTGGTGAGTGCTATTCCAGAACAAAGCTTGCTACAGTATGTGAGTATGCTTTCTAATCGTGTAAGTGGACATATTCTTGGCATGACGACAACGTTGGAAAGTATGCATTTGCAGCTTGCATTCGTTAGCCCATGTTTTTGTAATGTTGTACGCACATTCCATTTCCATCCATAACAAGCTATCGAATTGTTTGTTGTCAGCTTCAGCACGCTGAGGCTTATTTGCACCACGCTGTGGAATTCATTAAAGGTCAAGCCTCTCTGATCCTGTGCCAAATTTGGTTTGGTATGATATAAGATTTTCACCAAAATTGGCGGCATCTACCATTCTCAGTTTCGGTTCCGATTTACGGTGGAGATCAACCTACATTTACCCAGCATTCTACAGACGATTCGCCAGACTTGTTATTCGGGTCTTGGATCATCCAGATAACTTACTGCGCCCCAATCTTCTGCCATACAGACACCATACCCTTGTTACTTCGAGGAAACGAGGAGAAGCGTGTACTTGTCGACAACCTTGTAGCGAAACTCGTGTTGGATATGGTGAAGAAGTTGCTCCACTTCACACCTGCCCAAGGTAGTTTCAATTGACACAGGAACCTCCTGGCAATTCCTGCGTGGTATATACCTCGAGCTCACTGACAATATGTTTGTCATTGCAGATCCATCAGAAGAAAATGAATTAGATGACAATGAAAAGATTATTGTCGTCATGCTGGGACTTTCGGAATACGCATACATAGGCCATCGCATGCTGTTAACTGCGTCACAACAGATAGCGATGGTGCTGGAGAGGCTCCAGTGTATGGATCCATTCGACGAGGGATTCTCCCAAATATACGAAAACCTATTCTTTGTGTAAGACCTAACCCATGATCTCGGTACTCCAACACGCATAGCCTTCACCTGCGTAGGACAATACATGAGACTTCTGCATTTTCTCTTCAAGACCTCGATTTTGTAGAAGCATACTGCTCAGCACCTAAAGATCTACTACGATTAATCCAATCGCTTCGAGGAAAATAATGAACTCCAAATTCTATAAATGCAGGCTTCAGCTGGTTGAATCACTTGTAGCTGCCTACATGATGTCCTGGAAGGAAGAAAATAACCTCAACCAAGGTAGAACATTTACATTTGCCTATTGCTTATTACGATTGACAACCATTGTGTTACGAACTCTTCCTTGAACCTTCATATTTGTGACCATTACTTATGGATTGGCTTGCCAGGTATCCTAGAAGCATGGGTCACATGCCACTTTCAATGCAAGACCATACTCGAAGGAAGACCTGTGGTCTGGACATCACAACTCATGATTGTGCTAGACAGCATCACTGAGAAGTTGCTCCAGAAACTTCAATGCTCAACAGAATTAGATATACATGATGGGCAATACATCTGGCTGAAGGCGTTAGTATTTTTGCTTGCCTCTGCTTCTTCTGCTGTGCCAAGAATACAGCACTAGACTCCATGATCTCTAGCAAGGTCTCAACACCAGAGATATTTGCATGAGTACCAAACGTTCCAGAGTAATCCTTCATAATTTCAGACCAATTTAGTTGTTATTGGGAGCTACTAACTTAGGTCCCATACTAACTGCGGGATAATGTATTTCAACGATCATGTGAGTGCCTTGGGAAATTCCATCATATTCCACCGACTCTTCGATTCAGGTTGCTACTAATTTTCAACATTGAAAAAGCATGCTTTGTGATTGGAGATTCATCTCGCTCTAATTTGAAAATTGAACGAAGATAGGGTTTCAAGCTACCCACCACTAATGCCCTTCCTACTGTGAATCTTTCCGGTTCATCAACGTTGGAGGTACTCAACGTTGAACCATTGGCCTCATGAACTGCTCTGAAACCACTGATTAGAACTCATGAAAAATTAGGTTTTCGAAGGCCTCAGATTCGGAACATACATGTGCAGGGACTACATGACAACGCAAAGAAAGGAACAACACCAAAATCAAGACTTGCAAACTAAACTGGGGAAGGATATCGCATTCTTCAAAGCCCTCCCAACGACAAGGTATGTTATCTCCCAGAACAAGTCTTGTTCACTCTAGGGCTTAGGCGTGAAATCGCCGAGGCACATGAAATTCATGGCCAATCTGACCAGGTTCAAATTCCTAAAAGAGGAGCCACTTTCTCACATGATCATGTCCATTCACTCTCCAAAATTAGAAAATCGTTAAATCTTCTGCTTCAATTGGGTTATCGACTATCTGAATTCGCAAATCGCTCACACACTATCGTGGCTCTCAAGCTTTTGGATTGTAGCTCTCAGTTCGATAATCTTCTCCGAAAGCTCCTTGCGCGCTGATTCCTTGCCAAACATGAAGCCATACCTGAATAAAGGCAATGCCGCTGTCAGCGCCACGCAAGGAAACTCTGAAATGAAGCCTGATAAAGCAACAATGGAGGAGAGAGTTACCACGCTGATATGGCAGAGAATCCGGCAACCACAGACGCGGATTGAAGCCGGGAGAGCGCCATCCCGGCGGGCGATCACAACCCCTTGCGATATGTTGCTCCAAGTGATGGATCGCTTGCAGCTTCTGAGGTTTGGTGCTGGGAAACCCTAATTCTGGCGATAGTGTATCTTTTTGAAAAAACAATTGACTTGAATTAACGAGGACTTTCTGAATTGTGTCGGTTGTTGATTGACGTCTACCGGTGATGAAATCCTAAGCGGAGAGTTCACGGGGAAGAAGCTAAGAAGGGCTGGCTTTTAAAAAGAGGAACGAAGAAAGGCGCGACAGGAGAGGGTGGGGTCAAAGTGTGAACTACAGCTTATTGTGTACCCCGACCTCTTTAATATAACCTTCTATAATATCACATTCTTCGTCAGTACATTATACTCTCGTATAATTTTCTCAAAACATTCGGAAGCCCATCCTTTTGGAAGAAATGATACATGCTTAACCCCTAAAGGACCAGACCCCCTTTTTTAGAAACATAGCAATTTTGGGCAAGTACTTGTGATTGGAGCTTTTCATATTTTAGGTTGAAATTTAAATAGAATATGCGTACGAGGTTTATCTTTCATATGCACTAAATTCATGATATTTGGAATTATGAGTAAAAAGTTATGGCCTAATATGTTTTTTTTACATTTGTTGGGCAGCCTGGGCAGATTTTTAAAAATCACTTTTTTCAAAAAAAAAATTTTAATTGGTTTAGGAGATTTATGTGATTGTAGGAAGCTTTGAATCATTCCGTTTGGATTAACAAGATGAAAGTTATGAGGATTTCTTGTTTGTGGGTAGTTATGGATTCTCTACTCCAAAATAAACTTTGAAGTCCTTTATTTTACTCAATTTTCAAAATTCTAGAAAAAAAAACAAAACCAAAGGATGAATATTGTTTATGACAACATTATGACCATTGGGATTGGCATTTTTAATTTCCATAATTCAATTCTTAACAATTTTGTGTTTTAAATCATTCTCTACTTCTTTTCACTTACTAATTTTTTTTCCATATGTTATACAACTCCAAATGATTTGAAACTTTTTTGACATGTACTTACTTAGGCAGAATAAGGAATTTAGAGAAGCACCACCCACATGGCCTTTTCCCCCTAGGAATTTCACCTTCTAAAGGGTAGCTGCCCGATTTTTCACAAGATGTTTTTGAATATTCAAACCATTCTAACTTCCAATCCACGCGGTGGAAAACTCTGAAATTTTTTCCATATCTTCTAAAACCATTCTTCTACAAGATCCTACAATCACATATGCTTAAAAATGTTTTTATTTTCAAATTTGGTTGATGCTCTAAAAATGGTAGTTTTGAAGAGTTTTTGGTGAAAACTTTGCTTGGTCCTTTAGGGGTTAAATAGAGCTGTTGGAATGATGAAGAGAATTTTATGAGAAGGTGGTACAACAATCAAATGACCAAGAGAAAATAGAGTAGAACTTTTGATCTTCAACCCCTAAACGCCCAAGGTGACTAAAATCGTCCCCTCATTGCCCAAAAAATTCCTTGTAAGATGACAAAAAAGTCTTTTTCATCCAATCTATTTTCAGAAATGGTAATGGAGATGTGCTCCATCATGGAATGCTAAAAATAGCCTCATGACATGTCCAAATATTTTTTTGAATTCCAATTTGTGAGAAAATTCACAAGCACAGTGTTAGGTCCCATGGCGCCATTCTTTTAATTTTTGTGAGGACAGCATGCACTATTGACTTTTGCAACTTTTGGGAACAATATTATATTATCTGAGCACATGCCACACCATTGTAGAGCAACTTTAGTGGGGGCAATCATAGGGACTAGCTAGGTGTTCAAGGATTAAAGTTTGAGGGATCTAAGGTTTTTAAAAATGACATTAAAACTTGAACTTGAGATTTTGTTTTCCAAATATCCATAAATATTACTAGTGGATAGGAACTTCAGTACATCCAAACAAATAATTAATATTCCCAAAAATTCAGGTCAGTATAGGTTTTATTAAGACCCTTGTTTTCCTTTGTACTGTATATAGACACACATATGTACTAGTATACACACACAAGCATTGCGTGAGTTGGACATGTATGCATAATGCAACATTCAACTATACAAAAAGATATTTCACAAAACAATTGATCTAGAATCTAATCCTAATGTACGTCATAGAAAATCAATATCTCATGCATTGTCATTTTGGTCCTTTCTTAAAACCAAAAATCATAATTGTCTTCATAACAATGCTGCTTTTTAATACTTTGCTAGGAAGTGATTGGTGTTTTGTTGGTTTATTAAGATATGGATAGAGGGCATTTGATGATCTTGATTTGAGGCATCCTTTGTTGTTACAACTTCCATAAAAAACTTCTAAAAGATTTTAGAAAAAGACATGATGGTTGGAGAGTGCTTGGTTGTATATATCTAGGGCATCTTTTATCACTTCAACTTTCATTTAAAAATTCTAGAAGGTTCTGAAAAAGGACACAGAGTCAATGAGAGTTAGGCTCCCGCTTAGTAGTATATATCTATATCTATAAAAGAATCCCATGGGCTGTTTTGGATGAAAAGTAAAGAGTTTGAGTGCAACTATGAGTTGCATTCCATGCATGTAAGTTGCGCCTTTTACATTTTCTTTTTTTAAGAAGTTGCACCTTTTACGTTTTTTATAATTGCACCTTTTACATTTTTTATAGTTGCACCTTTTGCATTTTCTATAATGATCAACCCATTGGTACAGCAGGTGAGTAAACTAGTATATGTATACATATATTTTGTTAATTCTTCAATGGTTTTACCACTTGTTTTTAAATAGGTTTTGGCAACTTTACTATTCACTTACACTGCTTTTAGGATATTAAGAATATGTTTTCAATATGAATTCTACATATTAACTTCTTACATTTTTGGATATTGTTATGAAAATATATTAGGATTAATCACATAACAATTAATTGTGCTTTAGAGCCCCTTCACTGCATAAGTGATGTTTCATAGAATTTTACTATTAACCCCTAAACGCCCATGAGGACATTTTTTGTCCTTTGGCACTAAAAAACATTTTGTACAACAAAAAAAGTTGTTTTTCATTTGTTTTTTTCTCCAAAGTGACTGTAAACACATGATCCATCATAGAAGGCAAATAACACTCTTATCAAACATTAGAGGAAAAATGAGCTCAAGAGAAGGCCCGTATGGGAAGTGGTTGGAGGGGTCAAAAGTATTTAAATTGAATGTCCTTTTTCAAATAAAAAGAGACTAATACCCTATATCTGCTCACAAATTATGACGTAGTACTTCATGAGGATGATTTCTTTTTACAATATATTATTCTCTTTGTTTGATGAGTGTCCTTCTTTGATTGGGAATTCTTATTGTAGTTTATTCATGTGTCCTAGTTACAAAGTGTAGTGTTTGTTTATTACATGTACATTTAACTATTACATTGATTGTGACAAGAGGGGTGGAGTGACAAGCTTGTGAAGTGAACATCATCAAAGTTCCCCAAAAATGCTCTTTTTAATAAAGAGACAAGGTTTCCTTGCAGGAGTTGAGTGACTAGCTTGCCAAGTGAATGTCATTGAAGTTCCCCAAAAATCTTGTTTTTAATCAAAAGATAGGATTTTGGATTATAGAAACATGATTCTAGCAAAAAAAAAAAATACTTGGTTTACATTCAATCCATTACAAAATGGCAAATTCATCATCATTGTTGCTTGTAAACAATTTTTTTGCACATGAAGCAAACAACGTGGCTAAACTTGAAGATAATATGAGGCATTTGATTCAAAAAAGGTAATAATAAATGAGTCATGGAAGCTCCACCTCTTGCTACCACTACAGAAATATACAACTAAAGTGCCACATGCCAGCCTTGTGTCTTGTAAGCAGTGATCATGGATGGGAGTAGGTGGATTCTAGGGGTAAATTAGTCTTGTACCCGAGTTTACCATGCATACCGTGTATACAACACTTTTGAGTTTATTAAAAATAAAGAGTGAATTTTTTAATCAACAATGATCCATTGGAGGTCCTTGCATTAGTACTTGTCATGTTATAATATTGCTTTGCATAGCATGGTACATTTGAGTATTTCACTCAAGGTAAAAACCCATGGGGAGTGCACTATACATGTTGTTTGTTAGTAATGGGCGTTCAAGCCCCTATAAGATGGGGGCTATGTAGGTAATATTTTTTTATTTCCATAGGGCTATATTTACCTAAATTTCTAAATTTTGACAAATTCATGTACCCTAGGCTTCATTTGAATTAAGTTCTTGTGATATTTTTGTATACCCCATGTTCCTTATAAATACATAATGACATGAACAAAATTACACACATGTAATCAAAGACCAAACACTTCAAAACATAAATTTTAACCAATCACACAATTCTTCAAACAAGAACTTGAGAGAAAACATAAAGCATGGAAAAGCATATAGTATACCTAAAACCTAATTTGTAAATTCGATATAGGATGAAGCAAAAAGTAGTGAAACCCATTCCACTTCAACCACAAACCCCTTTTAAGTTGAGCACACAAAGAAATCAAAGAAAGCGTGGGAAAAGAACCCAAGCGCAAAGATAGTGTTGCATTTAAACCCGTACAAAGTCCAAAAACCGTACGCAAACAAAAAGCGTTGTTGACAAATCTGAAATAAACTGTGCAATCAAAACCACAATACATTCAAGCGTGCAAGCATGAGTTGCTAAAGCACGATCCAACCCTCAAACCCCACGCTAATCCTAAGCCCAAGCCATAAGTCCGTAAATGAACATCAACAAAAGCTTCATCTATGTATCCAATCTTGTATCATTACTTGTACATCATTTATTAACCTTACGACCCTAAGCTATTGCTAAATACAATTGGCATTGGATACTTGGATAGAGATCAAACATGGAATACTTTGTCATACTCAAAACATGGGATACTTCAACCAACCATTAAATAACTAAAATATATCCAATAAAAGTGTAGGCTTTGTTTTTTGAATATTGGCAAGGCTATTGTACAACTAAATTTTTTATAATTCTCATGATTATGCCCTACCCTTCATTATTTATAAAGAGCCCACACCCATTTCAATGATGCTTACTTTTTATAAAGCCATGTCAAAAATTTAGGACCAAGGCAATTATAATAACCCTTCATTTGATTGCACATGTACAATAAAAGAAAAGGGAGTGCACTCCCCGTGTAAAGACCCTTGTGTAGGTACCTTACCTATGCTTCTCCTACCTCAATAAATAGGGTGGTTTGTCAAGGTGTAGGGGCCTTCTCTTGAGCTCATTTTTCCTCTAATGTATACTCATATTTTTAGGTAACCCAAATTGTGAGAAAATTCAAAATCACAATCTTAGAACCTAAGTTACCTTTATTGCAATTTTCATGAGGTCAACAGCTATAGTATAAACACTACTGAAGCTACAATATAAATATTATTGAAGTTACAATATGGATAGGCCACGGCCACCCATCAAATGTTTAAGGATTAAAAACAAGTTTAGGTACTCGTTGTACCAATGGTGGTCCTTTGCTAAAAAGACTTAAAGTATGTTTGCACTTAGCCTTACAAAGAAAAAGGAGCAATGGTAGGTGACTTTCTCCGGTGGAGTATTCACACTAACACATAGTTTTGCTCCCGAGTCTACGTGGAGGCGGCAATAAGAGCGATGCTAGCAGAGTGTTAAGTCCAAACAAAGAGCTGTAGTTATGAAAGTGTAGAAGTACCCGATACTACATAATCAAATCTAAAGAAAACGTTCATTTGCAATTTTGGAGTGCAATGTTTTGTATCGTTTTTGGTTGATAAGAACTAGCTAAAAATAGCGCCTTGAGTTTCAACTTCAATTCCTGCATTGTTTTGGTCATAGGTGTCCACCCAAGAGAGAGTGAAGATATCTAGCCTCACTTCTACAATAATTGCAAATAATGTTGTTGCATTCTTTGACTGTCCTAGCATTGCATAGTGAGTTCACCGTCCACTAACCATTCCTTTTTTGTTGTACCTGCATTGCACGTCCTTGCATTAGTGAAGATTGTTGGTTTTCTCCATTTTAAGGTTTAGCAACGATCAAGTATTGGTCACCAATCTTGGATTTCTGATTTTTTTTCGTTAATGCGCATATGTGTGTAAGCATAGAGGACCACGTCCATTTGGTGTTGTTTAGCGACGATAAGTGAATACCCTCAAACCTCAAGACAACTGCATTTCAAAGTGTAGGAGTTAATGCCTTCGTGATTTCATTTCAAGTTTTTTTATGTAGAATGTGTACCGTGAAGAGCATAGCATCGGGAATGGTTGCAGTTTACCTAATGGGTTTAGGAAATCTAGGGACATTGTTGTGGACAGTTGAAACGCCTCTTTCTCTTTCGCTTGAATATGTTGTAGTCAGTTGAGGAATGCTCGGTTCTTTGTGCTCATTTCTGCTCTCCAGTAAAATCTCTTGATTATTGCCGCTGCTATGTGCACCAATTGTTAGTCCACGAAAGGGAACACTAAAAAGATTTCAGAAAACTGATTATACAAATAATGGCATCGAAATATTACAGAGGGCCAAGTGGAAAATGTTCCAATCTTATTGACCACTGCCACTTTGACACTCAGAACCACATGACTCAACCACAAACAGCACATATTTGTTTAGATTAACCCTTAAACGACCGAAAGGCCCTTTGCGACCAATACAATATAGGGTATTTTTCTTGTATTTGGAATGGATTCACATCTCTATAACAATTGAGACGAACAAAGAAGTTAGACAATAGATCAATGCAGTTCTAGTGAGCTACTTGAGATCCCAAATGAAGATTTCTTATTGGTAGCAAATGACAATTACACGTCAGCGTACATACTATGTCCTATGGTCATTTAAGGGTTAAAGAGCATATCTATAATGCTATACCTTGGCGTAAAAAGTATTCTCAGTTTGCACAAACTGCTCTGTGGCCTCAAAAGCCCTATTCTAAACATCTCTGCACACAGTCTCCTCTGTTATTAGGCTCAATCACCGTGAACTATAGAACTTGAATGAGAATAAGATGAGCAGTAATACCTCCAAAATGCTACAAGTTACAAAAGAAGAGCTAAGTCACAGTACAGCATAAAAAACAATTGACGTGGAAAATACGCAGATGAGGGGTTGTACCCACCTGCATGAACTGTGAGAACCAGAAGATGTGGTAGGAACAATTGGCATTTTCTGTTACATCGTAATACTCAGCAGTTATATGAGAGCCATAATTCCTGCAAGCGTGGACGCATAATTTCAATATGATGTGTGCTGCTAAGTAACCATCGATAACACCAAAGGTACACAACTGAAAACACCTGAACTCGCAACCGTGCAATCAGATGCATGTCTAAGGTAGGTAGCTCAAAAGGCGACGCTGATCTGCTTTTTCATGGGCATTTTAGACAAGAGAGTTTTCTTATCTAATTTTCAGACAAAGAGAAATGGATGCCAAATGTAACACAATTTTTTCGTATTTTTGGAAGCATTATTGAGTTGTTGATGAAATTTCAAAGTTTTTTGTTATAGTAGACACCTATTTGTAATTCTAGATCTCTCATAAATCGTTCCCCTACAACTTATAAAGAGATGAGGTGAAATCAAGGAGTATGATTGGATCTTGCAATAGAATACACCTTTTCTTTTATGACTAAGGAGAGTCCATTCAAGAATCACCCCCATATCCATTCTTGAGCTACTTATGAGACACTTCATTTGAGACGGCACGCAATTCAAGCTACCTACCTTAGTCCACCCTGTGGGGTGTTTACCGACGACATTTAACCATATATGTTATGCAGGATACAAGAGTGAAGTGAAGAGTCCAATTAATCATATATAACAAATTCTATCATTCACAAGGGACGATTTGTGAATGGGAAGTTACCGAAAAGGTTGACTAAAGGGAGCACAAACCTCCAGTTTTGAGAGATGCTTCAAGAGCGAACCTGTGATGGTGCGTTGGCTTAGCTGCAAAAAAAAAGAAACCCAGACTAATGATTAGCTGGTACACAATGTGATATTTCAACAATGACGCCTACCGAGTGCCAGAGTGAACATATTTACCTTACAAAAAAGCAACTGGAAACACTAAAAGATGTTAGTAGCAGAGCACAATATATGGCTGGGGTTTAGATGAGATGCCGTATGGTGGGACTAGACAGGCAAAATCCCATCCTTTTTACAAACCAGGGTAAGAGTACTAAGTTGCCCCCTATTTTGGTATTGTTCAATGATATGGGTTCTAGCCTAAGGTCTCTGAATCTGAATTCAGAATTCAGAATTCAGAATTCCCAAATTCAATCTCCTAGTGGTATATATCTAAACGCTCACATTTTTTGGCAGGTGAAAAAGCTAGAATTTTCTACCCTGGCCATACATAACGGCATGCCATCTAACCTCAGCCACAATATATGAGCGTACCACTTCAGTGACAATTAGAACGTGGTCAATTACAAACAGTTTCTACACCCTGAAATATTTTTTAAACGATCTAAAATCAAACAAACACCTCTCGGCAGCTATATCAACGAGCTTCATAACTTCTGACTTATTGAGCACAACCTCACTAAGAGATTAGAGCATCTAGAACAAACGCATTTGTACAAGAACAGAGATTCACAAACTTTACCTTAGGAGCAAGTAAAAGCATTGACTTCAAGGTGACTTCTCGAAGGAAAGCACAGCCAGAAAAATCACAGGCTTAAGTATGTTTGCGAACCTGCTCATCAACCCACTTGAGTGGACAGACCAGCCCCACCAAAAGAGTGAATATATTGCAATATCCAACCTGAACGGCCCTATCAGTTGACGCAAACAGCTTGACGATTGTGGGCAAAACCTGAAAGTCACAACAGCGGATCAGCAAAACCAGGTGTATGCAAGATTATAAATACCTGAAACAATTCTTACCGAAAACAACAAAGAGACAAGAAATCACGTTACACAGTAAGATCAGTTACATAAACTACTCTGGTTAGAAAACTCCCACCTTCACATTGAATTCATCTTGAGGCAGCCATGACCCTATCAGATAGGGTTCGGGGAAAAACCAGCGGTTAGTTAGTGTATTGTCAGCCGATTGATATTGCAAAAAAAAGCCGATCGAAACTTGAAAACTACCGGATAAAACAACGGTTGTTTCTCTCCAAAAAAACCCTAATTATAGTATATGACAGTAGAATGTAGAAGTTTTACAGGAAATAGTTGGTACATGCTACTAAAAATCCGGTTGGAAATGGGAAATGCCGGATTTCAGCCCAGTGAAGCTAAAACTTCTCCCCGAGCACTGCCCTATCTTTCTCCCCGAACACTGCCCTATTTTCTTCAGTAGAGGAACTAAAACAGGTGCAGCAGCAGCAGCCCCGAACTCCAGCGTAGATGCAAGCGAAAGGGAGCAACTGCAAAAGAGCATGAAAATGGAACAATTCAGCGACCTACATTTATTCCGGATTTTGTTGCCACACATCATATACGTGAAAACCTGAAATTTAAATTTCTAAGTCACATGAAAACCACCTGCAATATTGCAGAAGTCACAAAATTTGAACAAGAGTTCAGGATGCTAGAAAGGTGGACCTGAATTTCTCATGGGCGTTGAGTTACGGCAAAAACGCCCAAAGCAGCACGTTTCTCCACAGCTTCTGCTTTGGCCTCTCTCTCGGGAACAATGCCTCCAAAGTCTTCAACACCTGCACGCTCATCATCTAACCCCTCCTCACGAAGCAGAGATAGTAACTGCTCGACTTCATCGTGGGACTGGCCAAGCAAAATGTTGTGCAATATGGCACAACAAAGGATGACATCAGGTAGAAATACTACACTCAGTTCAGTTTCCACGAGGAGTTCACGGAATGTGTGTTTCAGAATTCCAAAGGCATCCTCAACAGCACTGTGGCCCTTCCTGAGACGACGGTTGAAGGTCAGCTCCGCCACTGAAATCGGTCTCCGACAACGATGTGGGACCATCAACCAAGGCAAGAGGGGGTAACTCCGGTCCCCCAAAAGGTAGGGAGCAAATCCATGCAACTTTGTTGCAGGGTCTAGGGTGCGTCCATGCGAAGCTAAGTTGTATAGCGAAGATCGACGAAGCGTTCGGGAGTCACTAGTGGAACCAGGCATTCCCACGCATAAGTTCAAAAACCTGTTTTCACTATCCACTACCGCTTGGCAATTCAAGCTATATCCACCAGTATTGTAATGACGACGATAATCCATAGGACAGTATTGAGGCTTCGAGATAGGTACCCGCATATTATCAATGGCACCTGTTACCCCTGGTAAGCCGCAAAACTGAAAGAACTTCGCTTCGATCTCTCCCATTTGATCACCTGTTGGCCAGCCAATCTCATGACGCAATGCTTCATTGATTGAGTGAACAACCTCACGAAGCATTAAAGGAACCGTGCTCTTGTCCACACCAAACATGTAGCTGCACAATACGAGGTTAGCACCGTGCGCCAGCTTAAACAGGGTGCAAGCTACTCGTACTAAAACGGGTATTGCTTGTCTCTAGGAAGTGTTCTTCTTCTCAATATGCGGCTTCAGCGTATCAGTCAGCATAAACACAGCTTCTTTGGTCATCCGGAACATCCGCACCCATCGCTTGTTGTCATTATGGAGGAGGAATCCAGAGAACCAATCCGTGGAGCAACGTTTCACCCAGAAGCCCAAGTCATCTCCTAAAGCAGTGAAGGCAGCTTGCACATCCAGCATTGAAGCATCAGAGATGCAGGAATCTGTAGATAAGGCAAGCTCATTGTCATCTTCCCCCTCCTCTTCATATTCCTCCTCCTCTTCATATTCCTCCTCTTCGTAATATGCAAGTGCGTCCGCAATTAGTTGAGCATGACGCAGCTGCAACATGGTGAAGGATCCTAAAGCTGCAAGACAGTTTGGACTCATGGTAAGTCCGTATGTTTCCGTTGCACAGGGCAAAGGTGGTCGCTGCAGTTTCTTCAAGAGCTGCATAAAAAAGAGAAAAAGAACAAGGACTCCTTTTAATTTGAAGGCGTCGGAACCCTAAACCTGATGCAGTAGAGCGGTGATATCAATACCTTAAATCAATGTCAAATCTGCCGTTCTTTCATACTACACAACTTTTGTAAACATATACTTGCCAAGTGCAATGACAAATTACTACTGGCATACGGTACTGCACATGACCTCTTGTCCCTCCAAACCATGAGAACACATACATTGCACATAGGATTGAAGATGAAAAGACGTTTCGAAATTCTGTAGAACATACTAAACAACAAAATGCAATTGAATTCACAAATTATAAACAGTAGCACACGAAGGGTAAAAATGAACAACGCAATGCAATAGTTGAAAACAGAAATTTTTAAGAGAAAATTTCATGGATAATACCCCTGAAGTCTGCCATATTTTCATAGATACCCCTGCTTTTTCAGAAATTTCACAGATACCCCTGGACCCAAAAAAATTAGGCATTTATTTGTTGTACTCGTACTTTCTTCTTGACCAATGTTGAAGAAGGGAATGTAATGAAACAAAAAAGAAACAACTCGCGCACAAAGAACGAAGGGAAGTGTCATGCACAACAAAACAAATGCCTGAAATTTTTTGGTGTAAGGGTATTTGTGAAATTTCTGAAAAAACAGGGGTATCTATGAAAATATTGCAAACTTCAGGGGTATCCATGAAATTTTCCCTATTTTTAAAAGGCAGGGAGTACTTACTTAACCCTCTGAGTTGCAGCCAAAAGTGTCCTCAGAAATTGTGACCGACAATGCTGCAAACTTGTGCACGCGTTTGACAATGTTGCACTTCGGAACACTAATTCCTCACAACACTACCCACCCCCACTGCCGTACTGAAGTGACCTGTCACTGTGAATATGTGATTAGCAAATTCAGGAACTCACTCTACAGCGATAGATTAGTAAGATTAGTAAGAATTTCAAAATAATGCTGGTGTCAGAGCATTACCTTGCGAGGTGCAGAAAACCCTTCTGCTCGAAAATGGCGCCACCGTCGTCGCAAAGTGAGTGAAGCGCTTCTAAATTCGACAGGTTGGAACCCAATTGACCATATCCAAACCCCGCGTAATCAATCAACCCTTCACGCGTGCAGTGCAGCGTTCATGAACAAACAAGAGCCCCAACACATTCCACAGCAAGCAAACAGTCGAAGTCATAGTCAATTGCGTCACAAATCTCACAATAGTCTTGCAAAAAGGACGAGGCAGTAAACTGCAAAGGTAGACGCACCGCACCTCTCAAAAAGCAACCCTTAAACCGCGTGACAATGAACTAATTAAACGCGAGATTTTGAGAGTAGAACGCACCGATGAGAGCAAGTGGACGCGAGTTTCGGAAAGAAAATGGACAGATTGGCGATGATGTGAACACGATGATTTGGATGTGGATCGCGTGGGAGAGAGGCAGTAGACGTTGCTTTCGGGAGAAACATCGACAGATTTAGGCCGTGGACGATTTTAGGAACAGCAATTGGCGGTGTGAACTTGTGAAGTTGGTGAAAGATATACATGCGATCATGAGGGTGCCTTTTTGGGTGTACTGTAGCTGATTGATTTTCGGTGCTTGCACGGCGAAGATCATGGCGGCTGGGGTTAAGATTATGGCGGCTGAGGTTAGATGACATGCCAAATGGTGGGACCTGAGAGGTAAAATCTCATTGTTTTTACAACAGAAGAACATCTCCAAATTTGGTTAAATTTAACAAAATTTCTATCTAAAGTTTAGTTGCACTAAAATTTTATTGTAAAAGTAAAGAGGAAATTTTAAAAAGTAATCAAAATTTCAATTTCAAGATGCAAAATTATCTTTGAGGTGAGGTGCGATTTGACATGCTCCCATGTTGCTGATGGGACCTCAGATTAAGACAACTTGAGTAGCCATCAATCATATTTGATTCCCCCCACCTAACTATAATGCAAAGTGTAAATGTGCTTTTTATTCACTTGCCCTCCCTCAATCAATTACTTGTAGTTATTTAGTCATGACAAGGTTTGGCTTTTGTACAAATGTACTAAATAGTCTTTTAGTGGCTTCTTGATAAAATTGTTAAGGTACACTTTGCAAATGTCCAAGTTTAGCATTATCCCTAAACCCTAAAACAACTATGGAAGATTGATGTTAGACATCACCAATTCACATAATTGAAGAATATATGAACCAAAATTACAATTTTCCATTTATAACCTCATAAGCTACCATGCATGTAGCTAAAAGTTCTTAGGCAAGAAAAAACTAGTAGACAAAATACTAAACTAAACAAGAAACTATTGCAACTTGCCTACTACTAAAATTCAAAGTAGTTTGCAAAAAATCCAACCTACAACCCACGTCTTTGGTAGGTAAAGCTAAAAACAAAAAATGAAAATAATAACACTGATCTCCACCTATCCGGGCACTTTCAAAGTTTCTCATCTAATTTGGCCAATCCTCAAGCCCCTTGATTTTTAGATTCAGTGTTTAATTTCTTGGTGAATTTTCACCTAAATCTTACCTTGACGGTAGGCTGGCAACTGATACACTAAGAAATTTCCATGAAAAACTAGATGAAATAGCTAGATCTTTACATGAGTGAAATCCTAGTTTGCCATATGTTGGATGAAAGTTTCTTATATTATTAGATTTTTGGATGAACTTTTATTTGTCATTCTTTCTTTCCGATTTTAGCCAAAATGTCCTTACCTGCTTGCATTCCAGGATGCAAGTCGCTTTACCTTGGAAAATACAAATATTAAAACCTTGATCTTCACCCATAACACGTTCTTTGTTAAATTGGGAAAATTATTACATTTTGGGATTTTCGAAGGTTTCAATTGACCACCTGAAATCAAGCTCATAACGTTTTTTTGGTACACGTGCCCTCACCTGAGAGGAGGAATTTGCGAGGGAAAAAATATTAGTGGCTCAAACTAAATTTGATACCTTTGAATCTAGTTTAAGGTGACTTTTTGGATTTAAGGCAGAGTACAAAATGGTACCTTTGTTTTTCCCAATTTAACAAATAATGCGTTCCATGCTCTTCAAAAAGGTGGCCATACACTCCAACATGCCCCATAAATAAGCACTTGACCACTTATCAAGGAAAGTAAAGGATAAAGCTCACTAAATTTAGGATATATAGTGAATGAATAGTGGCTTGAAGGGCCCTTGTTAGGCACGGTAGGACAAAGTGTCTTGAGAGGGTTTTGAGAGGGGCCTCAACAGCTTTCATCCACTTTGAGAGAGTTTGAGCCATTGGTGGAGATGCCCTTAGCAAAGTTTTGAGCCCTCCAAGAGCCCCCTACAAAGTCTCTAAAGGGGTCTTACAACATGTACTTATTACAACAAACAAATCACTAATTGCCTATTTTTGCTCACCCTTTGAATTCAATGCAATCATGAAAACTATATTATTAGGGAGTTACTACAGCAACACCCTAAATTGCTAATGTGACACCCCCTCTGAGCATGAAATTTGATAATTTAGTGCTATTTTTGATTTATTAAGTGGTCCATCAATCATTCAATCACAACATTATCACCTCCTTGAAAGAAATCATGACAAATACAACAAAAAAAAATGAAATATTATTGCACCAATACTAGTTTTTGATACATTTTTGCTTAAAGTAACTCAAAAGTCTTATATTTTAGTTTGAAATTTAAACACACCTTTTTTTTTTCAATATAGCCTTAGAATGATAAAAGTGAAGAAAATCTATTGATCCAAATAAAAAAATCAGCAAAATCAGCATTAAAAATCACATTTTCATGCTAAGAGGGAGTGTCCCGTTAGTAATTTAGGGTGTTGCTGTAGTAATTCCCTATTATTATGTTATCCTTATTGGATAAAACTATGGGTACAAATGTACAATAGGACCATAAATTCTACTTTTAATTACTCTATTGAATAAATGAGTGAAGTACTTAGATAGTGAGTAATGAATACAGTTACACATTTCATGAATACAATGCTTTTTTATTGTTTTATGTTGTACATGTGGCTTAGGTCCTTTATACAAAGTAATAATGGGAATGAGTGCCCTTTTCTTGTATTCACGCTAGCCAATTAATAACTTGGTTTGTCAAACCTTAGAGGACTTTTGGAGGGCTCAAAACTCTACTAATAACTAAGGTAAGAGTAATAATTTGTCCCTTATTTTTGTATTATTGAATGGTATCCTCCTACAAGATTTTAGATTAAATTGGGGTCGCTGAATCTGAATCTTAATTCAAAATTTGCAAGTTCAATCTTCTAATGTTAAAACACTGAACACTCACACATTCTAGCTGGTGAATAAGCTGAAGTATTCTATCCGGCCCAGTGTGCGGGGAGTTTTTTGAGGACAAAAAAATTTATATTTCTCATTTTCATCCGGTATTTTTAGTACATGCATCGGCTATTCCTTGCATAGTTACACTATAATTATAAAATGGGGATTGATATGTGTACCACACCCTTTCAGCTATTCTACCACACCCCTAGGGTAGATTTTAGATTTCTACCATCAAATAGTTGAATTTGAGAATTTGGAATTCACATTTGGACTTAGAGACCGTGATTTAGTCTAGAATCAAAAAAAGGTTGTAATTGAACTACACCAAATGAAAAGGCTTATCTTTTTCTATAAACAAAACTAAAAGTAATAATTTTCCCCAAGCTAAGCTTTTTCTTTGGTTGTTGTTCAATTACAACCTTTTTTATGGTTCTAGACAAAATCAAGGTCTTTAAGTCCAAATCTAAATTCCAAATTGTCAAATTCAACTATTTGATGGTAGAAATCTAAAATTTACCCTTGGGGTGTGGTAGAATAGCTAAAAGGGTGTGGTACACATATCAATCCCCTTATAAAATTTTCAAAAATTTAGTCAACTTTTAGCCAGTTGATTTAGTTTTCAGTTGGTTTTTTCCACATTTCATTTGTTTGACTTTCTTTTGCTTTTTTGGCTCTCCCCGTATACGGGTTCCGGCCCTACATATCAGCATGCCATCTAAGGGCATTTGTAATGGCACCGGGAAAAACCCCGGCAACAGTCTCGGCAATTCAGTTTGATCTTTTAATAGATAGTGAATTTGACCATAAATTTTTAGTGATTTGAAGGGTATTGAAAATATTATTGTGAAAATGTAATAATATTTGGGTTTGGACATTGACTAACTTAGATACATCCCATCAAATGTTAGCTAACTTCCAAAAAACTTAGAGGCCCCTCCAAATTAAGCCTAAATAAGGAAATTTAAGTAAAGGGGTTGGCAAATGGTTGGCAATTTGCCAACCCCTTTACTTAAATTTCCTTATTTAGGCTTGATTTGGAAGGGCCTTTAAGTTTTTTGAAAGTTAGCTAACATTTGATGGGATATATTTAAGTTAGTCAATGTCCAAACCCAAATATTATTACATTTTCACAATAATATTTTCAATACCCTTCAAATCACTAAAAATTTATGGTCAAATTCACTGTCTATTAAAAGATCAAACTGAATTGCCGGGACTGTTGCCGGGGTTTTTCCCGGTGCCATTACAGATGCCCTAACTTCAGCCGATCACGACAACCAAATCCAGAAATAGATCACCACTTGCAACTGCCTCAGGTGCACTTTCGGGGTGGCAGAATAAATTGCAACCATAAAAGTCTGCATGGAGCACCTTCTTGATCCGGAGTTTGTAATGTAAGTGGCAGCGTTGGAAACTGAATTTTGCATTTGTGAGAATATTTTGGTGATTTGAAGTGAGGTTTTTTTATAATTCATGTTAGGTGTTTCATCATTGATGTAAGGTTTTGAAAAAATCATCATAATATTTACTCTAAATTACCTAAAAACTCTTAAATATGAAAAGTTCAAAAGTCCCAATATGTAAGTTTTTTCCCAATTCAATGAATAACTTCCTATTAGGGAAGCAAGCACAATCTTTGCAAAGACCATTTGCCTATCTAGAGGTTGAAATTTTGCACCACATTGGAGTTGAAGAACATGGAGTTATATAATTGACCCTCTGCATTCCACACTCTCCCTTTCTTGCCAACTTTGAACTATGGAGTTGGTGTCTCCATTGTAGCGGCCACACCATCAACAACAGCATTGATCAATACAAGAACATCACCAATCACAACATCATCGATTACAACGACTAGAGCAATTACACGTACCCAAACTCATGCGAGTGTGGCACCTCTTCCAGTACATCAACAACATGAGCTAGGTGCATTAATGCTTGAAGTTCCCAACAAACTTTTGTAAATTTTCTTGTATCATTTCAAGAGCTCTTGATCTTTTCCATGTGAATTGTTTGACATTTTTGTCTATTTCTTCTATGATTTTACAGTCTCTTATATTTCTTTGCTGATACACAGAGAATTCATATGCAAATGTCTTGACAAGAATTTGTTGTGGTTGCAGCTTTTTTACAATTGAACCCATTTTTAAACTATCTCAATGAACAAATGCAAAATTGTTTTGAACATCAAGAGTCTTAGGATGGTGACAAAGTTGAATTTAGTGCAATCTTGACTTTACAATTAGTTCTACCAAATGAAACGCCATTATTTGAACAAACAATTCAAAGACCTAATAGTGTTCAACAGCACTATGTAATTGATGATTGCAGCAATGAGGAACATTCTATACTAGTTCAAAAAAAACCACAAGGAGCGTGGTCAAGTAAAATGTTGAAACTAGCATTTGAAACTATTGAGAGAGGAAGTCAAATTCAAATTATTGCAAGCCATTTTGACATTCCAGCATCATTATTAAAAAACCATTTTTTTGGACGAACTCTTTCTAGAAAGCAAGGAAGGCAATGTATTATCACCATTGAAGAAGAGAAGAATTTAAAACATTATCTTTTGCAAATGCAAGATTTAGGGTATCTTCTAACTATTTTGCAATTTCAATTGAAAGTAGCCAAAGTGGTTCAAAGTTCAAATCCGTAATAATCATTTTAAAGATGGCGTACTTAAGGCCATTTGGTTGTGTTGGTGGCAATTACAGTGTTGGATTGAGAGGAGCGCACCTTGGGAATACTTGGGATGTTTGGCTGCAACTATGTGTATACTTGGTGAATCTTTACGCAGACTCTAATAAAATTCTACAGAGCACCTATTCTGCAGAATGGACATCTTCTACTACCAACTCAAAAGGAGAATTCTAGAGAGCAATTACTCTCCAAAATGAGATTCTTCCTTTATAGACTCAAAAAGGAAAATTCTACAGAACAGTTACAATGAAATCCTCTTCAATTCCCCTAATCCCTCCAAAAGTCTCAAGACCTATAATCTATCAAACTCCAAAATCTATGAAAAACTCCCAAAATCTATGAACTTCCCAAAATCTTTGAAAAACTCCAAAAATCTCTCAAACTTTCAAACAACATAACTCTTTCAAAAATCCTCCAAATACAATTAGTGATAACAATCTGAAAAACTAATCCAACAAATTATCACCCATAAAATTTTTAAAAGAAAATATCAATCCCATCAAAAATTATGGCTCTCCAAAGTTGCAACCTCCCTCTCACAAAAGACAGCCAACCTCTACACATTTACTCCTTCATAACTTTTTTCTCAAAGTTTCAAATTTCAATTCCAATAGCTTCCTAGAAAGCTAAGACAAAAAACAACACACTCTCCAATCTTGTTGCAAAATAATGGATTGAACGTCAGCTATGGCTTGTCAAAGTCTCAACCTTTTCTACCTCATATGGCTTGGCTATTCTCAAATTTGAGCAATCATAACTTTTGCATCCTAGCTTCAAATCAAACTTGCAAATACAATTTGAAAACTTCTTCTCACCAAAAACAAGCTCTCAAAATTTCATAGACAAAAGATACAATAGACAATAGATAAAAGATACTTAACCCAGAAGCTATCCTCCCTCTAAGGTTTGACTTTCTCTACTATTAGTTAACTGCCACTCACACTCAACTCCCACTTGCTAAAAAGAAACTTTCTTTTACTTTTCTATTTTTTCTAAAATAAGGTGCACATTAGTTCATCCTCTAACCCATGTTTAACCTTCACTCAAGATTCTTATCATCTTATCCTCTCCCGTTTTCTAAATCCAATCCATTTTTTTAGCAATTTTATCTAATTCAAAAACAAAACATATCACATATTGAAATTCAAACATATTTAATAAAGCTATAAAAATCTACATGACAAAATACTTTCCATCAGGACAACGGCATCCAACTTTAGTTATGAGATGTATTCATGGTTTAGAGAGTAATAAAGCACAAAGACTATGTGAAAAAGACAACATTTCCTTCTATCGTAACCTGCACACTTTATACGTACAACATAAATATGATGAGAAGCACATTTGAAATTATAACATGACGGGAGTGCAAGTTGATAGAAATGGTGGTGGGATCTTGGTATTTACGAAGCAGGGCTCGTGATTTGTCCACAATATCATTCAAGACCAGCACAAATGGTTGAATGTTCTTGCATGTGTGAATGCTACGGGTGAGTGCATTCCACATTTTTATGTCTTTCAAAGAAAACATGTGCAAAGAACTATATTGAAAAGTGCAAAGCAAATTCAACCATGGTTATGCAAGTTAAAGCTTGAATAATTGGTCATTTATTTTTATTGTGGATTTCTCATTTTGTAGGCACTTGAAAGTCATGGAGGCGTTTCAATTACTAACAGACACTTGTTGATTTTAGATGGTCATAAATTACATGTAATTCTAAATGTTGTGCAAAAAACATTTTTTATAAGTTTAACCCTTAGAGGCCCAAGCCCTTTTTACTATGAAAGTCACTGAAAACGGCCATTTTTGGGGGAATGAGTAGAAAAGGAGGAGATTTTTTTTAGGAAATCCATATGTAGGATCCTGCTCTAGACTATGGGAGGTACTAGTAGAAAAAAAATTAGCTCACTCTAGGTAAAGAGGAGTGAGATATTGACATCTAAAGTGAAAACTAAAGTTTTTTCCTTGCTGCCCAAAAATTTCAAAAGCCTTTGACAGCTCCTATATCAAAAAAAATTGCTCTACAGAAAGTCGAGGTTTATCTTTTCCGAGTAGCAGAACTAGTAGGTAAGTGTGGGAGAATTTTCAAATGAATTGGAGGTGTATATCATACTTTGTAAAATCTTGCAATGCTGCAAGGCCTTGAAATTTGCATATATACTAGTCAAAATTAGAGGATTTATGTAAAATTGAGAAATCTGAATTACTTTAATCCAAAAGGTGAAAACTAAGGAATCTTAGTCTACTACAACTTGGGAAAAAAGTAAAAAAAAACTAAAGCACCAAATTTTACAAGGGGCAAAAGAAATGGAGGTTTGGGAGTCCAATACCTACCCGCAAACCAAAACTTCTCACTCATCAATCAAATTTGAATGATTCAAAACTTCCCACATATATGTAAATCTAAAGATCCAATTTCAGATTTTTGTTTTTAAAAAATGCAAATTTGAAAAAAGTTTTTTGGGCTGCTCGGACTACCTGCCCTCCTCTGTTGTTCTAAAATTCATGCATAACTTCTTCAATAAATATGGAAATGAAGAAAAAATTAGATATGCATGTACATTTTTGAATTCCCCACCATCCTCAAAAGTTTCAAAAATTTAAAAAATTGGTTTAGTAATAGGTACATGCCCAAGGTCCATTTATCCCTTGAGGGGACACTTGAGCCTTTACTGGTGAAATGTTTTAATTTTACCATCACATACTACTGTAGTCACCACCTCTAACCAGATGTTAGTGTGTTTAGACTTTTTGAATGTGCTTTCCGCGATTACAGAGATGCGTGGACACTTCAAATTAGAGAAAAAACACTTAAAAGGAAAACTTAGCGCAATGGTTCGATTTACCATCAAAAGAGCTCTCTCTAAATCAAAATTTGAAAGTGGATTTCGAGGCCCTGAAATTTGGCTTTACAATCCACAAGCTTTAGAAAGAAAAATGGGCCTTAGTCAACAATTCCTTTCAGTTTTTAACCCATGAGCGTCCAAGCGGCGAGGATATGGCCTCTCGGGTTTGACCATTATAATCTTTTCAATGGTATGGTGTAAGGACATGTCCTTTTCGGTGGAGCTCCAAGCATATGTCCCTACCAATCGGTACAATCAATTTCTATGGATTTTCTTTAGGTGAAAGTTTGATAGGAATGAACTCCACAGGGTTTGGGTTTGCGCAAACTTGTGCTGGGAGCTCAGGGGTTAACCTTGTAACGCATGAGGAGGACCAAAATTCACTAGATTTATCTGCACTTCTAGAAAACAAAAACCAACAATATGATCAACATTGTGACAGGAACCAATCTAATGGAGAAGACAACAACAAACATAACACCTTTGTCAATGACCGTGTTCACATAAGGTAGGAATACCCATAAGCGTTAGTGTTCCCATAATTGTCACCTCTAAAATCTTGGAAAATCTAAGGAAATAAAGAGATGTAATTACAAGAATGTACAACATGTGAACATGAAATTTTAGTATTGATTATGGATGCAATGGTAGTTTGCTTTTTAAAAATTCACAACTTATTCTCATAGTATCCAAATAATACATCCGAAAATGCAAACTCATTATTTTTTTGTTCCTAATAGGATCCTATAATTTACTAAATATTTATTAATAGTCATCATGTTCAAAACCCTTAAACTAACGCTTATGGGTGTTCCTACCTTATGGTCTTCTCATCTTCTGGTATCAACAACGACAATGAAGATGAAGACAAATACATACCGGCTTATGACGCCGGCTTGCAAGAGCTTCTAGGGGAACGGATTGTGGAGTCCCAATCATTGCTGGGCGACTTTTTTATTTAGCCTGATACAGCCAATGGCCACGATATGTCCTCAAATTTTGACCTCGAAACTCCGGTTTTCCCAGCAGTGCTAGCAGGAATAGCTCAGCAGCCTATCAGAGACAACGAAACTTCTTTTAGTTACCAAAAATTCACAGACCTGCACAAAATAAGCGAAGAAAAGACCTTATTATCGATTATTTGAAGTCTATAATAATGACAAGTGCTGCGTATTTAGAAGCCATGAAGGAGAAAGCACGATTAAAAGAAGAGGCAAGAAAGGGAAAAGAATCCAAAAAAACAAGAAGTAGAACGAACAAAGTCACAACGCTCTAACTCTCGAACGACCTAGCAGCTCTTTGCGACCACTACAATACGGAGTATTTTTCTTGTATTTGAAGCGCATTCACACTTTTATTATATTTGAGATCAGCAAAGAAGTTAGAATAATAGATCAATGATGTTCTAGTGAGGTAATCAAGAACCCAAACTAAAATTTTTTATTGGTAGCAAATGCCAGTTATATAGCAGCATACATAGTATGTATTAGACAAAATAAATTATGAAAGCATTTGCACTCAAGCTCTTCAATGATTAGTGGTCAAAATCCATTAGAAAAAACCCGTGTTTTTCTTAACGCATTTTTTTGGATGTCCATTTTTTTATGTTACAATTGATGTTAAACTAACATCTTAATGTTATATTTGATATCATTGTTAACGCAAAAAAGGTGGACGTCCAAAAAAATGTGTTAACAAACACACAGGTTTTTTCTAGTGATCAAAACATGACAAAAGCGGGAGAGAGCCTCTATTGCTACATCAAGTCAAACGTGCCTCCACGTTTTGGAGAACACAAGGGCAAATTCCTAGGTTCTTGTCCCCCTATATGTCAATGCAATCAAGAAGTTGTAATTGCTCGTCTACAATCGAAACGTGAAGGTTGTGCACTTGACTCTTTGGCGCACAATACTCCTCTTCTATGGGTTCACAAGAGCAATATTTGATGAATGATTGAAGAAAACTTTGTTGAAGTTAACATAAACTGCATGATGTATTTTTGCTTTAAACATAGTAAATTTACATTGTTCAATGCAAATTTCTGCTTTAGAAGCAAAAATACATCATGTAATTTATGTTGACTTAAACAAAAATTTATTCTAATGTCAGCAATATAGTAAGGACTTCACAAATTAAGTGACGCAATCAACAGTAACTTCAAACCGATTTTTTTTTTTGGGCAATTTAAGGCCCAATTGCCTAAAAAAAAGGCTAGCTTCAAGCCTATAGGAAAAAAAGGGGGAATTTTTTTCAAAAAATGTCAGATTGCAATAATAAAAATTGCGTTGCAGCCTAGGCTTTCATAAAATCCTTATCAAATTGAGAATTGATGCCATCATTTTAAAAGTATTTGAGCATTCTAATTTTTTTGAGGTGTTGCCTAATTCAATTCAATGCAATACTTAAGTAATGACAATGATTATTTGGATGTTTTCAAGAAATGACCAATAAATAGTTTTTATCTACAAAAAAAATCCCATGATGCTCCAAAAATCCATGCATTGGGGCCACTTTCCACTCCAACCAAAATAGGGAGGAAGCCAACACGCTACAACCCATTTTCAAAACATGCCACCCAAGCATTGGTGAGAAAACCAAAAATAAAAACCCTGCTTCACACCATCAGGTTCAATAACTAAGGTGAAGCAGACATGCAAGTAGCCGTGCAGACCGTGCTTTTTCCGCATGTTGAGCAATTTATTTGAGGCACCCCATCATTTGTTCTCAATGTGGCAGACACGGCTCAACTTCTGTCATTGGTGTTGCAAGGACCGCTTTGTTGAGGTCAACGATGCCTCGGGGACAGCACACGGTGTTCTGTTACTGTGGAACAGATGCTTGTCGACCACTTTTAGAAAACAAAACAACCATGTTTCAGAATCACTCAGGGTGTGTCAGCAATGGTCTAACGACCACACTTCGGTCATTGACTGTCTGTATAGGCTTAGGTGTTATGTGGTTATGGGTTTAGTAACGTTCAGTTAATGGTCATAGAAGCTTCCATCTTACATAACATTCAGTAGCCTGAAGGAAGGCTGCCTTTCCCTCTCTTCAGGTATCATCCACAAATTTCATCTTGATAAAAATATTATTATTATTATTATTATTTTCTGACACGTCTGGCCCCCTCGACATGTGTATTGAACTAAGCCTCCCTTTCATAAACTCTAACAAATTCAGCCAAGTGTCCCCATATCTAAAGAAGGATGTGGAATATTTCACACCATTCTCTTGGAGGGAGGGTAGCCTTTATTAGTGCTACTGAATGTTATGTAGGAAGTCATTGAGCATCTTGCTTACTGGTGTATAGATGAGTTTCAAATTGTAAAAGCTGCAATTTTGAGGTTTAATATAGAATTATTTAGAGTGTTTCTTTTCTTCTTTTTAAAGTCTTGCACTGACCATGAGAAGGCTAATACTATGAATACTTTTTTCATATTTTCCAAGTCCTATTGGTAAGCAATCTCCCTAAACAGACGGTTATGGGTTTGCCTACCTTACGAAAACTTGTGCAAACTGAAAGAAGGCCATGTTCAAATTAGGACGTCTACAGCCCCTAGATAAAATGATAAGCATTTTCATTGGTCTATCCCAAGGTTTTGACCACTTGAGAATGAGTCCATTCACACCAGAGAGACCTCCACAAATGAGTCCATGTCATCAACCACTCTTGCCAAAATTGGAGAGGAGTTCACTTGTAGTGGACAATGAGGTCACCTTAGGAGGTGACCTTAAATCTTGTCCACTAGACAAAACACTCCCTTAGTTCCTCTCACTTCATGTGAAGTAAAGACAAAATCATGTCAAGTAAGAATAGAAGGAATAAAAGTACACATCTATTGGACGTTTGGTGCTTGGTGTGAAACCATTCACTGGACGACGGACAAATCCATGATAACATGGCAATTTTCCCTCTAAACTCCATCAGATAAAGCACTAGACAAGGACTTTTGTCCGCTAGCTTTGGACGTCCTAGTCTGAACTAAGCCTGAGACTACGTCGCCGCAGCAAGAAGAGTAGAAAGAAGAGAAAAAAATAGAGGTCGTCAAATAGAAAGCTTGGGCCCACCTCACACATTCCAATTCTAATGTGAACACCGCATATCTAAACCACCGCATATAACATTAGGGAAATTTGAGCCCTCCAAGAGTCCCTAAGGTTTGACAAACCAAGCTATTATTTGGCTAGCATGAGTACAAGAAAAAGGCACTCATACATATTGCTACCTTGTATGAAGGACTTAAGCCACATGCACAATCAGTACAAGAAAAACTATCCAAAATGACAAAAATATGTCCAAATCAACATGGCTAAATCTACAGAAATTGTCCAATTTGACAATTTTTTTGTCATTTTGGACACATGTAGTCAATTTTGAGAGACACAATTTCTTGTAGTTAATTCAAAACAATAAGAAAGGCATTGCACCCACAAAATATGTAAATGTACTCACTAGTTATTATCCAAATACTTCACTCATCCATTCAAATAGAGTGAAGTAGAATTTATGGTCTTATTATACATTTGTACCCATAGTTTTGTCCAATTGGGATAACATAGTAATATAATTTTCATGATTGCATTGAATTTAGAGGGTGGGTGGAAATAGGGGATTAATGATATATTTATTGTAGTAAGTACATCT